>CM076579.1:17864649-18180874 GCA_034641835.2 Pinus albicaulis | reverse complement strand
GGTGAACATTTATCTGCTTTCGTCTTTATAGGATCAAGTAGCCCACTCAATATTGCTTTTGTTGCTCTTGAATTATAATCCTTGGACTATCCTTCCATCATGCTTTCAATAATAACTAATTCCAAAACTTCGATGCCTTGATACATTAATAAATTCCTCATTCTCATCTTCCATATATCAAAGTTTCCCCATTGAATGATGGAACTTTCCCAATTTGATTATCTTCATTTTTCATGGTTGAGGAAGGGACATATTTAAAAGGATTGATGCTTTCTCCCTTGGATTTTTCCAATTATGTTCTAAGAATATACCTTCAAGTTGTTAGGCTTATGAGCAAAGGTACTCACTCTCATACCAATTCTTGGAGATTTTGGGGAGGGGTGAATCAATATTTATTTTTAATTGTTAATTTTACAAGTTAGATCAATTATATTTAGAACTTAAAATGAAGAATAAGAGTAAATAATTTTATTAATATCTTATTTACAATAAATCAAATACAATAATGTGTATGGATCCAAACCATATGTTGGAAAAAAGTGTGTAAAAGTGAAAGCATTGGGCGGTGGATGCTGAGACATGGTAGCAACGTGTCGTCCAATGGGAAGCCAACATAGGAGCCCACCTTATAGTCTAGCCCGATGGAGGAATCCTGACATGTATGAGCCCAAAAGTTTTTAAAGGGCACATAAGAGTTAAGCACCAAGAGATAGGTGTTGGGCACATGTGGCAGGTTTTCAAAAACACTATAAATAGAAGTCTTGTCAAAACTCTAAGTGTTGGGAGGTGGTTTTTGATACCACTGCTCACTTATATTAACAACAAAGAAACACCTCGGGACCAATCCTACTAATACCACAAAACATAATGGAGTGGTGTCAAGGCATAATTTTTTGAATCCAATGGTTTTTTTCAAAATAAAAATTATAAAGGAAATCGCTCACAAAACCAAGGCCGCAAGACCCTTTCTCTAAACTCCAACAGGATAGGTGGCAAACTTTTATTGGCCCAAATGAAGAAATATGATGATGTCAACACCAACCAATCAGAGTAGGACACGTGGTAGTCATATTTGGAATTTTTAGGAACCCAAAAGGTCCTTTTATGGGTGACACATGTCACCAATAATTGGTTGACTCATGGTACAAGTGACACCAAAATGACTACATCCCACTGGTTGGAGCCTGGCAAGTTGTTATAGGTGTGTAAGTGAAAGGAAATGCATCGGGTGCTGAGACACATTGGAATTGAAAGGTTGGAAAGGTGACAACAAATGATAATGTGGCCAATCATTCCCCACAGGACAACTCATTTTGACGACATGATACTAGTAGGTGTATAAAGAGGCACATGCTTAAAGCGTTGGGATAGAGAGAGCTCTGGAATAAGTGTCAGCCTTGGGTCACTTCACGTAGAAATGAAACTGAGGGTGGGAAGTTATAATGAGTTGCAGAAACTTTTAAAGAAAATAAGCACTTGTCTTCAGTTGTTTTGCATAGAAACAAGACCAATGGTGTGAAGAAATTAACAAAATATTTTGGCCTGCGAAGGGATTAAATAGGCTAAGCACCTAAAATCCTTGTGTAGTGGTCACTGAGACCCGGTCTTATGGCAGAAAGAAGATAAAGGAGCAAAACAAAATGGGCTTAAGCTCAAAAAGGAAGAACTATTAGTTTTGGAAGTTAATCCAGAGTTAACTGCAGATATAAATAGAAGAGTCACTGCTAAAACTTATAAAAGGCCAGAATGTTAAAATAAGGAAAATAAACTCATTTCAACTTGCAGAAAAAAATTGTTGAAGATTGATAACTTGGTGAACATTTCCAGAGGATTGGAATGAATAGGAAAAGGAAAAAATTAGAGACATGCAAATATTTTAAGAACAAGGTAACTAGATTCAAATTCAAAAATATCATTCCAGAATTCTTTATAAGCAGAATTCGAGTAGCAAAATTAGGTGTGCAGTGTAGAGAAAAGTGTATGGATTAGAGGTTGTTGGTGAAATGTGATGCATAATGGAGGTGTGCATTAGAGGTGTATTATAGACCAATCTTGGTATTTGAAAGGTGTTTTTAAATATGCTAAGAAGTGCATTGGTGATTGGTGTTTGTGTTGGTTGTGCATGATTTTTTCAGTAATAAGAGATTGTTGAATGTGTTAGTTCAATAATAAGAGATTGTTGAAGGTGTTGCATCAGTAATCATAGATTGTTGAAGATGTTGGTGATTTAGGAATTAAATTATTTTGGAATCAATGAAAGTCTTTTGATCTAATTTTGAAAATGGATGAAGTATGTATCAATAGGGCCAACAAGTGGTAGCTCGTAGATCAAGGGTAGTAGCTCCTTCTAGTGAGTGCTAGTAAATGTTCATGGGAAACAATCCCTTTCAACAGAGACTGATAAAAGAGAAGGGGAAAGAGTCCCTTTCAGTAGAGACTGATAAACGAGCAGGGGAAGCAAACCCTTTCAATGGTAGTTGATAAATGAGTATGGATAGATGTTCCTTTTAGTGCCAGTTAATAAGCCTACAAGTAGTCTCTTCTGGGTCAATGATTTAATCAAGTTGAAGATTGTAATAAAACGAAGATTCATGTCTTGTGTATATGTGTCTCATGTGGATGATGTTTATGATGTTATGTCCTACATAATTGAGTTGTTTTGTTGATCCATGGATAATTTCTAAAGTGGTTAAAAGCATAATTTATGAAAAATATATAATTTGGACACACTACTGATTCACCTCCCCTCTTAATAGTTTCCTAGTTTCCATTATTTCTAACATCCTATTCTAGTTGAGTCGACTTGTAGGAGAGAGAGGGTTGGCTTGAACACCTTGGATCCAAAAATCAATATTTTCTTTTATTTTTATAAATACATGTACATCAATATGAATACTAACCATAGCTGCAAATCCAACACTTGCAAGTTGGGTCAACTCCCACTATCTAGCCTTTCTCGTAAAATTAGTGGGAGAAAATGAAATATTTCTTTGAAAAAATTTAAGGTCCATGAGGAGTTGGTTGAGGGAAGAAAATCACCTATCGATGGGGTGCTTAGAGCTTTGAAATCCCTTCAAGAGGTTCCCCAATAAAAGTTTATCCTTAAACTCTCGTGGTTTGGCTAGTAATCCCAAAAGACTAGCTTTAAAGAGATTAGTTCTAGTGCAACATCTAGATGCAGTTTTTCTATAGGAAACCCTTAGGGAGGGTGTTAGTATCACTAAATTCTTAAAAAAAAATTATTCTCTTCTCAGATATTTATTTCTCTTGATTTTTGTGGTCATTTTGGGGGTTTGGCCTTGGGCTAGGATGCTCATAAGATACAAGCAAAAAAAAATTGTATTTTTTATTCTAGTCTAGACCTTGTGGGTTTTACATTAGAGTTGGACCAATTTTTTTTTATGAATATTTATGGGCCAAATGAAGACATAGTTTCATTTTGGAATTCTCTCCTTGAGAAATATTTATTGAGGTATAAGAATTTGATAATTGGTGGTGATTTAAATTTTTCTTTGGGTGTTGCTGAATCTTGGGGCCCTTGTGCTAGTGTTGATCCTTTTTCATATTTTTTATGCACATTATTTCCATTAGTCACATGCTTGACATTTCCCCAGCGTGACTGAAACCTAATTGGAAACTTCCATAGGATGGAGGAGGATTATGTGGCAACGAGACTTGACTTTTTTCTTGTGGTTGATTCTATGGTGCTTAATTTCCCTCTTATTTTCCATTGGGTTGGATCTAGCAAGATTTCACACCATTCTCCTATCCTTTTGAAGATAAAATGGACCTCTCAAAAGATTTACTTTACTTTTAAAATTAATGAAGTTGGATTAAAAAGAGTCATTTAATGTTTTGGTAAGAGGTAATTGGCTTCCATATGATGGATTTTTTGGGAGATCAACAACTATTCAATTTGAGTCAAATGTAAAAGATATTAGGTTCTTGGTTAAAAATTGGGCATTCTAAAAACATAGAAGAGAGGAGGAGGAGTTGGTGGAAGTTGAGAAAAATATCAAAGCTTTTTATGATTTAGGAGATGATGGATATCAGTCTCTGGAGTCTGAAGAAGAAATCCAAAGACTAGAAGCCATAATAAAAGAGATCTTTTCAAAAAAAAGAAAACTCATGGCATCCTAAAAGCGAGGCTTTATGGTTGGAAACATGGAAAAGAACACCAAATACTTTCACGCGTATGCTAAAGGAAACACATTTATTAACATCATTTGGAGGATGGTTCACCGAAGGGGGGGGGGGGGGGGGAATGAGGTTTCAAATTTTGATGGAATAGAATCCATTGGATACACTAGATGAGATTATTTTTGTGGCTCAATAATTTCCATTTTTTTTGGAGGATGCAAATAATTGTGCGTTGATAGAGGTAGTATGTGAAGAGTAGTTAAAGGAGCCCCTCTCCAAGTTTCAAAAGGATAAGAGTCCATGGCCTAATGGAAGGGTTCTTAAATTATTCTCTACTCATTCTGACCCTATTGGTAAACATTTGTTACAGGTTGTAAATGAATCTCAGAGTGAAGGTAGGGTCCTTCCAGCTTTCAACTAGATATTCATTTCCATTATTCATAAGGTCGATCAGTTGACTTATTTTGAGTACATTTTCCAATATCCCTATGAAATTGTGTGTATAATTTCAAAACAAAGGTGATTGCTCGAAGAATCAAACTAATCTTTCCAAGTAAATATTTCAAGAAAAATGGTGGTTTCTTGATAAGATACAAATTCATGAGGCCATTGGGGTTTCACAAGAGGGTTTACATATCATTAAAACAATGAATATCATGGGATTTGTGTTTAAAATTTACCTCTCAAAGGCTTATGATCATGTAAATTTTTCCTTCATCAAACTTCTTCTCATTCATTTGGATTTGAGGTTCCTTTCAGTAATTAGATTATGAGTTGTTTGACTTATGTTTCTTTTGTTGTTCTAATTAATGGATCAACTTTACAATTTTTTCATGCTTAGTGAGGATTGTGACCAGGTTACCCCTTGTATCCCCTCCTATTTATACTTACAGAAGACGTCCTTAGTATCATGATAAAATAAGCAAACAAAAGAAGAAAATTTCAACGAGCTATGCTTGCACAGTTTTTGGTACTCATACATTTGATATTTTTTGGCGATATTCTTATTTTCTATAATGGATTGGATAGATATATTTCAAAATTTGACATATATTCTGGATTTATTTCAGATAATAATGGGTATGGTGATAAATGAAAGAAAATATTGCATTGTTTTTCTTAACTTGGAAGAACAAGAGATCAGATATATCCATTCCATCTTTCCTTTGACAATTTTCGAGTTGGATTTATGCCTTAAATAATTCATTTTCCAATTGAAACCAAATTTATATAAAAAATAAGACTGGATATTGCTGCTATCAAAGCTGGAAAAAAAACTCTAGTTGGAGCTTCAGGTGGCTTTCTAGAGCTAGTAGGAAGGTATTGGTCAAATCTTTTGATCTTAAATCCATACCAGTTTCCTAGATGTCTCTGGATTGGATTCTTAATGGAGTCTTAGATAAATCTAGGAGAATATGTTTTAATTTTTTATGAGAAGGTTCTTAGGATCATTACATCCTTCTATGGGTAAGGTGGTGTAGATTGGCAATCCCAAAGTTGTTGGGTGGGTGGGATCTCAAAAATAGTTTTGTGTTCTCTAAAGCCCTCACTACCAAGTGTGGCTAGAGGATTCTTTCCACTCATAGTCGGTGTACAAAGGTGGTAGTTAGAAGTATATTGCTTCATACTTGATATGAAATTGGGTGAGGCTGCAAGTCAGGCCTTGTTAAAACATATTAGTGGTTTGGAGGGAAGTTCTAAATTCATTTGGCCTCGTGGCCTCAGGACTGGTGTGGAATATTGGGATGGTTCTCAATATTTTTATGGGATATGTCCCATTTCCTACAAGTGGGGATAAACATCATCTTTCCCACACACTTACTAATTTTTTCCACGACCAAATCTTCAACCATTTTTCGCATATAAATAATTTTATTCGGTCATCCATTTGGAAACAAGGTTGGATGGATATGATTGATCTAAACCTTTTGGTCAATGTCGGCGATGATTGTTCTATTTTCCTATATTCTCTACATTTAGCGCATATCATATTATGTGACAGTGAAGATGAGATGGTATGGTATTTTTATCCTTGTGGTTTCTATACTACAAAATTGGGTTATCTTCACCTAAATTTCATTGTCCAAAATGTGAAGGTGGCTTGGTGGTGGAAGGTCTTTTGGAAATCAAAATGTGCATCAAAATGTCGATTTATAGTCTAGTCCATCATGATGCAAAAAGTACCTAAATGGGATGTTATGCGATGTAGATATAAAATTAGGCCATGTTGGTGTGCTTTGAGTAAGGGTAGTGAGGAATCCATAGATCGCATGTTTTTCTTTGTCCTTTCACTAAGTAGGTTTGGGATTCATGTTGTTCTATTTTGGGTCTCAATTTTCGTTGGGAAGGTATATCTTTTAAAGAGATTTGGAAAGGATGGTCTAAGAACAGGGCTGTGAAATTATTTCAAGCTCTTCCACTTATTCTGTGTTGGGGAATTTCGTTTTCAAGGAACAAGGAAATTTTCCAAACCTCTGAGTCATATCTGAAAAAAGTTCATAGTTGAAGGTTTAGAAATTCTTTCAAACTATCCATAATCAAATATTTCATTGGATGGTATATCTATTCTCACATAAACTTTGGATTTAAGCATACTATAGGGTTATTTTGATGGGGAATTTCAAGGAGATGCTTACAGATGTGTCGTGGCCTTGTTTTATGTATATCATAGAATCATTCCTTTCATGTTAAAATGGGTATGGGCATGGGATCAAATAATTGGGATGAAGTGAATGCATGCAAATATTTTATTATATTTTCTATTGAAAAAGGATGCGAACATCTTCAATGCTACGGTGACTCACCCTTGGTTGTCAATTGTGTTTCTATGACACAAATATGTATAAATATTATACTTTTTCATGTTTTGGAGGACACACAGAGGTTAAAAAAAACCATACACTTAATTTTCATGTTGCCATGTATACAGAGAGAGCAATGGGGATGCTACAAAATTTCTAAAGAAGGCCTACTTTTCGATTCAGGATTATGGAAGGCTGTCGAGTTTCAGGGTGTAAATCATTTCTAGTTTTCCTACAGTTATTATATGGACGAGATCCCTCATACTAATCCTTTTTAACTTATCTTTATTACATCTCTCATATATTTGTTTCTTATAAGACTTTCTTTGTATATATATAATAGTATTGTGTTGGTACGTATATTTAATTTCTTTGATCACGGTCAAAATTACATAAAAAATTTATTGATATGATGATTCATAAATTCAAGTAATTAGAAAATGGAAAACATTATTTTGACAGTTTTTTGCCACTCAAGAATCTAGGAATGTTATTGAAGAATGCACAAGACAAATGGACATATACAAAATGTATTTTCCTTTTCAATTATGAATGAAAATATGGTTTTCTTTTCATAGGAAAAAAAACAAACCCAATCACTTAATGCATGATTAAATATGTGGGCTATATAAGCCTGACCTCTTAGGTCACCTTAATTAGATGTGGTTATCAATTTTCCTCTTCCTACAATCACCACACAATTCATTTCTGAGATCTCCATCGAATTCTTCCCATTGAGAGATTTCTAAGGATATACATTTTACCCAAAATTGAGCTATGGACAAGAAGCTATTCGCATTTGAAGAATGTCCTCCAAACTCCACGTAGTATCCATACCATTTCCACATGGTAGACACACAAATTCACCTTCCCATATGCCGCCATCATATAAAACAAACTCATATAAATGTGGCAACCTTTCTATACATCCTCTCATCATGTGATTTGCCAATTAAAATGACACATTCATATCCTTATCAAGTTTTGGTAGTTTCAAGAGGAAGCAATGATAGTTTTGTCTAAACATCTTAACAGTTGATACCCCAAGGACCAATACCCAATATGCCACTGAGTCAAAGCATGGAGCTAGATTACACTTTTTGGAGGATGTGGGTGTGTTTAGGTGAATATAAAATGGCCTGATTGAGCATTTTAAGCATTCAATTGAGTCATTTTTATGCGCTCGATCGAGTTCATCGTGCGCTAACAAATAAGCTCCACCAAACATTAAAACTAACTCTTGATCAAGCTCGTATGTAACCCCAGGTTAGGAGCTTGATCTCGATCAAGCCTTAAAGCTGAAAATTTTAAATTTTATGTAAAGATCAATAATGATATGCAAAATTTAAAATTGTAAGTATTTGATAGTTCAATAAAAAAACCAAATTTAATTACTAACTACATTTGAATAGGTAATTAACAGTGGTGTGGATTAATTTCTCATTACATTTATAGCGTTTTGGTGTATAGATTTAAAAAAGGATTCTATCTCATTTGCAATTGAAATTCTAATGTTATTATATTTATAATTTGATATCTTAAAAAATAGTTTTTAATATGACATAAATTTTTAATGTTATAATTTAAATAATAAGTTCATTATAAATATAATTTAAATAATAAATTGATTAAACATAAGAAAATTTATCAATTTGATTTTAATAAATATTCTAATTTTTTATATGAATAAGCATAGCTAAAAAAAGTGAATTTGATGCTGCTAGAAATGTATATTTTATAAAATTCACTGAAGAGTTAATAAACATGATTCTCTGTATCATAATCATATATCTTAAAATCGCACACGCCTACACACACACACATACATACATATAAGGTAGTAATATCCACTTGTTCACGAAAATAGATGAGTGCAATAATAATTGGCTTAGTTCTACTAGTTGTAAGTTATAACTAATATAGTTGTAATGGATGCAAAGGTATTTGTAGTTATAAATCTCTCTCAATCTGTAAAATGTGATTGCACTCAATTATGTCCTCATTCTGCACAAGTGTGAAGTATATATAGAAATTTTTACTCTTGACTTAGGTTTGCAAATATATATCTTTAAACTAATAAAAACATAAGGAAATCATACATTTTAAAACAGTATTTGACTAATTTGAATTTTTGTAATCTAGATTTTAAATGTGCCTAGGAAATTATTTTTAAAATAATAATATTTAAAATTTTAGTTTAGTTTAGTTTGTTTTTTTTTTTTAATTTATTTATTATAATTTGATTTATTTTCATTGAATTTTTTTACATAAAAAAATTATAAAATTATGTTTTATTTGAAATCAAAACGATAAACAATTTATCATTTTCAAGAATTTCAAAATTGAAAAAGAAAATTTAAAATCTTTTATAGAAAGGCATCTATATATTATTATAATTATTTTCTTGGTAAAATAAAATAAAATTTTGATTTAGAATTAAGGAAAATTAGAGGTTGGAATATATTTGAATATTTATAAAATTTATTTATGTGGAATAAATAAATTTTATAATTCGCTTAAAGACAAGTATTGAGAGGCTTCGTTTTATTATTATTATTATTATTATTATTTAGATCATTATGATACCTCGATCGAGCCTATGTTTAACCATGTTAAGGGCTCAATTGAGGGTTTCTTAAACCCTCTGTCAAGCTATTTGAAATTTGAATTTCAAACACTTGATTGAGCATTTTAAGCACTCGATCGAGCTCTTGAGGGTCAAAAACTAGAGTTTTAGCTCCTCTTTTGCACATTTCTCTGCAACACCATTTTGTACCCTAGCAGACATAGGGGAAAATTTGACCTTACGTATTTGAGTTGATCATGTTGCATTCATGAAGGAATCCTCTATCCAATGGCATATGGGTTTGAAATTTTCAAATTCATATGATATTTTCTTCCAATTTCTTTTAAACATAACGTTTGAATTTTTTTTGAATAGTTTTAAATAGGATGAATAAAATATCAATATCATAAAATATACATAACTAAAAAATTTCAAAAAAAACCACTATCTTCATTTACGAGTCCTTTTCAACAGGGTACTCTTGGTTTTTCAATTTATTTAAATAGTTAAGAAAACAATTACGTGAACGCATGTCCTTGCAAAATGGAATTGAAATATTACTTCACCAAATTCAAAAATTAATAAAAAATTATAAATTTTCTTAAAAAAAATAGCTCTCTCCATGTAGTTCATGCTCATATAAAATTTCTTAAAAGTACACATTTTAGACTAATTTATGCTACGTGAACACACACATACCTCTTAAGATGTGTGAAAACTTGCAAGGACAAGCATTTCATTTAATTGAAAATTGACATATTATATGACACTAAATATTATTGAAAAAAATGTCATTAGGAAAACAAAATAATTCTCCATAATTTTTCTTTTTACTCCGAATCAAAATTCAAATTTCTTATATGAATTTTGAGGGCTTCAATTAGATAAAAGAGGAAAAACTTGAAATTTCATCGCCAAATTTGGCCCAAAACTGTAACCCATCTTCATGCATTCACCCCACTATTAAATAATGGAGAAACCAATATATGATATATATCATGTGTTTCAACTAATATTAGTATCGTAAGACCAATATGGAGGTTGCAAGCTCCCAAAATCACAACAGCCAATGAGATATCTCTTGATAACTTGAAACAATGATATTCAATATGATGCCACCTTTGCATTAATTGCCACTTCGTCGCCGCCTTTGATACACTACACACTCTATTCCACATCATCTTCTCATATTTGCATGCCATGTTAGAACCATGTTAGCATTTCATGTCATTAAATACCCACATGTTAAAATTACTAGAGAGATTTATATTTATTAAGAGAAATTTAATTAAAAAATCCAACAACAAAAATGTAAAACATAATCACAATTTTCTGTCCTAGAAACGCCAATGCCGGGAAAAACCAACTAACAAAATTATATTATTTTCCTTGGCCAAAACAATACCAATTGAGCCTTCATAGCTCACATCCATGCCCACTTACAATTATCTTTTTGAAAACCTTTTAAAGCATTCATTACATGCATTCCATGAGAACATAATGATTCAAAAACCAAAATCTTATGCCCAAAACCACCACTATAGACTGAGTAACCTTGACTCTTTCATCGATTCAAGTTTTATCTAAAAAGATTCCCTTAAAACTTAACTTGGGGTTTCCCTTGACCAAATCTGTCAAAATTGTCCCAATGAACCAACTTGCTCACCTCAAGGCCCTATCCCCCTCAAATTTTATATCTAGGTTATAATTTGGCATGTTTGTTGTCAACTAGTTCTAACTCCAAATTTTACCAGTAATTTCGTAGGGGTACACATGCATTACCGAGTCTTATAATAGTATTTTTATTTACATGTAGTAAAATATTTAACTCGATTATAAAATAATAATACCTTTTTTTCATTATTGTTATGGAGAATCTCTCACCCTGTTCTCTCCTCTCCAAATCCATATTTTACACGTGTTCTCAGTGTAACCATATGTACATATACCTTTGATTTCTTTTCTTCCAATTCCATGTTCCTATGATTCATCCTCATCACCTGGGCATCCTCCTCGCATGACTTGGATGACATGCACATGGCACACAACAATGAAAACCACATCATGAAATCATTTTAGACTCCAAATTCTTTGTGTTTCCATTTCTCAGGAATCCATTATCCTTTTGTTCTTTTATTGAATTCACTTTTTTCTTATTTCCATGGTAATTTATCTCTCTCACACTAACCAGGGTAAATAAAGCGTTGGAAAAAAAGGTATCCCTCTGAAACCAACACGTGGCTCTAATATATTCATTAGATTCAAGTACCAAGACATAAATAAAACTTTGGTTCTGATACTATGTTAAAATTACTAGAGAGATATAGATTTACTGAGAAAAAATAAAACAACCAACAAAAAAACATAAAACACAAGCACACTTTTTATCCTGTAAAATACCAATCTCAGGAAAAAACAACTAACAAAATTCTATTAATGTCCTTGGCCAAAACCTAGCTAAGCTGACCAATTCAAACTTCATGAATCAAATCCATGGTCACTTATAATTAAGCATTCCCAACATGTTTAAATATTTCATTACTTGCATTCCACAGGAAAAAAACCATGGGAAACTAATACCATGTGCCCAGAACCACCATTATAGACCGAGTAACTTGCTCTTCCACATAGTCAAGTTTTACCTAAGACTACCTTGGTGCCATACCATCATTACATGCCATATCTCCACATCATCTACCACATGGATGACACATGGTAGCCTTGGTCCTCACCATCTTACCATGTCATCACCCTCTCAATTTTCCACATCACCAAGTCCTGCCATGTCAACATGCCACACCAACATCGTATTAGGTTATTTCTATGTTAGTGGGTATCTTGATAGCTAGGCATCAACCTCCTAATACTTGATATCCAAAATCCTAGCATCCAATATTCGATATTCATCACTTGAAAACCCTTGACCATCCATCTTTATTAATCATCAGATATGTTGGGTTTTTTTACTACCATAAATCAATTTATGATAATGTTGATTGATGTGTCCGATGGTCAAAAATTTGATAACCCAAAGGCTGATAGACTGAAATTTGATAACCAACTTATAATGGCCAAAGGATGATACACCGCCACTCAATAACGTACCTTTCCAATTAGTGTGATGAATTTTGGCTAAGACCTAATGCCATGGAATGTTGATGGAAATTTCCTTGTAAGTCAATGTCTGTTGATGGGATTCATCAATATTAGGGTTTTATCATTGGTGAAAAATGTCCTATGTCTAGACATTCAGTACCAAATTCTATGATAGTCAATATGCTGACAAAGCGACATAATGTAGTGACAAAAATCTAATTTTCCACCATTTCATGCATTCTTGATGCCAATATATTGAAACTTGTTCTTCTAAATGTAGAATCTTTTACTTGAGTTCTTGGTCACAACCCCTTGTCATTCGTATGACCATGGGCTGAGGTTGGGCACCCCTAAACCTCAAATTTCTACATATCCCAAAAATTAAAGAAGAATTAGTCCTTTAATTTCACCAAGGAAAAGCATGTTAACAAAGGGGATTTCCTTACCTATCCTATAGGGTTGGAAAAGGTTTTTATACGAAAAGGAACCACCAAAAATACTTCTAAAACTACAAGAGTCCCTAGTAACCCTTAAGATATCCAAAATACTTTAACTCGTTACCTTAATCCAAGAATTTTTTAAATATCTTCAACAAACTTACATCAACTCTAGATTTTTTTATTGAACTCCTTAATACTTTCCATTAGGTGTTCTAAGAAGCTTATTTTACTTGGAATCCCACTTTTGTCATCAATGTCCTTACCCTTTCCTGTAGGATCACTTCTGTAGACCTAAAAATTCTCTAGTGTATCTAATAATATACCACGGACATGTAGAAATTTGAATAATTTGCTGAATTATTCACCGGTATTATCCTGATTACACACTATTTAAGCTTCATGCATAATACATAACCTCTTCTACAATTGATCATCAATATGCGGAAATAGAAAGCAGTCGCATGCGCTCATTAAAACATAATCAAGCACACATATCAACACAGGATGTAATGGGGAAAGAAAAAGCTGAAAACCCCCAACTATCTGTATATTATAATGATAGAGAACATGTAACAATACATAGCACAAAGCTCTCACAGCTCTCAGCACTATCTCAATGCTACACACAAAACTAGTTATGAAGATGAACAAGTCACAGGTTCAAATCTCCTCCACAAGTCTGCATGCCTCTACTGCACAATCCAAGTTGATTAATGATGAGATCCAAGTTCGAATCCCACTAGCTCCAACTATGCAATCCTCATTGGCAATCTCCATCAATGTGTGTGCAAATCTCATGCATAGCCAATAGTCACAACTGATAGTAGAATCGCCCTTTGACCCACCTCTAACACTGGTCTTCACTGAACTGTACATGCATTGCAGTTAACTGATGTGTTCTTTAGTTGAATTATGAGTTAATAATTAGTCAATTAATTAATAATTAATTCACACCACTCATCACTAGTGTATTTGTCAGTTAGACTAAATACAACTAGTTCAACTAAGTTAAACAGAACACAACTCCACCAACTGTCTCATCAACTCCACCAAACTGCGCCACTTGAGTTCTAGCTAAAGTCAACCATGCCATAAGCTCAACTAACCCTTAGGGAAAAGCTTATTTCATACATCGGCTACATGTGCCACATCCATAGCTCCAACTAAAGTGTTGTAAGAGAATAAACTGAAGTTTATAGTCCAAATATTATTAAGGGCTAATAATATTTGACTGACCTATTTTTCGACAGGCAGTCTAAAAATAGACTTCGACCTGTATGTCTAAAAATAGAGTTCCATCTATTTTTACTAACTTTACCAATCATCCAAGAATAGCATACTGCAACTCCGAGACCATGCTCCATATGTCTAAAAATATACATAGTCTAAAAATAGACTTTGCGCCAAAAATAGCCTGCGAGCCCACTTAGTGAAGGCGACTTCATTTCACTAAGCTCCATCATCTTGTTTCATTTTCAACACTCCCTCTCAATAAGATATGGATTATCTGCAACCCCTATCCTACCTCTGTGGAATTTGAATTTGCTCCTGGTGAGTGCCTTCGTCAAGATGTCAGCATCCTGATCCTCCGTGGGAACATATGAAAGTAACATGATTCTCCACTGCACACAATCTCTGATATGATGGTACCTGATGTCGATGTGTTTGGATCTATCATGAAATGTTTGGATTAGCCGAGGAAGTTTAATGCAAATACGGGTTATCACAATAAATCATAGTAGGCTCCAAATGTGACCCGAACAATCCGACGAGGATCTTCCTCATCCAAATAGCCTCGCATGCAGCCAAGCTTGCTGCCATGTACTCGGCATCTGCTGAACTGAGTGCCACGGATCTCTGCTTCCTGCTGTACCAGGAAACTGTTGTCGACCCGATACTGAAAACTCTTCCAGATGTGCTCTTTCGGTCTGTTGGGCTCCATCCCCCAATGCACGCTCAGTGAAGCCACATAGCTACCCCATTTTCGTATCTGGCCACCACAAGCCATATCCCAATGTGCCTCTAAGATAACGCAATACATGCTTGCCTGCCTTCCAGAAGAGCTTGGTAGGCTTAACCATAGCTTGTGAAAGCTGGTTAACAGCATAGCATATATCGGGTCGTGTATTGACCAAATACATAAGCGACCCCACCAACTGTCGATAAACAGTGGCATCCACTACCTCCGCCGAAGTAGCATCCTCCTTCCTCCAACCTCCAGGAAGAGGAGTATCAACAGGCTTGCAGCCATGTATGTTGAACTTCTCCAGTATCTCCCAGGCATACTTACCCTGAGAAACAAACAGTCCATCACTGCGCTGCCAAATTTCCAATCCCAGGAAATAATGAAGGAGGCCCAAGTCCTTCATCTCAAACTCTCTAGCAAGATCCTCCTTGCATGAAAGTATCAACAACTCATCACCCATCAAAATCAGATCATCTACATAAAGTACAATGATCAGCAACTTCCCCTCCACCACAATCTGGTACAGGTTAGGATTCGCCTCACTCTTGGAGAATCCAAGTCCGGTGAAATAACTGTCTATCCGTGTGTACCAAGCACGAGGTGCTTGCTTCAACCCGTACAGTGCTCTCTTGAGTCTGCACACATGCGACTCACTGCTGAAGATCTCGAAACCTTTGGGCTGCTCTATGTACACCTCCTCCTCAATGACTCCATTGAGGAACGCAGTCTTCACATCCATCTGATGGATGTGCCACCCCATCTGCGCTGAGAGAGCTAGGATCGTTCGTATGGAAGAATACCTTGCGACAGGTGCAAAGGTCTCCTCATAATCGATCCCCTCTATCTGTGAGAAGCCTCGGGCAACAAATCTTGCCTTGTACTTATCCACACTCCCGTCAGCTGCCTGCTTCACTTTGTAGATCCATCTCGAACCCACCACTGATTTCCCCTCCGGCCTTGGGACAATCTCCCATGCACTGTTTCTGACAATCGAATCATACTCTTCCACCATGGCATCTACCCATGCGGGGTCCTCCACAGCTTCCTCGAAAGAGGATGGCTTTGTCATGACACATTTTCTCACAAGAGCCATGTATCCAGTGTACCGATCCGGTGACTGTCTCTGTCTACGTTGTGCTGTAGGTGGTCCTACAACCTTCTCTGCATCTTGAGCCAGTCGCTCAGCTTCTGTAGTGCGCTTGCGCCCTCTGATGGTTGGCGCTGCATGAGTGGTCTCTTCCACTCCATGAACTTCCTCTTGTGGCTGATCCACATCCGTAAGCTCATCCTTAGGAACTAATAGCTCCTCATCTGCATGCAAGTGTGGCTCCCTCTCAAGCGAACACTTCATGGCTTTCTCCTCCTGAAATTTGATATCCCGTCGCACAACAGTCTTGCGACTCTCTGGAAAATACACACGATAGTTGTGGGGCGTACGTTGCACCCCACAACATCCCAACCTCCGTGGTTGGCTCCAGCCTTCTTCTCGGCGTCCTTCGTCACATGCATGTAGACAGTGAACCAAAAATCCCTAAATGGGAAATATCGTGTCTCTTACCATAAAACGCCCTCCCTGTACTCATGCCAAGTATCTTGTGAGGACAACGGCTCCGCACATACACTGCTGTGTTGCATGCCTCACCCCACAAGTGAAGGGGGTAGGCCCTGATCATGCAACATCGCCCGTGCGCACTCCACGATCGTTCGTTCTTCCGGGCCGGGGCATCCCTGCCCCGTCGTGGTTGGGGGGTGCGATGAGCTCTCTCCGAATCCCTTCTGTGCTGCAAAATTCCTTGAATTTAGCAGAGATGAATTCACCACCATTGTCGCTCCTAAGAGCCTTCACATGCTTCCTCGATTCCTTCTCAACCAGTGCCTTGAACTCACAGAACCTTGATTATGTCTCGCTCTTCTTCTACATGAAGAAGATCCAGCACTTCCGAGATAAATCATCAACAAAGATCACATAGTACTTGTGCTTTGCTGTAGAAGCTACTGAGAAAGGTCCACACACGTCTGTGTGGATTCTCTCAAGGATCGTCGTGGCGCGAATATCCTTCTCGTGAAAGGTGGCTTTCTAAAATTTTCCCAAGGTACACCCCTTGCACTGATCTAACTACGCAAGAGTGCCCTTAGGAAGCCCAGTAGAAATATGCCGCAGTGTCTTCAAAGCTCCATGGTGAAGTGGCCCAATCTCCGATGCCACAGCTCGCCATCATCCCGGCTCACCACTCCTTCCGCCTTGCATGCCATTGCTGCGCAGCCATCTACTTGCAACTGATAAAGGTTCTTGACTCGAACCCCTATCTTCTGGGTTTCTCTAGTTGTCTTACCGCGTAAGCTTTTCCTTCACCGAAGACCACATCATACCCCTTGTCTTCCAACATCGCCATTGCAGATCAGATTCTTCATCAATCCCGGAACATGCAATACTTCCTTCAATATGAAGGGTTTACCAGACTCCCTCTCAAAGGAAATGGTACCGATACCGGTCGCACTGTATCTACCATCATCGCCCATCTCGATGTGCACTCCAAGATCTTTCTCTTCCAGATCTGAAAACAAATCCCGATCTCCAGTCATGTGAAATGACGCACCACTGTCCAAGAACCATACTGATCCCATCACACTTGAAACCAAGCATGCGATCAGCGAAAAATCCAACTCGAACTGGGAGGCCAATGCCTCTCCTGCTGCAGATCCAGCAGCATGCTTATTTTTCTTCTTCTGCGGACAATTTGTGGCATAATGTCCGTGTTGGTGATAGTGAAAACACTTCACCTTGGACATGTCTTGCTTCTTGCCTTTCGCACCAGACTAAGAAGCTTTCTTGCTCTTCCCCTTCTTTGCTTTGGTAGCCAAAGCGCAATTTTCTTCATCAGATACCTTTGATGAAGATCTGTCCATGGTAGTCCGCCTTATCTCCTCTTGCATGAGATCCGACCAAAGTCGCTCCCATCCCGGAAACTTCCCCTGACCATTGACAGAGTCCTGATAGGAATGCCAACTCTTTGGAAGACCAAGGAGAGCCAGGTCCACCAAGTCCTCATCATCGACAGTCACCCCCACACTTCCTAGCTCATCTCTGCATTGAGTGAACATCGTGAGGTACTTGGCGATACTGTCGCCTTTCTCCATCTTAATGTTTCTGAGTTTATCCTTGAGCGCATAACTTCCTTTGGTCGCTCTTGCTCTGGAATAGATTTGTCAACGCTTTCCACATCAAATATGGAGAAGCTTTTCCATGCAGGCTGGATACAATGTGATCCTTCACGCCCTCCAACAGAATCTTTCGACATTTTGCCATCTTCTTTTTCCAAGCTTCAACTTGAGCAGCATCAGTAGGCTTTGGGATCTCAACATCCATGAACTCCTTCAGCCCGTTATCATCTAATACTGCCTCCATTCTGTCCTTCCATGCAACATAATTCGAACTGCCCTCAAGGGCATATTCCAGTCGCAAACCGTTGAAAGACATTTCAACTCCGGCACCAAGAAAACAAACTGCTGCAAAAATTCGAATTCCAAGCTCAAAACTCAATTGCTTCTAGATCTGTGAGACAAATTATTTCTAGCACAGAGATCGACTGTAGGGGCGTTTACTGGATATATCAGCTTTCAAATAAAGGATGGATCCAGAGGCTACCTGGCCAGTTACAGACTCTGTTTACCGAAATAATTGTAATCACTGTAATAGATCTCGATGATCAATTCTCTGCTCTGATACCATGTAGAAATTTGAATAATTTGCTGAATTATTCACTGATATTATCCTGATTACACACTATTTAAGCTTCATGCATAATACATAACCTCTTCTACAATTTATCATCAATATGCGGAAATAGAAAGCAGTCGCATGCACTCATTAAAACATAATCAAGCACACATATCAACACAGGATGTAATGGGGAAAGCAATAGCTGAAAACCCCCAACTATCTGTATATTATAATGATAGAGAACATGTAACAATACATAGCACAAAGCTCTCACAGCTCTCAGCACTATCTCAATGCTACACACAAAACTAGTTATGAAGATGAACAAGTCACAGGTTCAAATCTCCTCCACAAGTCTGCCTGCCTCTACTACGCAATGCAAGTTGATTAATGATGAGATCCAAGTTTGACTCCCACTAGCTCCAACTATGCAATCCTCATTGGAAATCTCCATCAATGTGTGTGAAAATCTCATGCACAGCCAATAGTCACAACTAGTAGTAGAATCACCCTTTCACCCACCTCTGACAATGGTCTTCACTGAACTGTCCATGCATTGCAGTTAACTGATGTGTTCTTTAGTTGAATTATGAGTTAATAATTAGTCAATTAATTAATAATTAATTCACACCACTCATCACTAGTGTATTTGTCAGTTAGACTAAATACAACTAGTTCAACTAAGTTAAACAGAACACAACTCCACCAACTGTCTCATCAACTCCACCAAACTCTGCCACTTGAGTTCTAACTGAAGTCAACCATGCAATAGCTCAACTAACCCTTAGGAAAATCGTATTTCCTTTTGTCAGCTGCATGTGCCACATCCAAGCATCAAACTTAAGTGCTCCAAGAGGATAAGATAATGGTTATAGTCTAAATATTATTAAGGGTTAATAATATTTGACTGTTCTATTTTTAGCCCGGCAGTCTAAAAATAGAAACCGCCCAATGTCTAAAAATAGAGGTCCATCTATTTTTAACAACTCGACCAATCATCCATAAATATCATCCTGCAACTCATAGACCATGATCCATATGTCTAAAAATAGACATAGTCTAAAAATAGACTTTGCGCCAAAAATAGCCTGCGGGCCCACTTAGTGAAGGCGACTTCATTTCACTAAGCTCCATCATCTTGTTGCATTTTCAACAGGACATTACCCATAACTAAGCCTAAAAATATATTAGTCCCAAGTGTAAGTGAACCATTCCACTCCTTACCAAATCCATGAAATGGACATTAAATATTAAAGAAGCATCTCAACATTATATATCCATTAGATATAGATCTACTATTTCACATCATAACTAGGCATCACATGGATCATAATATTCATTTAGCAGGTAAGCACATAAATATATACTTTTCATTAGTCACCATTTCATTGTTGTTAACATTATTTACATTATAGATATGAATTCCACAAGTGTACTTATATAATCTATTTCATTAGTTGTCTACGATTTTTGAAGGGTGAACCATGTTCCACCCTAATATAGGCTAAAACTAACTATAGTATTTCTTTTTGTTGGCCACCCATGAGCTTAACCATAAAACCATGATGGAAGTTCTCACTTAACATTATGGGGTGGAGTTAATAAATCCATTCTACTTCATCAAATCAAGTTCAACAATTCTCCTAAGATCAGACTAAGCTTTAATTCTACCTATTAGTTGCAGGTTGTTTCTTAGCTACTATGCATAACAAGCTACCAAATGGAAAAACTCTCCTAAGATATAGTGGCGCAAGGGTAAAGGCCATACTCCTTCATCCATAGAATTCAATATTAGGTCATTCACCATATTGAGCCATGGTCTATTCTCATTCACAATGCATCCACGATGGGCCTACACATCACAAAGAGAGCCCTTCTCAAGTTAAAAATCCAACATTGCTTCCCTTTTGTTCTTTTGTGCATATTTTTCAAAAACAATTCTCAATAGTTGGCCACATTAAGCCTACATAGTATGAAGGGATTACTTCACTAAGACAATATTCCCTTTGTTCCTCCATTCTACGCTTCTGTGTATAACTCAAAAAATTCCTTCGTAGTTTCCCCTATAGCTCAGGTTAAATACTCTAACACTAACATTTCTTGCAATAATAGGTGGAATAGAATCACTCACACGGTTTTGGTCCACACAAGGTCCTCCTCTCATCTCTTTTTTAATTAGTTTGTCATCCTTTGATATGCTTTTTTTTTTTTCATCCCACATGGGTGCTTCCTTTTCCTTCTTTCTTATTCCTCGAGTTTCATTCCTTTTGGGTTAAATGGATAGTTAGAAATCTTCAGAAAGGAGGGTACATAGCCCATATCTCTTATTAGTTTTGTACCACTACTCTATCTCATAACTATGGTAGTTATTGGTACACCTTACTATTAGATATTTTCTTTAGGAAAGTAAACAATGTTATAATTTTAACCTAGCTAAATAATTAAGTGGCAAGGGTTAATTCCATAAATCCGTTTTGTTGTCTTCCCTCTTTTCATGGTCTCATGGTCCATATCAAGGCTTGAACGCTTATTAATTTTTTATTACAATATAATTGCAATTGTTATATCTCTTTTATCTCATTTACATATACTTTACCATACCATAATAATTAAACATAATTCATTACAATTACAATATCAGTGGGGAATTGAAGGTTGGGATGTTATAATCCCCTCCCATTTACAGGAAAATTTTCCTCAATGTTCACACCATTTCAAGTTCCATTCTTACCAACATTCCACCATATTGGTTTCCATTTAAACAACACATCATTCTAAGTTCCTTTTGTTCAATATATAAATGTGTATACTATTTATTTTTAGTTGCACTAACATGCTTACTCTTACATATCAACATCATCCTTCATACCCATTATCCTTTCCACTACTTAAATAAAAGTATTTCATTTCACAATCCAATTATTCCTAGATTTATAATGTTCCATCAGGCTTCCAAAGATAACAAGTATCGATAAATACTTTCATTGGACACAACCATTCACTCCAGTGTGTGTGTGACAAGTCTCCTCTCCCTAAAGGTTACTCACCATATGGGTTTAGGAAATCCACTTCCTCGAGAAGTATACTTGACTGAGGCTTTATGTCATATGAATATTAAAGAGACTATTATGGTCTTATAACCAAGGAATACTACCAACTTTACCTAACATAGTTTAATTTTCATGGGGTACCAAGGTCTCTACTGTGGCCTTGTTATTAGGCTTTCTACATTGCAATATTCATTCTTTCTCTTCTTGGATAGATTCATCATTTCACTTGTATCACATACATATTTTTATTGTGAAATTTAATTATAAATCATATTCAACACTTGCTTCATAATGATGTTAGGTCTCCCAAATATGATATTTTTCTGATAAGGTTGTGTTCTTGTGGGTGGTAATATTCTCATTCTTCATAAAGGGTTTGAATCCCATGCCATGCCATATGTGTTCTACCTATAGTCTACATTTTTACTCATATAAATAATGTTAGTTTCTACTATATAAAATCTTTTCAATATATCTCTTATAAAAATTGTTAAATTTGTTCTTTAGAACCACTTACATAGTCAATAATTCAAACACTTTTAGCTACAAACAACAAAACATCATTTCACTAGATAATCATTCAATTATCATCTGAACCATTATATAAAATCATATGGTAATCATACTTTTCAATCCAACAAATAAATTTGGCTTAAGGTGGATATTTTTACATTCACTCTCTCCACTAAGTTATCCATCTATTAGCCTTTCCCACTTTACTTTCTATGGGAGTGAGGGATTCACACCACACACTTTAACAATAAAAAAACTCTACAAAAATCAAAATAACAATCATTATTTTCATGAAATATAGTCATTGTAAAACTTTTTCTATATAAGTAGGCATGTTTAGTGCATCACAGACACACACACACACACACATAACACTAAAATTTTAAGAAATTGTGATCATATCAAATGTAACCATATCACTATCATACTCCACTGAGTATTTCATGACATGTATACATTTGTATATTATAATATTCATAATTCATATTCATGTTCCTTATTTGAATTATTAACACCATTCATATCCATGTTTTACTTTAATGCATTATCTTCAATACATTATCTTTCACATGTGACTGTATAACTCACCGATATAATTGTTTTCCATCAAGACAACTCACATATATTTCAAATATTTTACCAAATCTTATGCACCAACAAATGTATTCCTTAATCATACCCCTCATAGGTATTCATAACTAATGTGCATTTAATCACCATTCATATCATTAAAGGTGTGATTTATCCATAAAATAATGCTTACCCATTCCTTCAAATTACCTACTCTTCTAGTATAGTTGAACTTCGTACTCACATGGTTACTACCACCACATGAAATCAATTGATGATTATTTAAGGAGTCCATATAGATCCTTCTTTAGCCTTGGATTCTCTTGCCATTGTACTCCTGGCTTCTTGTATGACTAAAAACACTTATTTTCCCCAAATCCTACTTCAAATAAGTGGTCTTTTAATGTAAAATCCCTAAGAATAGTTTGCATCTTTTCTAGATGAGAAATTTAATTCATACATCAACTATTAGGCAAATTAATATTAAACATGTGCAACTATTAGGCAAATTAATATTAAACATGTGCTTTGATACTTCTAGTCAACAAACAATTTAATCTATTTACATGCACTAAATTTTCATTTTTACTATTTATATTTTTTCATTCATATATTACCAATAAATAAATCATAAGCTTATTATATTTCACAATTTAACCCCATTTTCAAAATAAATACATAACAGTCAACAAAAAAATCATTCCACATGGCAACTCCCTCTTCTCAATATTTTACATATCATCGAGAGTCTATAGTCCAATTGTTCACATTAGCCTAATCAAATGTCCCATTAGTTTATTTCTAATTATTCAAATATACCCTCTTGATACAATTCTACATTCAACTCAATAACGGTAATATTTGAGTTTATATAGAACTCTAGCATGTTAATCATATACAAATAATTTTATTAAAATTTTCTTATAATTTTCAATAGGATTGACAACCCAAATTACTTGTAATAGTCCAGATATCCCTCCCCCTTGCACTCCAGTGCATACAAGATGTCTCAATCATAAGCTATACAAGAATGATTATCTTTTAGGTGTCAATCAATCAAGCATTCTTTAGCCTTACTAATTTTTACATTACAACCATTTTATACCAAACAAATCATAAATATTGAAGCCTAGGGTTTTAACTTTCTAATTCCTTTTCACAACAAATCTACTTCATTTCGTTTGAGTAGTTAGTATCAATTATCTTGTCATTTCCTGTTGAATTTTAACCCATTCTTCCATGTAACACAAACACTTGAGAACACAAATTAGCATCTAACATACCAATCATGTGCAATCACATTTATAGCTAGTATTTAAATTATAGTCTAATATTGTTAGAATAATTAGTTTTCATGTTATCCTTTTGTAACTTTTCCTCCTCAATCAGAGATTTTGAACAATGTTACCAATGAAACGGGAACTATTACCTCAAAATGGGAACTCTAGCCCAAAAAGACTCAAAAAACATGAAAAAAAGCCCCAAAAACAAAAAGTGTGTATTCCAGAACGCATTTTTTTTTCTCAAGGTCAAATTTCACCTTTTTATAAAATTATGCTAAAAACAAAATTGTTTCTTAAAAAAATGATTGAAAAAAAACCCTCAAAACAAAATGAGTTGACGTTGGAATAACAAAAAAAAAACATTGTGTCACACTTTTGACACATTGTAACAATGGAATTAAAGACAACATATTAGGACATTGAAAAATCATAATATTCTATTTTTTTGATAGATGATGTTAAATATAAACAAAATCATGTCTGAAGGGTTTATCATTTCGAACAATTTTTACCCATGTTGTTAAACATAAAATATCTTGACTCTAAATAACCCTAAAATTGTAATTATTTTCAACCATAACATTAAACATAAAATTTCGCAACGTATAAAAACCTTAATGACAAGTTGTAAATCTCAAGTTTTTAAATCTTAAGTTTTCAAGATACCTGAACCATGAAATTATGGAGAAATTATATGGCTTAAACATTTTTTAAAATGAACAAGTAAATGAAAATTTTATTATTCATATATTTGTCTGTTTATATATAAAAACATATTTTTTTAATTTTTTTATTGTTTTTCTATATTTTAAATTATAATTCTTTTAGTTTTAAGAAAATAAAAAATTAAAATTAAAATATTCTTATATATGTTTGTTTATATTTTAAAACATAGTTTAAAATTGTTTTTTTATTGTTTTTTATATTTTAAATAATAATTGTTTTAATTTAAAAAAAATTAAAATTAAAAAATAATTTTTTTTTTAATTGTTTGTTTAATTTTTAAAACATATTTTTTAATTTGTTTTTATTGTTTTTTTATAGTTTAAAATTTTAATTGAATATTTTTTTTGTTTTGTTTGTTTGTTTGTTTTTTTTAAATTTTTTTATATTAAACAATACATTTTTTTATTATAATAGTTTTTGTTTAAAAAAAAAAAAAAAAAAATTAAATAGTTTGTGTTTGAAAAAAATGAAAAATAAAAAAAATTAATTTGCCACTCGCCAGGGGTCGGAGGTAGGCTGGGCAGCCCTTGACAGCACTGCTCGGCCGACCTCTGGCCCTCAATTGGGCGGAGGGCGATTCCTAGAGTCGCCCCCGGCTGGGCGAAGGGTGATTCTAGGAATCGCCCTCTGCCCAGCCGAGGGTGATTCTCGGAATCGCCCTCCGCCCAGCCAGGGGTGATTCTCATAATCGCCCTCCGCTGAGCTGGGGGCGATTCTCGGAATTGCCCTCTGCCCAACTAGGGGTGATTCTTGGAATTTCCCTTCACCCAGCTGGGGGCCAAAGGCAGGCCGGGCAGCGCCATCGAGGGTTGCCCAGCGTGCCTCAAGCCCCCGGCTGGGCGAAGGCAGGCTCGTCAGCCCTCGATGGCACCACTCGGCTGGCCTTTGGACCCCGGATAGGCAAAGTGAGATTCTTGGAATCAACCTCCGCCCGAACAGGGGTCGAAGGCGGGCCGGGCGACACCATCGAGGGCTGCCCAGCCTGCCTCCGACCCCCAACTGGGCGAAAGGAAATTCCGAGAATCACCCCTGGCTCAGCGAAGGGCGATTCCGAGAATCACCCCTGGTTGGGCAGAGGGAGATTCCGAGAATCACCCCCAGCTAGGCGGAGGGCGATTCTGAGAATCACTCCTGGCTCGGTGGAGGGCAATTCCGAGAATCACCCCTGGCTGGGCAGAGGGCGATTCCGAGAATCAGCCACGGTTGGGCGGAGGGATATTCTGAGAATCACCCCCAACTGGGGGCCGGAGGCAGGCTAGGCAGCCCTCGACGGCGTCGCTTAACCAGCCTCTGGCCCCCGGCTGGGCAAAGGGCGATTCCGAGAATCACCCTCGACTAGGCTGAGGGCGATTTTGAGAATCACCCCTGGCTGAGCGGAGGGCGATTCCCAAAATCACCCCTGGCTGGGTGGAGGGAAATTCCGAGAATCATCCCCGGCCAGCCGGGGGCCAGAGGCAGGATGGGCAGTCCTCGATGGCGCTGCCCGGCCTGCCTTCGGCACCCGGCTGGGCAACCCTTGACGGCGCTGCCTGGCATGCGTCTGGCCCCTGGCTGGGTGGAGGGAAATTCCAAGAATCACTCCGGCTGGGTGAAGGGTGATTCTCGGAATCGTCCTCTGCCCAGGCAGGGGTGATTCTCGGAATCGCCCTCCGCCCAGCCGGGGGTGATTCTTGGAATCGCCCTCCACCCAGTCGGGGGTGATTCTCAGAATTTCCCTCTGCCCAGTCGGGGGTGATTCTCGAAATCGCCCTTCGCCCAACCAGGGATGATTCTCGGAATTGCCCTTCGCCCAGCCGGGGGTGATCCTCGAAATCGCCCTCCGCCCAACCAAGGGCCGGAGACAGGCCGCGCTGCACCGTCGAGGGCTACCCAGCCTTCCACCAACCCACGACTCGGTGGAGGGTGATTCCGAGAATTTCCCTCCGCCCAGCTAGGGGCCGGAGGCAAGTTGGGTAGCCCTTGACGGTGCCACCCAGCCGGCCTCTGACCCCCAGCTGGGTGGAGGGTGATTCCAAGAACCTCCCTCTGCCTAGTTGGGGGCTGGAGGCTAGCCAGGTGTCACCATCGAGGGCTTCCCAGCCTACCTCTGCCTAACCAGGGCCGAAAGCAGGCTGGGCAGCCCTCGACGGCGCTGCCCGGCCTGCCTCCGGTCCCCCCCCCCTCGATTGGGCAGAGGGTGATTCCAAGAATCGCTCCTAGATGGGTGGAGGATGATTCCGAGAATCACCCTCGACTGGGTGGAGGGCGATTCCGAGAATCGCCCCTGGTTGGGCGGAGGTAGGACTGGTGGCGTCGTTGAGGGCTGCCCAGCCGGGGGCCGGAGGCAGGCCAGGTGACGCCGTCAAATGAAGGAGATCGGTTTTTGGATCTATTTTCATGTTCAAGTAAGTTTTATTATACAAATTTAAATTTAAATATTTTATTTTTTACTTTTTATGTCTTTATACTAATTTTCTTACTTATTTCTTTTGTACTTGATGATTAGGTACAACACTGGCATGTTGCCTACCAAAAGGAAGAAATTACATTGTCATTGAGAAAGACACAGTGCAATGCAAATTTATTCAATAAAGAATTAACTCTCTTGAATTCATTCCAGATGCGAAGCAAGAAGTTGGTTTGAGGAAAGGGGCTTTTAATGAATCACATGTGGCAAAAAAAGCAAAGGAACCTCAACCACCATTATATGGAATGATTGGAAATGGACACTTTGGAAGATTTGAAGACATGAAAGATCCGTTAGAAGATGACAATGACCAAAATGAAGTAGAAAATGTTGCAGAAGAAGTCATCAATGATGTTCTAGATGATGTTGAACATGTATTAGTTGATATTGTTGAGGATCTTTAAGTTATGTTTGCAAACAAATCTCATTTTTGAGATCTATTAATCAGTTTTACTTGTAATGTTTCTAGAATTTGATAGTTTATGAGAAGAATCCTTATTTTCTGCAAAAAACATGTGATTACTATTATTTTTTGACGTAAAATTCAATAAAAATGCTATTTTCTTAAGTTTTTTTGTTAATATTTTCCCAAAAATTAGTTTATTTAACATGTTTTTTTTTTAAGAAAATGTCTCTAAAAGTGTATTTTTTGCATTCAATTTGTATTGAAAATTTGTATTTTTTTGTCATATCGTTCAAAATATTGGTTTTTTAGCGACAATTATTTGATGTGCATTGAAAAATTAATTAGCAATACATAAACTTGTAGAAAATATAAATTTTATAATATTGACACTTTTTTCATTTTTTATCTATGTGAAAAAGTGAAGATATCATTACAAATTTTTATTTTAAAAAAAAAAAAAAAAAATCTTTCTAAAACAAGAGTACATAAATGCACTTAAAAATAAACATCTCATGGAAGAAGAAGACATTAGAAAATGTATAGTGTCAAAATCAATCCTCTAAAAAAACGTTGGTGATGATACGCCACCACTATTCAAAATCAACATAAAAAGCATCACAGAAAAAATAAATAAAAATAAAATTTAAGTGCCAAAAACATGCTCAAAAAAAAAATTTGATCCTGCATCACCACTTTTCAAAATCGGGTGTTTTTCTTGCTACGTCAAAAAGTAGGTACCAGTGCAGTTACCTATTTCATTGATAATATTTTTTTGGGTATTCCATCTAGATATGATCACATTAGCATGGAAATTTCCTTTCTTGCAACCTCCAACAACCTATCCCTTTCATGTTAAAATTAATAAACATGCATTGGCATTATGCATTCAACCATGTATTCAAACAATGCCTTGATAATGCACTTAAATATGCTTGTGAACTACCTATATCTTTTCTCATTATTCATGTACATCTATGAAATGTAATTACAACCTATCTTATTAGAACTTACAATTTTTCAGATGACATTTCTCATAGGAAAAATCATAACATGTTGTTTTTTTCATATGAGAAAAAAATAGGAAAATCATTTATTCCAGGTAACATGGAGTTACTCGGAAACCATTACCATCACCTACAACATAGTCAGTATTAGCTCATGATTCAATTTCCATCCACATATTCATTTTTTTGTGTGATATAAAAATTTTACTAAGGTAATTCTTACCTAATTTTTGCTCAATACAACGAGAATACCAAAACCATCCGTACAGGACTATTAGCAGTTATTGGATGCTACCCAATCAACTAGTATCTCAGGGAGGGTTCTTGTATTCTTTTCTACCAACCTCTCAATCATCACTTTATTATTCATAGCCTTGTCTCCACAATAATTTATGTAGCATCCCCATTATCTTCTTTAGACATTCAGTTAAACCTATTCTTGGTTACATGTTACTCAATATGATGGTTAGTAATTATAATGATCTTATGAGAATAAACTACTCTGAGTCTTCATTCATGTTATATGGTTTTCATTTATTAGTGTGTGCTTTCAACATTCCTTTATGGACCTAACATACTATTTTTTTAATCCCTATCAGTGCATACACATTATTAGCTATTCAATTGTTGGGCCTTGAAATTTTCATTCACTTCCATTACATTTTCACTTATATTTCCATATTACCACCTTCACTCCACCTCCATTTCATTACATTTACCTTACCCTTACCACTATTGGGTTACATTTATGTTTTTCCAAACTTTATTAATTCTTAGCATTTTTAAGTGAATTTGTGGTTAAAAATTAGAAAATAATGTGCATATTCTTATACCTAACAAGTCGGATGAGATTGTTGCCATGTGTAGGTCAAAAGGAAGCTTCTAAAAGACCTTTATGTAGCCTACCAAAACCAAATTCGAATTTGAGTGGAGAAGATCATGGGATCATGAGGATATGTGTTTCATTTCCTTTTTATATTAAAACTCTAAGAAGATATGTGTCTCATTTCCTATTTTGTATTGAAACTCTAAAAAGACATGTGTCTGATTATTTCCTGTTTTGATTGTAACTCTAGAGATAGAGGGAGAGATTCATGGACTCTCATTAATGAGATAACTTCTTATATTTTTGTATAAATAGGAGAAGCTTTCTCCTATCAAAGGAGGTGAAAAAAATAGGAAAAGAAGAGAAGGGATTGTAGAGTGTTTTGTAACAAGGCTTAAGATGGAATGGGATGTAGATTTGTGAGTTTATCAATAAAGAAGTTCTTTTATGCTATTTTGATCACATCTTTAAGGAGCTAAGGAGTACACTGAATTGGTAGCATAGGGCCCTTGCTATTCGAGGGGGTTTTATGCGTTTTCTAGCTAAGTTTATTTAGTTTTTGTTTAGCATCTCTGTACTTTCTACTCAAATTATTGCTTTCATAATTTGCAATTATTGTATTAAACTGAGTAAAGTCTTTTGATGAATGGATAGTGACTCATAGGTGTAGTAATTGTTTAGGTTTCATTTCTTGTCTTTCATAGCTAACAGTTATTGTGCTCAACCAAGTAAAGACCATTTGAGTCTTAAATTAAAATGGTTAGTGACTTATAGATATAGTAATTGTCTAGCATAGGAGATCCTCATTACACTACACTTGATCTTTTTCAAAAGCTCTTCCAATAAATCTCAATTATATGAATTGGATTCAGTTGTAAGGTTTTGAGTTATTAATTGTTTCAGTATTTCATTTCATGTTATAGGAGATCCTCATTACACTACACTTAATCTTTTTCACAAGCTCTTCCAATAAATCTCAATTAAATGAATTGGATTCAGTTGTAATGTTTGAGTTATTAGTTGCTTTCATTTCTTGAATTCTCAATTGAGATGCAATATCCATGGATTACGATTTTTGGTTTTCAGCGTTTCTTAATTAGAAAATAAACTCCAAAAACTTGTGAATAAAACTCTTCTTTAATTCATTTGATAAACATTTTCTTTCCTTCTTTTTTAAATAGATTAATTTCATCCTTTTCATAGAATGCTAAGAATAAAAACATAAAAACTCCCAAAAACATCAAAAAAACCTTAAAACAACGAAGTAGGAAAAAGGGATACTTAGGCACATATAGTGCATTACACTTCATCAGTTTACTAGCCCTGGTCGATAATTTATGTTAACAATTTAGGACACTAAATTTATTAAACATCAATCTCTTGCAATTATATCATATCATTTCTCATTATTTATTATCATGTAATAACCCTTTCAAAACTTTGAAGACAACATTCAAAATAACAAGGGAGAAATTCTCCCTCATAATTATGATTGATTCAAGGGAAGTATAGTCAATATCATGACTATATTTCACACAAATTTAGTAATCAATATTCCATTGAATGTATTCACTTACTACATATAATAGTCCTATATGAATATCTTAATAAGGATATGATACTCTTGTCATAGATCCTATGACATTCCTTTTAAAAAAACCTTGGGACTATGCAACCTTTTTATTGCACCCAATAATCCTAGTTACTATGTTGTATAGCCTTTTGGTTGCACTAGATGCCTTAGAACCTTTATTCTATTTGTCTAGGAATTCTCTTTCTATAGTTTATATTGGAACTTTAGTATGCCATCTTGTTCTATTTTTTGGCCCATCCAAGTCTAGTGTTTGGACTTTGTCCTAATAAATTCATCATTAACCCTCTAGGCCTAATGTTTGAACCATATTTATGATAATTTTATATTTCTTAAACCCATCCATTCCAAGTGCTAAACCTTAGATTATACCACTTGTAACACACCCAATCCCTTAATTCCTTATTAAGGTCATTGCATGTCTAGGTTTGACCTCCTAGGTCACCTTAAGGATACAGTTTTACCAAATTAATTCTTCATACACTCACCTCAAAAGTCATGTATGATATCATTATTTCCTTCTTCTCATCAAGAGCTTCCAATCATATAAATTTGACTCAAAACTAAGCTCTATAGAAGAATTTATTCCCATTTGAACATTTTACTCCAAATACCACATAAAATATGTAAAATTTTGCATGTGGCATGAATTTCCCAAATGTCTCCATCGTATAATGGCATGTTATCCACCTAAAATTCCATGTTGAGATGCTTATCTATTTTCAATAGTTTTGACAAGAAACCCTAATAGCTTCGTCTCAACCTCATGACATTAAATACCTTGAAGGGTTGATATTTGATATACCATAATTAATAATGAAAAAAATAATAATTCAAAGCTAATAGGTGTTTTGGGTTTCATTGGTATTAGGGGGTAAGCTTGATATGGAGGTCCAACCTATTGAAAGAAAAATACCCAACAACTAATATATTGATAGCCCAAAAATATTATATCGAATATCATATCATCTCTGCTTTGACTGGCACTTAGACACTGCCTCCATGCCACTACAAACTATAATCCTCATCATCTTGCCACATTAGCACCATGTCAAGATGCCACATCATAAAATACCCTCCTTGGCTCGACATCAAGAAGACATGTCACCTTGCCACATCAATTTACACATGGATGATATGTGGTAGCCTTGTCCCTCATCAAATTACCACATCATCACCATATAAAAATGGCACACCACCAAGTCCTACCATACCATCATGCCACATCTACACCATATTTTGTTTCATAGGTATCGAGATGAAATCTCGATAGCTAAGTTTCAAACTTCCGATACCTGAACTCTAAAAATAATTATACTTGATATCCAATATCCTTCACTTGAAAACCCAAGAAAAAGTTTCTTTGTTAACCATTAGATATGTTGGGTTCTTGTAATGGCAGAACTTAAATTGGATTTTTTTATCAATGTGTTTGATGGCCAAAACCATGACAATTTGAAAGCTAATAACCAACCTTTGATTTCCCAACGTTGATAAAACACCACTTGTAATGTCCCTTTCATGTTGGTGTGATGAATTATGGATAAGACATGATGTCATAGAATGGTTATGGAAATTTTCTTGTCAACCGACCACTGCCATTGGGATCTATCAATATTAGGGCTTTCTTATCGATGGTTGATACTCAAAACTGGAACAAACCAATATGTTGACCAAATTATATAATTTAGTTAAATGACCAACGTACTCTCCATTAGTGACAAGAGTCTAATTGGTTTCCATTTAAGGTATCCATGATGCCAATAGCTTTACATCCCGCCTTCCATACTTAGCCCGTTCTAGCTAAGTGCTTGGTCACAACTCCCTTGTCATCCATATGACCAATGGATATGATTAAATTTAACCATTCAAAATTGTTTCTGTTGAGATTGACATAGAATGGAAAATTCAAAGCAAATGCATGATTGTTAGAGATTACTTCTATCCTTATGCGGATCATATATTTTGAAATATCTGTGAAATACAATAAATATGAGAAAAATCAATTGTTCAATTTTATTAATATCCATTTAATTTCATCATATTCCAAAATAGAGGACCATCCTTATGTCATCATAGCAAATATAGGAAATACAAGAGACATGAGAAAAGTCTATTTGTTTAACATTTTCCATATGCATTCTATCAAGTTCATGTTCGTGTTTTATTTCAACGACTTTAAAGTTTTACAAAATTTTGAAAATAAAATTCGATATTAAGTTTGACATACTAAAATATTTAAAAATTATAATGGTGCTGAGAGGTGCTCTCCAACCCAATATGAAAGAGATGTTGTAAGGTTATGTTATGTAAACATTTTGACTGGATCAAATTACATAAAAATAAAAATTAAATTAAAACTAGTATGTATATATATATATATATATAGAGAGAGAGAGAGAGAGATAAATTATATAAAATAAAAGAAAAAATAGTAATATAATTATTAATTACTAACAAGTAAATTATTTTAGATCCATCTTTACTCTAGATTTATCAAGCGCCTTGAGAGATCAAACCTATAGAAGTACAAATGTTTCCTAAGTTTATATTAAAAAAAGAGGCTTTCACCTTGAGAGATTTGATCCTTGTCAACGCTTAATAGACCCAAAGTTCAAATGGATCGTAAAAATAAAATTAAACCAATTAAATGAAAAAATAAAATTAACCATTTTAATTAACTATCCTAGATCAATTTAACTGCTAAGTCTACGAAGGCATACAATAAAATTAGCCATTATAATTAAACTACCCTAGATCAATTTAATTGATAAGTCTATGAAGGCATACATACTCTACCACCATCTGGTTTTGAACTTTTGACCTCTTAGGAGGAGGCACATGCTCTTAACAATTAGGCCCACTCAAGTTGTATGACAAGATAGATATATATATTCAAAAATAATGTACTCCCAAGGGTTAGCTCAAGTTGTCTAGAATCAGATGTGAAATTCTTTGAGATTGTTGCTAGTTGTTGCTAACCATCGGTTCAACTCTCTTCAATTCCCTTACATATACAGATATTTGTTTTATATGTTTAACTTTTATATTTCTTTGAAATATTATACTTATATTTATAAATATATAAATTTACATAACTTAAGTGTGTATGTTATAAATAACAATGAAATTTGAAAATTAAAACATTTTTTTAATCTAGATATATTTTTTTATATTTTATTGAAATATGACACTTGTATTATCATTGGTTATATATAGAGAGATAATGTACATCTATCTCTATATATAGTATTTAAATATTACTTTTTTATTATATATAAAAATTAAAATAATTTAAGTGTGTATGATATAAAAAAAAGCTAATAATGTTTAAATGACAATAATATTTAAAGTCTATTTTTTTTTATTTACACATGTTTATTCTATATATTTAATTTTTATATTCTACTGAAATATTACATTTGTATAAATATATAATTTTTTATAATTTAAATGTGTATGGTATAGATAAAAAAAAAATACACACATATTCAAGGATAATAATTAGCAATAAAATTTAAAATTTAAATTAATTTATATGTGTGTGTATGTGTGTGTGTTTCTTTTATATATATAATATTTATATTTGATTGAAATATTTCACTTCTATTATAACTATAATTACTTATAACTATATACATTTAATATTTATAAATATATATATTTATATAACTTAAGCATTTAAAAAAATCACACATATATAAACAACAAAATTAATGATTAAAATATTATTTTTAATTTACATATATTTCTTTTGAATATTTATTTTTTATATTTTATTGAAATGTTATATTTTTATTATAAGTGTTTATAAATATATAAATTAAGAAAATAAAGTTAAAGAAATAGAAATGAAAATTATTATTAAAAAATAATATTTTACTAAAATTAAGAACACTACTCCCATTATCCTAACAAACCAAACTTTATTCATATTATTCTCTCCCTCAAACATGACTTTTACATATAACATTAAGCTAGTGCGTGAAATTAGAGTTTTAGAATTTATCATTTTATTATTATTATTATTATTATTATTATTATTATTAATCCTTTTGAATTTATTGCTATTTCAAAATGAACTTGAAACGAATTTCATATGACTTTGGTGAATTTGGTTTATGTGTAGTAAGCTTAAAAGTTGCTGACTAATGTAAGAGCATTAGACCTAGATTGAAATGAAGAGAGGGAGAAGAGCTTGATAATATGGTGGACTCGCCACATGTTAAGTTGGAAAATGATTTTGTTATTTTTGTTTGAATTCTAAATACTTAATGTAAATGTAGGATTGGAGTAAATAAAAAAGAGTTAGAGTTTAGGATTTATTTCTCTATCTCACGAAGTGTATTTTTGACTTCCCTCATTTGGAGGGAAGGAGAAACTAACCATTTTCTTAAGTTGTAAATAAAAGAGGCATCAAATAGGAGGAGGAGGAGCTCTTCTCTTGCCTCTGAGTATGTAAGTTCGAAGTGAATGATAACAAGGTTTGCATCTCTGTGTTTTCATCAAGTTTGTGTTTTCTTTTCTCTGGTTTCCAATAGAACTGTGTGTGTGTCTTCACTTAAATATCAAAATAATTCATTGTGACTATTTGTTAAATCTCTTGTGTTGGCAAAACTCGAATTGGAGCTATAATAAATTGTGTGTATTCCACTTATGGTGACCCTTCAATCTATTTCATAGCACCTATATGATTTTGTAGGCAGTGGCACACCCCTTTTGATTGGAATGTAGACCATTAGTGAGTGAGAGTGGAACATTTGATGAGGAGAGGTGGGAGGAGAACAGTCCTTAGTTGGGATACATGCTCAGACCATGGGGAGTTGAGTTACAAAGGGTGAGTCGCTTCACCTTCCCAAAAGGTCGAAAACAACTTTTTTTGGAGTGTTATGAAATCATTTCGTAGCACCTACAACCATAATTTTATGCACTGTGTTTTGGCATCTAGATTTCCTTTTTTCCTACTAATTGCCATCGATTTATGGTATCAGAGCCAAATTTGACATTGGTGTTTTTATCTATAGCATAGGAAGATTTCTATGCGAGAAAGAAGAGCACAAGGTTGAGGAGGGACACTCTTAGCTAATGAAAAACTCCAAGAAAAGATATAGAGGTTTCAAGCTCGTTTAGAGGCCATGAAGACAAGTAGCCAGTGAGACCTTGAGGCTGGAGATGATAAAAAATCAGAGGAGGGAGCTAGAGAAAAAGGAAAAACACCTATGGATGAAGCTTCAGAAGTTAAACTGTTGACATAGGTGTTAAGCTCAAGTTCAAGACCAAACCTAAATTTTCTACCTATGATGGCATCCTAGTAACCGATAATTTGATGGATTCGATTAGTGAACTAGAAAAGTATTTTGAGCATGAGGAGATTGAAGAAGAGAAGAGGGAAAAATTTGATGTAACTAGGTTGAAAGGCTCTGTTGCATTGTGATGGGACAATGTGCAGGCGTAAAGGAGAAAATATGGTAAACCTTTGATAAAGATTTGGGACATGATGGTAGCAAAGATGAAGTGGAAATTTATGTCTTAATACCATCATCTATCCCTCTATAAGCATGTTCATAATCTCAAGAAACGTTTGTTGACAAAAAGAGAGTATACTGAGGGGTTTTACAAGGTGAATTCAAGGGGAGGTTATGTAGAAGATACCCTAGAGAGAAAAACAAGGTACATTATTGTTTTTAAGCTTGAGATTCAAGATGAAATCAGCATGCTTTCTCCCAGGATGATGGAAGAAGCATATCAGTTTACCTTGAAGGAAGAAGAGAAAATAATGAGGAAGAATAATTCAGGAAGAGGTCTTGTTTTTTCTAGAGGAAAAGGACAGACAACTAGAAGGGGTAAAGCTTCAACTAAAAATAATGATACAAGTAACCCAAGGAAACAACGATAACAAGAGAAAGAAGGTGACTACAGAAGAGGAAGACCTTGCCAGAGAGGTAGAGGTAGAGGAAGAGGTAGATATACTTTCTATCGATGTTACAAATGTGGGAAATTGGGTCATAGATATTTTGATTTTCCTGAGAATACGAAAGGAGGTCAGAGAGATGCATATGTAGCTCAACCAGAAGTAGCAATGGCACAGACACTTACGGAATAAAATGCACCAGAGATGGGAGAATATTTGATGATGAACAAAGTCTTGTTGAAACTATCCAAGGAGATTGTTGAACCAACAAAAGGAAGAGATTTGTCTAGGAGTGTTTTCAACGACGAATGAAAGTGCTGCAAAGTGGTGATTGACAGTGGAAGCATTAAAAATATAGTTTCCACAGAAATGGTGGAGAAACTCATATTGAAAACGCTGAAGTACCCAACACCATATTAAGTTTCATGGCTAAAAAAAGGTCACTAATTTTTTATGAGCGAGAAGAGTGAAGTGGAGTTATAGATAGGTAGATATAAGGATAAGATAGTTTCAACATCATACCAATGGATGTCTACCACCTTATTTTGGCTCGACCTTGGAATTTTGATAGGAAAGTGGTGCATGATGAAGAGAAAAACACTTACAAGTTTGAAAAGAATGGTATCAAGCATACTCTTGTACAATTAAAGGAATAGAGTACAATTGGGAAAACTAGCTCAAAAGCATTGTTGTTAGGGGGAAAATAATTTCCGCAACAAATGGAGAAAGAAGATGTTAGCTATGTGGTGGTTTGATAAACAAAGGTAATTTTTTTTCATATTGAAATTGTATATTTACTTGTTGAGATTCAAGAGATGTTGCACGAGTTTATTGATATCAATGATTTTATACGGGAGTTTCCACTTAAGAGAAGTATCAACCATCTCATAGACCTGATACCAAGAGCAAGACTTCCGAATAAATTTTCCTACTAAATGACACCCAAGGAAAATAAGGAAATAAGGAAACAAGGTCAAGGACTGTTGGACAAAGGGTTGATAAAGGAAATCTTGAGTCCATGCACTGTCCCTGTGGAACTTAGTCCAAATAAAGATGGAAAAATGAGGATGTGCACAGATTTTAGAGAAATCAACAAGATCACAATTAGGTACAGATTTCCATTGCCATGAATGGACGACATGATGGATTGTTTCAGTAGGGAAGCCTACTTTTCAAAGGTTGATTTGAAGATTGATTATGATCAGATTCGTATCAGAGAGGGCGATAAGTGGAAGACAACTTTCAACACCAATAGCGGACTATATGAATGGTTGGTCATGCTATTTGGATTGAAAAATGCACCAAGTATTTTCATGTGGTTGATGAACAAGGTATTGAAGGAGTTTGTTGGTAAGTTTTTTATTTTTTATTTGAATGATATTTTGATTTCAGCCGAACAAAGGAAAAACTCCTTAGGTATATAAGATATTTTTTATAAAGGTTGCAACAAGAGAAACTATAGATTAACTTGAAGAAATGTACTTTCATGAAGTCTGAGTTGGTATATTTAGGCTTTATCATTTCAAAGGATGGACTACAAATGGGTCCGAAGAAAATAGAGGTGATTTTTAAGTTGGCCTTCACCCAAGAAAATTTTCAAAGTTAGGAGCTTTCATGGCTTAAAAAACTTCTATAAAAAATTCATCAAGAAATTCACTAGCATATGTGCACCCATTGTTGAAACAATCAAGAAATATAGACAACCCTTTTATTGGACAACAACAACAGAGAAAAAAATTGAGCTCTTTAAGAGGAAGATCACTGAGAAATTAGTGTTGAAACCACCTAAGTTCAATCATCTTTTCCAAGATATATGTGTTGCTAACGGAACATCCATTGGAGCAATTTCAACGAAAAAATGAATGATTCAAAACAAAAATACTTCTCTTATGACAGTGAATTATATGTGGTGGTTCAAGCTTTGAAGCATTGGAGACACTATTTGATTCCTAGGGAGCTCGTTTTCTTATACGATAATTCTTCATTACAGTATATAATGCATCAACACAAGTTAAACCATAAGCATGCCAAGTGGGTGGAATTCCTACAGAATTTCACCTTTGTTTTGAAGCATGTGAGTGGGAAAGAAAATAGGTAGATGATGCTTTGAGGAGGAGGATTTTTATCATGTAAGAGTTCCATGTACAAATTTTGGGATTTGATTATTTGGAATACTTGTATGAGGATGAGGCAGATTTTCGAGAGGACTTTGAAGAAATAAAGAACACCGTTAGTAGAGATAGAATCCCATGGAGGGAGTTTATGTCGCAGGATGGTTTGTTGTTAAAGAACAGTCAATTATGTATCCCTCATTGCTCAATGAGAGAGAATCTGATGCAAGAAAAGCACAATGGAGGATTGGCAGGGAATTTTGGTGTGGACAAGACACTTGGGAAGCTAGAACATTTTTATTTCTAGCCAAAGATGATGGATGATGTGTAGAAATATGTGAGAAAATGCAGTGTGTGTGAGCATGTAAAAGGAAGGAGTCAAAATGTTGGACTATATACTCCTTTTCCCTTTCCTAATGGAATAGGGGACTCGATGAGTATGGAATTTGTTTTGGGTTTACTAAGGAAACAACGAGGTAAGGATTCCATACTTGTAGTTGTGGACAAATCTACGAAGATGGCTCATTTTATCATACGTTTCAAGACTAGTGATGCTACAAATGTGGCTCATTTGTTTTTAAATGAGATTTTCTAATTGCATGGTTTTCCAAAGAGTATAACCTTTGATAGGGACACTAGGTTTATAGGGAAATTTTGGAGGAACTTGTGGAAGAAGCTTGGAACAAGATTGAACTTCAGTTCAACCTATTATCCACAATCTGATGGGAAAACTGAAGTTTTGGGCATGAGTCTCAGAAAAATATTGAGGAGTTTGTGGGTGAGCATCCCAAACAATGGGATCATGTGTTAGTTGAAGTTGAGTTTTCATAAACTGATTCACCAAATAGGAGCACGGTGAAGAGTCTTTTTCAGATCCTGTATGGAATGATCCTAGAGGAGTTTGTGAAATGAGAGTTTTGGGAAAACTCGATCAAATGAGTGTTGATGGGGAATATTTTGCAGTAGTAATGAGTGACTTAATGAGGAAATAACACAAAATTTACATGATAACAACTACAAGTAGAAACGAAGAATAGACTTAATAAGAAGATAAGTAAACTTTGAGGTAGGGGACACGACCTTAGCCCACCTAAGAAAGGAGAGATTCCCAAGAGGGGAACATAACAAACTCAAGATGAAGACAATAGGACCTTGTAGGATACTTAGAAAATTTTATGCAAATGCTTACAAATTAGAGTTACCTGCGGGCATATGCATCTCACCTATTTTCAATGTGGTAGATTTGTATCCCTATCAAGCTGGTGATGAAGGTGCATTTACAACAAATGAGAGCAGTGGAGAAGTGAGTAAAGAGTTGGATTAAGCAGATGCCTATGAAAGAGGGTCCGGAGACTAAGAGAATCTTGGACACTAGAGTTGCAAAGAACACCAAGGGAAAATAATATCTAGAGTTTTTGGTGAAGTGGAAGGATTGTCCGATGGAAGATTCTACATGGATGAGTGTTGCAACTCTACAAAAGACAAGTTGCTCTATAGAGGACCTTATGAGCAAGAGCTCGTGAATTTTTCCTTCATGGGGAGTTTGATGCAAGAGCATTAGACCGAGCTTGAGATGAAGAGGGGGAGAAAAACTTGAAAATATGGTGGATTGGCCACATGCTAAGCTAGAAAATTGATTTTGTGATTTTTGTTGGAATTCTAAATACATAATGTAAATGTAGGATTGGAGTAAGTTGAAAATTTAGAGTTTGGGAGTTATTTCTCGAGCTTACAAAGTGTATTTTCAAATTCCCTCATTTAGAGGGAAAGAGAAACTAACAATTTCCTTAAGTTGTGAATAAAAGAGACATCAAATGGGAGGAGGAGCATCTCTTCTTCTGCTTTAGAGTATGTAAGTTCGAAGTGAGTGACAAGAAAGTTTACATCTCTATGTTTTCATAAAGTGTGTTTTCTTTTTTTTGGTTTCGAATCAAACTATGTGGGTGCCTTAACTTAAATATCAAAAGAATTCGTTTTGACCATTTGTGAAATGTCTTGTGTTGTAAAAACTCGACTTGGAGTTGTGATGAATTGTGTATATTCCACTTACAGTGACCCTTCAATCTATTTCACAACACCTTTGTGATTTTGTAGGTAGTGGCATGCCTTGGTGAGTGAGAGTGTAACCATTGACAAGGAGAGGCTAGAGTTCAACATTCCTCGGTTGGGAAACGTGCGGAGACCATGGGGAGTCGAGTTACGAGGCGAGCCGCTTCACCTTCCCAAAAAGTCGAAAACAATTCCCAAAAGACTGAAAACAAAGTTTTTTGGAGCGCCTACAACGTTTTATTGCCCTTTAGCCTGCCCATTACCATCAGTTACTCATCTAATAAATTCTCTTATAAATAAAATTAAACAAATTTCAAATTTAATCAATTTTTTTCACCAAAACCCAATTGCTTACTTAACCTATTAAGTACAACATAATCCACATTATTTAACCAAGCTTTACGGAAGATGTGTCCTATCATTCAACAACCCTTCGAAATGTTTGAATGCCTACGTTTCAAAGTAACGGGGATTGGATTGTCGTAGAATATCAAATATTGTTACAGAAAACCCTAACTCAAAACCTGTCCCACCTCGTCGGCCTCTATCTTAAAAGGTGGACGAGCACTTACACGCAGTTTCAATGAAAGAGAAAACAACAGAATTGACCACACATACAATCATTCTCAATAATTATAACTTGAGATAGCTGGAGGACAGGAAGTAATCCCTCAATGAAACTTGAAGTACCACTATTGGCAAATTATTATAGTAAGAGTGAGTGTAGCAAAGAATGCAATAGATTAGAATACTGATTCCACACGCATCATTCTAAATTATATTTTTTTATTTGGTTTCTGAGTACTAGTAATCCAACAGAAGTGATAACGAGCTAATTCTATGGACGCTTGCTGAAAAGGAAGGCTGTTGGTTTCTGCAAATAGATTAGAATGAAGACAGCCTGGATGGAGTGGTAGACAGGATTTAATGGCTTTAAGTCTCTCCGTAGGACGCGTGTTTTCTCTTATCAATTATTAAATCGATGGCGCCATTTCAGTCACCTGTGGCGAAAGCTCAGTATCAACCCTTTATGGTGGGATTGTTCTTTTCCAAACCATACCCAATACTCATCTTGCATTATAAAATCCGAATCCCAACTCATCAGAGTCAAACATCCAGAGAGATGGACAACGGCCCACCCTTATCGACTTAATCATGAATTAAGCTGATACGTAGTATTCATACCAACCAGACTTGATTTCAGAAAGTGACAACTTCAATGGAAGATAGCTGGCGACATAAATTTAAATACTTCCTTCTTCAAATAAACTTTCAAAGCTTGCCTGATTCGAATGTTTGTCACTTCCATAACAGGAGCCTTTTATGATGAAATAATTCGTTCAATACAAATTAATATTATTTTGATTTTTCATGTGAATTGTAAACCCTGAAAAACAGGATTTAACGAGGAATAAGTGTTTTGTGTATTTTATTTTAAGAAAGAAATATTTAAAATATCGTGAAAGATTATCGAAATAGTAAATTTGTATCATTTTCTAAATTTTGTAAATTTTTTATATAAAAAAATAATTTATCAAAAATTATATTAACAAAAGAGAAACAAAATTTTATAATAATACTAATTCTAAAAATTATATTAATAGAGATGTCTATTTTGATGTATAACTTAAGAATTTTAATTTAATTATTAATAATTATTGTGTATGATATTGTAACAAAAACTTATTTATGATAAAGTGAGTTAATTACATAATTAAAAATATTTAGAATCTTGTGAATTTAAGATATATATTAATTATTTTTATAAATAATATTAAAACTAGCAATTGCACTAGATATTGCAAAGGAAACAGGGTAAGACATAAATTCTATAAAAATCATGCTACATAAAAAAAATGACTTAAAATAAAAATTTGTAAATAAAATGTCATTCAAAGCTAGAAGATAAAGAAAAATAACTTCTATTATGCTAAATTGATAGATTCTATAACCCTTCCAACATAGATTGTCTCTTAATTGTCAAAGACGGCCTTTCAAGTTTCAAAAGCCATATTTGATAGTTTTTGAAAAAATACAGGTACTAGATAACAACAGATAAGATAAATAAAATAATATTAATTCATGAACAATATGATGGATATATTTCCAAATCTAAATTTGAAGCACAACCTCACAAATTTCAGACATCACCAAAGTATTAGATGAAAATGAGCCAAAAATTAGCTCCCAATTATTCTTACTTTCGGTGTAAAATCTGCAACTTTGATGGGAAACTTTCATGTAATGAAATTGATGATGTTCAATATATCCATCGATTCCTTTGAGAACACCATCTCTGAAATTGTAAAGAAACATTTTGAATTTCAGTCACACTAACAACAAACTATTTTAGTATTTTGCAAAATTATAATCTATATTATAACTTCTTGTATATATCATCAATTTATATTGACATTTACAACAGAGCATTTCAACAATTTACATGGTGAATAACCCTCTACATGGTTGAAGATACTTATTATTCACACAATCCAATAAACCACCAACCACCTATAACTTAAACAACATTTTTTTTTTTAACATAGGATTAGTTTTATTTATTTTATTTTATGATCACCTATCATTGATTTTGAATTTATGACAACTTTTACCACAAATTTGTTTATTTCTAACAAATATTTCTCCTTTTTCCGACAATTTTTTATGTTGATGGGGATTATTTTTATGTTGATGGGGAGTATTGTCATCTGTGTAACATTCACAACCCTTCGATTTTAAACTACCTTTTTGTCATATTTTTTCATAAAGAATACCATGTTCTATGCAATAGAAAATCTTAGTGTTTTTTTCATCCTCACTAATCCACACATATCTACTTTTAAGGTGTCATTCATTATATTCTTTGTTAGGAATATCATGTCTCTCTTGTTCCAGTTCTCTAAGAGTGGGTAGTACATCCTTCGAGAAGACCCCACTAGAATTAAGATATAAGGATTTTATGTTATGTTCCACTTCATTTAAATAGGATAATTATAGTACATCCTTTGAGAATACCCCATTGGAATTAAGATATAAGGATTTTATGTTATTTTTCACTTCATTTAAATAGTTTATAATGTTGAGACCATCCTTTCACGACCTGTTTTAGTCTCGAAATGTTTTTTGCAAAAATTTGAGCCATATAGGAGTTGAAGCACAAGGGATGTAAATGTGACAATCTGTCCTTGACCATATTTTTAAAATCTTATTTAGAAAACCAAGATTGGTTGAAAAAAAGTGGGTGTGAATGTTTATTTGAATCAACAAATGATCTAAGAAAAATTGGGAGATGATTAGACAATACGTTGTGAGATAGTCTGAGGGTTGAGAAAATCATTTGAAATGAGGAACCTATTGAGGAATCTGTATTGGATCTTGTTAATGTCTAAAATGGTCCGTGGAAAAACAAAAAAACCTCTGCTTCAAGGCTAGTAGAAGACTTTGTGCTCAATCAACAACTAATTGTCTCCTTTCCACATCTCCTACAAAGTCTTTCATCTTGCCACAAGAAGACTTGGAGTTGTGTTTGCTATCTTTTCCATGTATGTTTTGAATGATTTTTTTGCTTCCACACATGCATTGTAGTTTCCATGTGATTTGGAAAAATGTTATACTGTATATTTTTATTTCACTTCTATAACAAGTGACACATTTGACTCCAATACCAATGAAGTAACACATTGTCAATGTGGTATACTCTATTGAATCCTAATGTTCTATTGTTTATTTGTATTTCACTTCTATAACAAGTGACACATTTTACTCCAATTCAAATGAAGTAAGACATTGTTAATGTGGTATAATCTATTGATTCCTATGCCACTAAAATAAAATATAATGACAGATTGTTAGCAAATCCACTTACAAGAATCTCCTTGCAAATGTGTTATGTAGTGTCCCTATATTTGTATTTCACTTCTATAATAAGTGACACATTTGACTCCAATACCAATGAAGTAAAGCATTGTTAATGCGGTATACTCTATTGAACCCTATGCTAGTGAAATAAAATATAATGATAGATTGTTACCAAATCCACTTATCAGAATTTCCTTGCAAATGTGTTCTGTTAATGTGTTATAATTTATATTGACTCTTCTGAGAGTCAAATAAATATAATGAGAGATTGTGCCAAATCCACTTTAGAAGAATTTCCTTGCAAATGCCTCACCTTGAAACAATTTTCATGATTTTTTTTTTATAAAAAAGTATACATTTCTTTTACTTTTTATTTAGGTATTTTTTACAATAAATTCATAAATATCCTTAAATAATTAATATGCATTTAAAAATTTCTATATTCAAAATATTGGTATTTAAGTCTTTTGACACTTAAAATAATACAATTGCGATTGTATCTTAAGCTTTAAAGTGATTAAATGAAATTATTAACGAAATTAAGTGTATAAACTAAATTAAAGTAAATAAATTAAGTTTAATATGAATAAATGTAATTTTATTCACATAGACAAGAAATTGCCCTAATAAAAACTCTAATAATGTTTTGGTTACAAGAATGAAACTCCTTTCTCTTTTCATAAAGCAAATTCAACTAACCAATCCACTTATGCTTGTGAAGGGTAATGAAGCAAAGTGTAATTTTTAATTGATCGATATAATCTTTTAAACTTAAATTTAAACATGTTAATACAAATCTAAATGTAAATATTCCAACTTAAATAATGTAATGTAACCTTAAATTAAAATATTTCAATATCAACTATGTAAACTTAAAATTTGAACATTCAATGTAAACAATGTAAACTTAAATTTAAATATTTTTTCAATATAAACTATGTAAATCCTCTATGTAACTTAAATATAAATGTTTCATTATAACATTGTTATGAATTTTCATTGGAAAACATAAGTAGTCTAAACCCAAATATAAATCTAAATACATTTTTTCAATGTAAATGTTAACATGGAAAACCTAAATGCTTTAAAAATGTAAATGTTTACATTTAGAATGCTTTAGAAATACATTAATAATACTATTAATGTGCATGGGAATGTTTGAAGTTATTGAAATTGAAAAGTAAAAGTCATTAAAGCTTAATAAATTTAAAGTATAAATGAAAAATTGAATTTTACGCTGAAATAATATAAAGTTGTACCTTATTATGGTTGTGAAGCTTATGTTGTAACAATAATTGTTGCTTCTAACTACTAATCTGACGGCACACAAATCTTCAATCGTCTAACATTTAATCTGATGTCGAATAGATGTACACAGTGGCAGCTCGGAGAGTTGTTTTCAAAGAATAACGCTTATGGCGTAAACATATAATGTAGCATAAAATAATTTTTTTGATGTATATTGGCATTTACTAATCTTTTAATTTATATGACTACATTAATGTGGAATTTTACAATTATTATAATAATTTAAGCTAATAAGAATTAGATTTAATAACTTGCCGATTCTGGCGGGACTCCTTAACAATTATTAAAAATGTGTAAAATTAAATAATATTTAAATAAATATTTTTATTAATGTCAAAATTATATATATATATATATATATTTGTGAAAAATAATTAATATTGATGATATGAAATTAACAAATATTCGTATTAATTTTAATGTCAGTTATTTATGGCATAGTTTAATTTATAAATGAAATTATTTTTTTCAAGACATTTTTTGTGGTTAATTTTAACCAAAATTGTGTAGAGATTATTAAAAATTTCAGTTTAGGTTGTTTAGTGTGTATAATTCTAGTGCCCTAGAATTTAAAAATGTATTTTAACCAACAAAAAGTCACATTCTTGCTTGAAATTGTATAGTGAGTGAAAAAGATTATTTTGTCTAAAAGTTAGACTACTCCATTTTTTTAATAGAAAGAATTTTAGGAACATCTAAAATAAAAGTGATGAAATTTAATCATTTCATATTATTCATGCTAATAATAAAAAACAATTACTTATTAAACTGTCATTGTATTGCAAGATTATTATCCTTTAAGAATTTGCATCATTTTCTTTCTTTTGAAGAAGTGTTATTGCTTGTGAGAAGTGGTGAGGAAGCTACTCGCAAATCATTTTTTTAAAGCCACTTAACTTAGGTAGGTAGCTTCTCTCTACTTCCCACAATCTATATAGTCGTAATGCCACAAGGAGTGGATTTCTAATGCGCCTCCCACAAGCTATAATTGTCTAGTAGTGTTCGAAACCTAGGACATTGTCCACTTGATGAGAGATGAGAATGCCTTCATCGAGGTGGGAAGGCTCATACATTTTAAGTTGGGAGGCATTAATTACTAGATGAATACCCAATTTGTGGTGGAGGCTCCAATTTAAAGACACCTTCATGGACCTATTGCAAAATATGATATGGGCCATAACCAAGTGGGTGAAGCTTATTATTTTCATCCATTTTAAATGATTGTTTCTAAATATACAACCTTACCTCATTAGTGATTGGGAGATATGCCTAACTATGATGGAAATCATGAAACATCTTGATATGTTCTTGTTTATTATGAAGGGAATTGCATGTGTGGCAATGAAAATGGACTAGATCTTTCACAAATGTCTTGCATTGAATGATTGTTGCAAAGTAGGATTCAATAGGGTGTTTAGGATTTCAAAAGAGGTTGTTGTTTGATACCCATAATACACTTCTGGAGGAGAATAACTAGTGACAGAGTGAAGTTCTTTATTATAACAATGTTCTACTATGTGTAACAGCTTATCCCGCTATCTTTCCTTGGAATAGGATTACCAAAGTAGTTGGAGCAAGGTTTGATTAACCACCTCAAATTTCCCAATGATTTTGGGGTTGAAAGCAACAAAGAATTGCATCTTTCACTCAAAAAAAAAATCCAAATTATGTTCCAAAATCACAAATAAAAGTGCTATATTTTTTAGAGATGATAGTGTGAGGAAGCCCAAAATCTATCCAAACATGGGGAAATATTGTGTAGTAATATGTTTGATAAAGGGCATGAATAAGGCCATATTTGAAAATGAAACCCTACAAAACAATGATAAATAGTGTTTTTAAAAGTTAAATGAAGATGTTGAAATAAAATGCATAGAAACATCCCCTTGTGATTATAAATTTTATAGTATCTCCCCAAGGCCCCATGCCTCAAAAAGTCATTAACCATCTGGGACATATAATACCAATATAAATGTTACTATAGATGCACGAGAGTATTTCAAATGTTGAAATACCCTCATAGAAAAAAGAATGTGCTTCCTTGGTCAACAACAAATGGGTCTTGGTATAAGGTGCACAAATATATTACAAGTGGTACAACTAGCCCTCCTAATGTGTGTAAACCATATTGCGCAGATGAATAACTACATGGTGTCAGATGGAATACACAATTAAACCAAAAACTATATTTGTGACATATTGTTGTTTTTAGGCATCACAACTTGTAAATATCACCTTTAAAAGTTGCAAGAAAAGGTTAGGTGGGTGATTCAACATATTTTCTACCTAATTATGTAATTCCTTCTTGTATTTAAGAAATATATGAAATTGTTTGATTTAAGTGGTCTATTTGTGGTGATGAACTTCTTGAAGTTTAGACTTTGAATTGAGAGATATCAACATATTTTTTGTGTAAGCTATGGTGTCTTCAGCTAGTGAACAATGATGTCAATGTTTTAAACCCTAAACCAATGCATATGATTTTATACGATATATGTTGTACTTTATTCTTTCCAATGGTAAGCCTTCTGAAAAATATTCTATAGCATGCTCTCCTTGTTTGAAACTAATTGAAATAGCATGATTCAAAGAATCACTCTCCAACTTGAAGGGTGGTTAGTAGTAATGTAGTGAAAACATGGGTCTAGAATATATGAGATACTTGACGAGATAAAAATTGGATTCAATAATTTTATTCCAATCAAAGAGAAACTTATTCCAGTGAACATTGAGAGGTTGTGCAAACCTAGAAAATTTGAAAATGAACTTTTGATAAAAATAGACACCGCTTAAAGAAAATTTTAAGGTCAACCATAATGTGCGGTAATTTTCACTCTATGAGGGTATTTACATTATGGGTTAGTATTGAATTCCTTATATATAAATTAAAAATACTAAGTGAGAATAATAGCACTAGACAAAGATAGATTTTTAAAAATTTTAGCAACAACTACTTGATATGAAAAATATCTAACACATGTTGAAGATGGAGGATGTGGTCATTCAATCTCTTTTCAAAGATTAGTATATAATATATATATATATTATGATAAAAAATCTATGTTGGATACTAAATAGGTCATTAATTAGTCTCATAAAATTGGCAAAGAAATTGTTGAGACCATACAACTTGACCAACCACTCATAGTGCTCATTTTTTATCTTAAATGTTGTCTTCCATGTTTAGTTTCTTCCATTCTAAAATGAGTGTCTCCTAAAGTTACATCCATATTTGGAAAAATAGTCACCACACAAATGGTCCAATAAATCCCCAATATGAGGTAATGAGAAAATGTTCTTAATATTCACCTTATTAATAGCTCTATATTCAGTGATCAACCACCATTCATGGGTGTACTTCTTATGGATAATAAAGTTGAGGAGCTAGATTGAAACATGTGTTCTTTCACTAGTGTCTCAATTTGTTTTCCATTCTAAGTTGTCTCAATAGGGGTAATAATATATGCTGATATATTATTCAAGGGGGTTCTAGGCATGAGGTTTATGCTATGATCAATATGTTGTCGAGGTGGCTAAGTGGTGGGTTTAGTAAAAACGTATTGATATTTGGAAAGGATAGGTTCCAACAATGTGGGACGAAAAGACTTTTGATTAGGTTTATATTTTTAAATAATACATGTTTGTAAACATTATGACTATTCCTTAATTTACATTTTCATTACCAAATATAGTTTCTAGAGAGGAAGTAGAAGAAGAGTGGAAGAAAAGTTGTTGGTAATCGTTTATGTGGGTGTATGTGTATGTGGAAGAAGCATATGTTGAAAAGTGCTCATGCCAATAAAGTATTCATATGAATAAATAAAATAAATCTAGTGAAATAACATCACATAACATGATTTCTTGAAAATTAAGGACAATGATGAAGTTGGTATCACATTTCTAGGTCATAAATAAGGACCAAATACCCTCATTGTAATAACCCAATTTTGAACCCTAAATTAGCAATTTAATTGTATACAATGAATGGGTAAAACATGGGCCATTGTAATGTGTGACTAGAAATTGAATGTTAGTATATATACATCATGGGATATAGAAGAGGAAGGACAAGAGTAGGGGGCTATGATTCCACAAGTGTAAAATTGCAAGTTAACTTATTAGATATTTTAGGGGGTTAAGGGGAAAAGGTATTTGCTAAAGATTTAACTTAAGCTTTAGAAAATTTGATTATTAACCTTTTTTATGATTATTATTCCATATTTTATTTTATCTTGATATTTTATATTGATTAAATGAATGAGGTATAAGGGATTTTGAGGTATCATGGGACTCTCATGAAATAGATGGAGAATGCATGGCATGCAAAAAAAATGTTCAAAATTCATATATGCGAGGAGTTCAAGCTATCATTCCATTGGGAAAATAAGGAGAGTAATTTCTCTAAGTAAATTGCCAATTACTTGTTTTCATCACATTATTCTAAGATACAACCATGACTCATGCAATAATTATGAATATGTGTAAAACTAATTGTTGTTATTTAGAGGAATAAAACTACAGTTAATAATCCCTAGACTCCCAATTGTGATATTTCCTATCGAGCCCATGTTAGATATTTGGAGGGAAGAGGATATCCTAGGGGACCACATAGCGGAGAAAAGGATCATGTTACTTAAATTGTGTTAGTTGATGAGGGAATAGGGTTTTGGATTGGAATGTTTTTGTGAGAGCCCTAGGTAATATCCCCTCATTTTAAATATTGTAATAATTTAATTTCAATGAAAAATGGGCCCGAGAATTGGGACACAGATCCCAGAGTTTGAGGAAGGAAGTAATTTGGGATTAGAAGGAATTTGACTTGTTTTATGAAATCCATGGGAGCTAGCAGAAGAGACTTAATGGGTTGACTATAAAGAAAACCAACTTTGAAGAAAATTCCTTTGAAAACCATTGAAAATTAAGATTATGCCTTTAATGAAGAAAGACCTCTTTTTGAATAAAAGAGAAAAGGGAAAGGGGAAATGGGCCCGAATCGCAATCGGAAGATCGAAAGGGAGGGAAGATGTTTGGAATAGAGCGATTAAAAAATATGCGATGCGATGGAAACATTGCGATTGTGATTAGTGTAAAGGGAAAGGGGAAATCATAATCGCAATCAGAGCAGGAGAGGAGTGGGCATTTTGAAATGTTAACTCACGAAAAAACTTGCAATGCGATTGAACAAAGGGCGATGAAATGAGAAACAGGAGAAATCCTTTGAAAACTTGTATAAATTGAGTTTTACGTTTTTACAAAGGAAAAAATGATTTTTAATTGAAAAGAGAGGGGGCTTTTGGTGGGACCGGGGAGTAAAGCATAGTTGTAATCGGGGCTCAGGGCAGGTGTATTACACAATGGGATTTCACCGATTGCGATTGGGGATAAGCGATGGGGGGGAAGTCTTTATAAAACCAAAATGAATGAAATATGGGACTTTATATAGGGAAAAACCCATTTTACTTTGAAATGGGTGGAAGATTTAAGTGGGACCCAAAGGGGAATAATCGCGATCGCAATCGAAAAGGGGAGTAGGTTTAAGTGCTTGGCAGTGAAATATGTGATTGGCAATATGTGATTCATCGCATCGGGGCACTCGGAAGAGCAAGGAAAAATGTTGTGCGAAATGAAATATTTGCGATGCGATCGGGCTTGCGATGTTTCCAGTCCGATCGGAGGTGACTCAATTGCATCCGATTTTTGTAATCGGAGGTGGGTCAATCGGAGGTGTGTCAATCGGAGGCAGGTCAATCAGGAGCCCATGAACTGTGATGCGATGCTATCGCATCCGAGTTTGTAGGATGCAGAAATGCAAGAAGACTTTGGGGTAAAGGGAAAAATGCATAAAAAGGCCAAAAATTGTAAAGTTTTGAAAGGCCATTAGAACAAAAAAGAAAAGGGGTAAAGTTGTGTTTTAGGGCCTTTATTGATTTAAGCATATCTTCCAATCCATAATTCAGCTGTGGGAGTGTGATATACCGTTGGAAATATCTTTCCAGGCTCCTTCTGATGAAAATATCCAGAACGTAATATTACACTAAAAATACTATGGAAAACACCTTTGAAACACAGACCTGAAAAGGACAACCACTAGTGGAATAATTTTTTTCATGACCTAATGGAATGATTAAAAATTTCTTCAAAATGGGACACCTAAGATGCACATGAAAATGTGTTTTGATCCCTGGTGGAAGTATGAAAATACTGACCCTAACATTGGCTCCAATGGGGATGGTAGCTCCTTGGAGGTGCCAAGAACACCGTAGACCTAGTAGCCTTATCCATTGGGTATGGAGTCAATAGCTAAAAAATTACTTCAAAAATTTACTTAAGACTGACTAAAACACAATTGACAGACTGGAAAAGATGCCCATAATTGAGCTTATTCATCGAAACCTACTCTAATTGTTCCATTCACCACCTGATCAAGTGAAATGGAACAACCAATGCAACCATGTAAGAATCCTGGCTGCTACTTGAATTCTCCCCAAGTGCTTTCTTATGAGCAAGAAGAAATAAGAATTGAAAGGCAACTCGCATGGAAACTTGGAATCAGCTTGAATCTTGATAAATTTGCAAAGCATGAGTTGACCGGCTGAGCTCAAGAGTGCAGCGAAAGGATCTTCATAAGAATGCACATTGATTCCCATCCCATCTAATACATTACTGCTCTATTCTGGGTAATGTCCGTACATTGGTTTTAAAATTTTCCTAATATCTATGCTTTCTTTCTTTGATGACTGGAGTAAGTTGACAAAAGGATCCTGAAACTCGTGAATAACCAATCTCTCTTGATGATCAAAAACAAAACAAAATTCTTCTTCATTACACTCCTCATATGACTGCAGATCTTGATATGAGCTTTGTAATGAAACACTTGTTGAACAAGACAATGAAGTTGGTTTTCGAATAAATTTACTGCCAACACTCTTTCTGGCACATGGTTAGCCAATGGAGTAGGACTTTTACTGTATATATCATCCAACACATCAGCTATAGGGTCATAAAAAACTTGAAAATACTGCTGCAACGTATCTATTGATTTTAATGAGACTGCATGACACTCTACATACTGCTCATCCTTTCCTTTAGAGATATTATGAAAATTCTGCTTTAAAAACTGAAATGCTTCAAAACATAATGGTACATAATCATCTTGCATCATTTGATCATATGTTTCAGCTTCCAAGCCTTTATCTGTAATCTGACCTTCAATTGCATTCGGTGGCTGCAAATCTAGAGCTAGGGAGGATTTTATATTGCAAATGATTTCATCAACCATTTCAGGAGAATATTTCTCATTAACAACTTGCTCAAGAACTTCACTATCTATCTCAACTCAAACATTAAAACTGAGAGACTGTTGATTTCTGATTGCATGAAAGTTATCTCTGATGAACTGAAATGAGGTAAAACAAAGAGGAAAATATCCTTCACTTACTTCCAAATTTTCTAGACTTTCCTCATCACTGTCAAGGACGATATGCATTGGATGATTACTGTTTTCAAGCTGTTGAAACTGAACTTCCTCCCACAATCCAACTGTTGATTGCTCTGCAAGATTAGCTTTTATTTGGAAAACATAATCATCATAATCATACTGATCAAACTTTGGCAAATCATCAACATAAAACACATCACCAAGCATATATGTCATATTGACAGATCTCTCTTCTCCAAGATGCTCTACAAAACAGTCATTGTCAGATCGATGAAAACTAGGATAAGAGAGAGAATGTTTTGGATCGGCCACTTGTTCTTGAACATCATGCTCATTCCTTGTAGTGATTTTTCGCATCATCTCTTCCACTGCGCTTACCAAAAGATCGAGCTTTACCTCTGAAGATGTCAGGTTCTTTGCAACGTTCTTCTTTTCTTCTTCCTTCAGCTTTGCCCTTCTGATCAGCAGATTAGCTTCTACATCTACTGCAATGTTTTGCATTTCTTCAAGTGTTGCAAGGTTCCTTTCTCTCAGCTGAAACTCCATTTCTGGATCACAGGCACCCAGGTAATGTAAGAGAGCTGAGCCAAGAGGAGGTATTATATCGGCAGGTATCGAATAATAGATTCGATTGAATCTGGAGGAAAATTTTTGTACTTTCTCCCTTAGCTATTTTTTCAACTAGGCATACTCTTCTAGAATCAGGAAAGGGTTTTGTTTGACCACCCATATGTTAAGGAAGATTTTGACGAACTGCTAGAAATATGAAATGCTGGCATCATGCAGGGTTTTGAACCAACTCTTGACTTTGCCTTGCAAAGAAAGAGCAAAAAGCCTAATACTGACATCCTCTTCATCAACTTCAAAAAGGTCTAGGAAAGTCTCAAAATTCTGCATATGTCTCTCATCATTGATGTTGTCACATTCACCATCAAAACTCAGCAAATATAGGTAATAATTTTCAAGGAAAGCATGGAGTATAGAAGGTAATATGAGAGTTTTATATCTATCTGGGACTATAAAAGGTGTAGCAGTATATACAGGAGCTACATGATTGTTCTTGGTCTCTTTAGGCTCATCAATTTGAATATGGTCATCATAAGATTTAGAAAAATGATGGAGGCCAAGATCAAAGGAAAACTCAATATTTACACTTTTTGAATAGGTAGAATCAAGATTTTGATCATCTTTATCATACAACAAATTCTGAAAAACTTACAGAACAGTTTCAGCAAAAGCAAAGAAGTAATTTACAAGAAATCAGATTAGATCCTGAATACCATTCCACTTTGAATACTTGAACTTTGTGTAAGATCCTTCCATTTTCCTTCTGGAAAATTCGATCCTCCAGTGAAGTCTTTACATTAATTTGGAGTTGCCAGGTGAAAATTTCAGCCTTTATATGCATCCGATCGTTGTTCACCATCAACAATCAGATCTAAACTTTGTCGTTCTTTGTCCCCAGTATGGTCGCCAGAAATGTTAGCACGTAATTTGAACCTTAGGCTGAAGGAAGGCAAATCAGGGTAACCTCAAACCATGCTCAGCCTTGTAGCTAGCCCTACAAGGTCGGGAGAGGGCTCTCTCCGTGAAAAAAATTTCAATGAAGTATAAGAGTAAACTGATTTTAGGCTAAGTATAATAATTGGAAATGTTTTTATAAATTTTCAGGATTGTAGGATTAGATGGGTTGGGCAGTTTGAAACTGGGGAATTAAATCAGAGATACAGGGTATTTTATGGGGCAAGGTAGGCAAGGATTTTAAAATTTCAGTTTAAATAATGATGGAACGTTTAAGACTGGTGAGAAGCTGAAAAGGGCATAGGAGATGGATCCTTTTCAAACAACAGAAAACATAGAGTATTGAATGATTTCCCAAGGCAGAGCATTATACAATGGATTCTACCTATCTATCTTGAAAACATTCAACCAAAGATATGAATGAAATGAATGGAAAACATAACAATTAACAGGTGAACACAAAGGAAAGAAAAATGCTAAAATCCATACCACAGGGATCCCACAAATGAGTGCTGCATTTCTTTATTAATTCCCTGCCAAACTGTTACAAATGGAGCGCATAGCGTCCTCAGTGATTTCCAACTTATTCCACATTTATTCCCCTTACCACTTTACAAATGATTGAAAATTACATTAAATAGACCAAAATGAGGGAAGTATATCCATAGAAAGAGAGGCTGTTCCAACAACTCACAAACTGAAATCCAAACATAGGAAGAAAACCAACAATTGGCCCCTGAAAAGAGGGAACAACAATACATTTTTGAACATCTGAGGATTTTGCTTTTATATTTGCTTTAAACAGAGGAGAATACAAAATGAAATGATTCTCTGTGCTTCATAATTAGCTCTCGACCATTGATTGTTTCCTTGTTTTTTTTTCCTTTGAAGAAAACCAACTTTGAAGAAAATTCCTTTGAAAACCATTGAAAATTAAGATTATGCCTTTAATGAAGAAAGACCTCTTTTTGAATAAAAGAGCAAAGGGAAAGGGGAAATGGGCCCGAATTGCAATCAGAAGATCGAAAGGGAGGGAAGATGTTTGGAATAGAGCGATTGAAAAATATGCAATGCGATGGAAATATTGTGATTGCAATTAGTGTAAAGGGAAAGGGGAAATCTCAATCGCAATCAGAGCGGGAGAGGAGTGGCCATTTTGAAATGTTAACTCACGAAAAAACTTGCAATGCAATTGAACAAAGGGCAATGAAATGAGAAATGGGAGAAATCCTTTGAAAACTTATATAAATTGAGTTTTAGGTTTTTACAAAGGAAAAAACGATTTTTAATTGAAAAGAGCAGGGGCTTTTGGTGGGACCGGGGAGTAAAGCGCAATCGCAATCGGGGCTCGAGGCGGGTGTATTACACAATGGGATTTCACTGATTGCGATTGGGGATAAGCGATGGGGGGGAAGTCTTTATAAAACCAAAATGAATGAAATATGGGACTTTATATAGGGAAAAACCCATTTTCCTTTGAAAAGGGTGGAAGATTTAAGTGGGACCCAAAGGGGAATAATCGCAATCGCAATCGGAAAGGGGAGCAGGTTTAAGTGCTTGGCAATGAAATATATGATTCATCACATCAGGGCAAACAGAAGAGCAGGGAAAAATGTTGTGCGAAATGAAATATTTGCGATGCAATCGGGCTTGTGATATTTCCAATCCGTTCCGAGGTGACTCAATCGCATCGGAGTTTTGTAATCGGAGGTGGGTCAATCGGAGGCGGGTCAATCGGGAGCCCATGAACTGTGATGCGATGCGATCGCATCGGAGTTTGTAGGATGCAAAAATGCAAGAAGACTTTGGGGTAAAAGGAAAAATGCATAAAAAGGCCAAAAATTGTAAAGTTTTGAAAGGCCATCGGAACAAAAAAGAAAAGGGGTAAAGTTGTGTTTTAGGGCCTTTATTGATTTAAGCATATCTTCCAATCCAGAAGTCAGTTGTGGGAGTATGATATACCGTTGGAAAGCTCTTTCTGGGCTCCTTCTAATGAACATATCTAGAGCATGATATTACATTTAAAATATAGTGGAAAACACCTTTGAAACACAGACCTGACAAGGACAACCACTAGTGGAATAATTTTATATCATGACCTAATGGAATGATTGAAAATTTCTTCAGAATGGGATATCTAAGATGCACATGAAAATGTGTTTTGATCCCTGGTGGAAGTATGCAAATACTGACCCTAACAATCCCCATGACCACATAAAGAAAAAAACACCATGATCGATCGAGAAGGATAGGTGACAAGGAATGTCACTCTAAATGGTTGCAACTGTGTAATGGAGGGGATATTTTTTTATCACTCTTCTTGCACTCAAGGAGGAGGAGGAGGAAAAAATGAATCATTGTAGGGAGAGAGAGCATAAATAAAAATGGAAAGAAAATTTATTTAGTGAAATTATAGAGGAAATAATTGTATTTACAGAGGAATAATTAATTCTATCATAGGAGATGAAGGTTGGAATCTTTGCATTATTTTAGGAATGAAAAGTGAAAAGAAATCATTTAGTTGAGCCTGGAGAGGCTAGAAGAACATATATCAACTGAGGAAAGTAGCCTCTGGATTCCCTGTATGGATGGAAGGTGGGGATGTATCTGCATTCCCTTGACAAATTGGGTGGATGCATTCTCCTTGAATTTCTATTAAGGAGAGTTATTTAACCTCCTTTGGTTGTTTATTGGTTTCTATTGTGAGTTATGGATTCCTAGGATTCAGTGGAACTAATATGTATTATTCCTTTGAGGGTGGTGGTTAGAGCCTCTAGATTTCCTTTTTTGATTGACAACGGAGGTTAGTGCTTAAGGATTCCCTTGCTTGATTGAGGGTGGAGGTGAGAGCCTATGGATTCTCGTATTTGATTGAGGGTGGGGGTGATAGCCTATGGATTCCCTTGTTTTAAAGAGGGTGGAGCTAAGATACCTATGGACTCCATTTTTCGCTATTGGTGGAGGTGGTTGAGCTTCTGGATTATATTTTTCAACTTAAAAATGGTAGAGATATAGTTCTCATTGAAGTAGCTAAAGGATGGAGGTGGTGGACCTATGGATTAACTATGTTCAATTATCTGTATTGATTAGCTAGTAGGTGTAGGTGGTTGGGCCTCTAAAGTCCCTTTTTCAACTAGGTTTTATCCTTTAAGCACTCCTCCTCAACCTATTGAATATGGATTGGGGATGATGACTACAATAAAGGATTCGATGCAACTTGTCTAAGGTTAGGTGGAGATTTTAAGTCCAAAACTTAGTTACCAAGCATATTTTATAAAGATAAGTATTTTCTTACGTCTTTACTCCTTGAATGTTGAATACTTTTTTACTTTTCTAGCAAAAATGACTATGTTAAATTGAGTAATGTGATTTCCCGCATGAATGAGGAATGTTGATTTCTTGTGTGGCTCCTGAGTAAATGAATGAATTCTTGTCATGGGGGATTCACTCAATGAACCTCTGACATATCACGTGTGTTTGTGGCATAATAAACAATACCCTTAATTTGATTACATATTTGAAAATAACTCTAAAAATCACATTATTTAACTCCATACCAATATGAACCCAATACATCTTCCAAATTTAAAAAACCCCTACTTTCACTAGATATTGTAGGTATCCATTTTTCATTAACATTTTTTATACCCCTTTGTATTTTTTCATTAACTTTGAGCTCCATTTTTTATACGTGCCAATATAAAAACCCTTTACCCCCTATTATATTCTCAATATATTATATTATATTTTCCTCAATATATGTCCCCCAATATGAACACACGTTATATGGTATTTATACCCAATTGAATCCCACTTTATTCTTATATGTTTTCATGATTTTGTTATATATTTAATACCAGTGTAAAATGAATATGAATCTATGAGTTAGTATAAGCCTAGAATTGGTCTAGTTGGGGCTACACTAACAATAACAATAAGGGACCCCGAATGCTGGTGTTAGGGTTCAATAAATATGGGATTCACCTGGCCATGCGGATGTGGGACAAGCATCCTCCTCACACAGGTGCACATGTCCACCCCAACCACCCTCGAATGCTCTCCAACGTTGACCTCACTCCACTCTTCCATTAACGATGTCCTACTCTCATTAAATCTATATGTCACGCCTTTGCCACCATTCATGGACCATAAATATGATCATCCTACTACTCATTCAACCATTTTTTTCTCCCTCTGGCTTAGCTCTGTCGCTCCCTACGCCTCCGCCATGCCCCTGCTCCATTGCTCAGCTCCCTCAGCTCCCTGCTGCGACGCATTGCATCCACCTTCGTCTCAGCTGCAATATTGTTCCACCACCATGCCTCGTTTCCACTGCATGTGTTGCCGCAAAGGCAGTGGTCGCAGCCTCCCCTCCAGACCTCCCATTCCTACCACTGCTGGAAAATCCGTGAACTTCTCAGTCGACTGGGCAGAGCTGGAAGTCTTGGACTCCATTAGCCTCATTGCCCGCCTATCATTATACCTTCATGAGCCTTGCATCGAAGCTTCTGGCTCTGATCTTCACTCCAAGAAGTGCCTTCGCAAGTCCACCATCTCTCCTCCCTCCCCCTTACCCCCTTGCAAGATGGTGGCATTGCCAGTTCAGAAGGCCATGAACAGTGAACGCAGTTGCAGCTCAGGCTTGGACGATGAAAACATTGATACTGAGGCTCATGCGGCTTCCTCCCCTCCATCGAATGCCCATGCGACATTCTTTCCTCCACCGAATGTCTAGGTGTCCAAGCTGGAGGAGGATGAATCCGACTATGCGTGCAGAATTGTGGAGGAGTCGTTCCAACCACCGGTTCAAGATGACAAGAATCCAAAAGCCTAACTTCTAGGTTCTTCTTTCTAATTCCAGTCAATTCCCTGTTACTTTGTGGCTTTTTATTTTCTGGTTTTTTTTAAACATGTTATGTACAAGGTTGGTTTCCCTACATGGGTAGCTTATTCTAAGCTTACTGAACTTATCTCTTGGGATGGTTTACCCGCCTGGGGAAGCCCTTTTTTTGTTGTTTTGCAACTAGATTTTCCCGCCGAAATTGGCTTGCCAACTCCGGAGGATGATGATTGTAAATTTTTCAACTGTATGATATAATAGAATTAGACCAATTTAGAAAAAAAAAACAATAAAAATAAGGGGATACACTAGTATTATAGGGATCTAAAATCTATTGGAGAGAACATATGTTTCATTCTATGAGTGTTAATAACTGAATAACGTGCATATCTAAATCATGTTGTAGTATAAATCAGAATTGAATCTACTAAAGTAGAGATTGGTTGGAGAGTTTTGTATGTTGTCGGAGTATATGTTGGTGATCCTCTCACACTTGTTTTTTGTAGGAGTTGTTGATGAATTTGGCACATAGACATAGTGTCTCATGATTTCATTTGTATTATGGAATATTTTATTGTTATGAGGGTCTAATTGTAGTCAAATTTGATGTGGCCACAATTTTTCTATCTTGGAGATAATTTTGTTTGTGGAGTTTTTATTTGATCATATGATGATGTATTGCTGCTGAAAGCATGTATGTAGATTTGAATTCTTGTTGATAAGAGACTCTTTTATATAGTTCAAAAATATATGAAAGGAGGTTTGCATAGTGGTAGAGGATTAGTGACTTCATGAGAGAGGAAAAGTGATAGTGAACCTTTAGCGAAAGAAACAAGTTTCTCATCATATTATAGTTGGATATTCCAATTGAAGTTGTAAAGGATAGTTGATCGTGGTGGCCTTCAGCAAATGGTAGTGCGTAGATACGTAGAGAACATATTATTCTAATCTTATCAGTAGTATCGAATATCCTAGCTGATGGGTGTTAGAATTATGTATATGAGGTCAAGTATCCATGTTGGTGGGAGTTAGAAAGCTATGTAAAAGAAAATTTTCTTAATTAATAGAAATTCAGAGCAAAGTAGCAACAAAAAGGGTGGTTTTTCTCCTAAAAGGGTTTACACCATAAATTATGTTTCTTATGTGTGATGGTGTGATTGTGTGCATTGCTTACGGTTTATATTGTTGCTTATGGTTTTCAATTACGCTTATGTAATGCACATGTTTATTGAATTTCTACTAACATATGTGTGATTCATTAATTGAAGTTTAAATTGGTAAAAAATGTATATAGATAACACTACTGATTCACCCACACCTCCCCCCCCCCCCTCTGAGTAATGCTCAATGGTTTTTTTGGCATTATGACTAATATGTTTTCCTTAATGGTAACCTACTTGATGAGTTGTCTTTTGATGACAACCTACTTGATAAATATGTCAACAAGATATTTCTACATGTGAAAGAAATTTTTTTATCAATGGAATAGTAGTTCATAGATAGAAGAATAATGAATGTGATGTTTTGAGAGGTACACATGGGTTTTGTGAAGCAAACTCACATACATACGCAGGTATGAAGAAGAAAAAACGCATAAAATTCTGCACCATGGTATTCTAAATACAAATGGTCTTTACCATGGTACTGGCCCATACTATTGAGCCTAGCAATGGATATTTGACCACGTCAAAGAATACCATCAGCATTAGTGTTTTTTTGACTTGTGGTATTGTATAAGGCCTAAGCTATATAAGGAGATGAAGATCAAATTGTTTTTAGGGTGGAAGTGATGGATATTTGATGAATAGTTAGATCTGAAGCAAGTGTACATGTAATGGGTTATTAATGAATTATTTGATCTGAGACTAAGTATGCATCGAGGATTTTGATGATGGATCAAATCAAATAGATATGAAATGACTATGAATCGATCACCTTCTTATGGGCTAATTTTATTAGTGATGATAATGTTTTGACGTATGTTTATTTATATGTCGATAGTTGGGTTTGTTTTTAAGGTGTGATGTGTAACAAAGGTATAAGTCAATAATTTCAGATATTTCCAATGGTTTGATAACCTAAAGGATGTTTTCATACGCAAGTTTGATAACTTGAAAAGCATACACATAAGCAGCTTTCATTCTGGTAAGTCACGTGTCAATTATGCACTTTGAGAAGATATTTACGCGAGTATTGTTCCTGAAGAGTGCGTATACATGCGTAAATGTTTTGTGGAAAGCACGTATATAAGCTATGGTTTTGTTGAATAAGATGCATGATCAGTCTAACTAGTATTGATGTGTTTCTGGTATCTATCAATGAAGTCTTACTTGATTTTCTTGGTTTAACAATGATGATTGAAGTTGAATTGATTGATTGAAGAGTGATGGTACTACTAGTTGTATGTGATTGAAGATCTATGATGGTTATGTGCTTATTTCAGAATAATTCAGTAGTTCAGTGTGCTTGTTTCATAATGAAAGTGATTCAATTTTAGGGTTCAATGTTTTGAGATCTGTATGTGGGTATTCTTCAAGGAAGTCGCACATACACATGGATTTTATAAAGTAAAGTAGCATATATATTATGGCATTTGTTGATCATGGTTTTCAGTTGGTTCAGTGAGTTGATGCAATGGTTGGGTTCAGCGTTGGCATTCTGGTGAATGAAGTTACAAGGATCTAACTCCTTTTTTTGTTTAAAAATAATTTGATTGATTTGGGTCTCTATTGGTTCAGTGATTGGTTGATGATTGAGTTATTTATTACAGTGATCAGTTTTAGTTTTGATATTTGGCTTAAATGATGATAGTGGGTCCAGTCTAAAAATTTGATGAAACATGGACTACAAGGTGTAATGTTTTGAATAAGGGAGTTTGAGCTCCCTTCTAGTGGGTGATGGAGAACAAGAGAAGGTTTTAGCCCTTTGCAGGTGGGTGCATGTGTGTTGCCATGAGTCTGTGCTAGTATAAGAATGTAAGAATTATTTTATCATATTAATAAAAGGTGGACATAGATGGAAAAATTGGTGGTTTTCTCCCACATTGGGTTTCCACCTAAAAACCATGGTGTTCATATGTGTTTCTCGTGTGTGATTTTTTATTTTTTTCTTACTCCACATGGTTACTGTTTATCTAATGTGGATGAAGTACTAATATACTAGTTCAAGATAAAAAATTGTTGAATTGGCTAAAAAACTAAGTAGACTCGATATATTCTAGTTGTCTACATTGAAGTCGCATACATATTCAGGTTTAATTCGGAATAGGAGCATACATAAATCAGATTAAGAAAATTAAATCAAGTTTTTAGAAATACTGATTCACCAGTCTCCCCTCCCCTCAGTATTTTTCCTAACAATTGGTATCAGAGCAGGTCCTTTGGAAGAAGCTTGATCGCTTGAACGAAGATTCATCAAGATTAGTAATCAAGAGGGGACAACATCTATCAGGCCACCATTTTTCAACAGAACCAATCTATTTTTCTGGAAGGTAAGAATAAGATCTTACTTACAGTCACTTGGAGCATATGTATGGGGAATCGTTGAAGAAGGCTATCAATATCCATCCTCCATTCCCACAGATGAAGTAGAAAAGAAGAAATATGAGACCAATGCAAAGGTTTTCAATGCTCTATCGGAGAGCTTGGAAGAATCAGAATTTGTCAAATTCATTCAGCTGAATACAGAAAAGGCTATATGGGAAAATATCATTCAAAGATATGAAGGTCACACCAAGGTAAAAAGTGTCAAACTTGAAACTCTTAGAATTCGATATGAAACTCTCATAATGCACAATGATTAATGTATCGCATGTTTCTTTCTTAGGGTAGGTAAGATCATGATTTATATGAGAAATCTTGGTGAAGAAATGAAAGAATCATCACTCGTTGAAAAAATATTAAGGTCTCTAACTCCCAAATTCGATTCGATTTTTTTTTTTCCATAGAAGAAATGCAAGACTTGAATAATATTACTATTAAATAGCTTCATGGGATTTTAACAGACTATGAAATGAGAAATTGGGTTCCTCAGATATCATAGAAGTTGCATTCAAAGCTACTGCAAAAGGAAAAGAAAAGGAAGAACCACGTTATGTATCGGAAGAAGAAGAGGAAAACTTTGTAAAGAAACTCGAAGTGGGTACTGGAATATTCAAGGGTAAGCTTCCCTTCAAGTGTTTTGCTTGTGGTAGAGTTGGTTATTACACTGCTAAGTGTCCCTATAGAGGAAAAAATGAGAAAGGTAAAGAAGCTGCAAAAATAAATAGGAGAAGGTTTGAAAAGAAGAGAGGTTTTTATACACATGAAGATAGTGACGGTCTTTCAAATGGTGAAGAAGGTGAGTCTGATCAATAATATCAATTACTTATGGAATTTGAGAATAGAATTATTAATGGGTCTAATGATAATTTCATGGATGCCCTAGAAGAAAAGGATATTTTTATTGAAGAAATAACTCAGCTTAAGATTTGTTTAGGAGAAGTTAAATTAGTAGAAGAAACTTTGAAGAAACAAATCAGAGAAAAGGAAAAGCATAATGAAAATCTAGAATGTCAAATAGTAAGTCTAAGGAAATAACTTGAGAAAAAAAAAGTCTTAATCTTAGATTTTCTAAAGGATATGGAACCTTATATGAAATCATCAAAGTACAACACTCTCCTCTTATAAATAATGTTCTTGGATACAGTGAAGAAATGAAAAAGATTGTAAATTCTTCTACAAAAATAGGAAGCTATCTCAATGTTGTAAAAAGAAGCAGTCAACAAAACTCTAGCCTCCAGCAAAACAATAAAGGACCAAATACTCCCCAAGAAAATTATTCTCAGTTCAATCAAAAGGAAAACAATACTAGAAGGTATGGTAGTTCGAAACGCATTGGTTCCAAAATTTCTCATGTGATTTCCCAGAAGATTTAGAAATTAAAATGTTATGGATCACAGAAGCTTGCACTCTCAAATACTAGAAGGTACTATACTCCCAGAAACTTCTACTTTAATGGAAAATGTTTCGCTTGTCACAATTTTGGTAATAAGGTTGTTCAATGTGTTGCTTACAAAACTATCAATACTATAGAATAAATAAAACAAGAGAATGAAACTGGGGTAAAGAAATACTCTTACAATGCCTTCTCACCTCTTCAATATGAAACTAAATTCTCTTTTTCCAATAAGTTTGGGCATAAAGAATCTGAATGCAGGAGAAAAGGGCAAGAAACACCTCACAATGAGAAAATGGCAACAAAATATAAGGTGTGGAAAAAGAATACCATCGAATCTAAGAATTTTGGTCTAGCTTTATATGCAGGAGATCAAGAAAACATGTGGTACATTGACAGTGGATGCTCAAAACACATGACAAGTGATAAAGATAATTTTATGTGATATGAACTTAGACATGTACGCGAAAACATACATATATAATCATAAATACATAAATGCAATATAAATAACACTTCATTTCATTAATATCAAAGAACTAAAATATTCTTACAAACATAATAGAAATAAACTAGCTCGGGCAATGTTAGCTTATCTCTGAGAAGAGATGTGGTGGATACATGCCTATGAACTATGTTACAATGAGGCTCCAAGGTCTATTTATTATTGAGAAACAATGGAAAACCATAAATATCCAAAAGCCTAACCATAGGAGATGAATCGCCAAAAATGTGGGCCTCGTTGGGGTAAATTCATACATCAACTTCTCAGGGTCGTAACTTGGGCATACGATCTTTGTTTCACATGCAAAATACCTCATTAGAAATATATATCTGAGAACTACAAATTTCTACTGCAAACATGAGTCAAAGACCGTTTTTTTCCATTTTTCCAAAAAAAAATTGTTTAGGGCCCCAAATGGCTCCAGAATTTCAGGACCCGAAAAACTGCAAAAAATAGTAAAATGTGCTACAATTAACAAAACTAAAAAACTGAAAGAAATAATGGTAATGGTCTAACTGGAATAGGCTGGTGGCCACCAATATCCACTAGGATCATTCCTCCCCCTTTAGGAATAAATTTTCCCCATTGCATTGAGTGCCTCCATGAGCTGGGGAAACTTCTGTTGAACTTGGTCCCTGGTGACCAATTTTCCTTGGTGCAGGAATTGGCCAGCTTTGACAACATCATATGGTTGGATATTCTGATGGCGAGTGTTATTGATCTGTGTGTCCATGATCTGATCAATTGTGGCTTTTTCCATGTAGTTGGGGCTTATCTCTATTGGTGAGAGTTGTTCTGCAATGTCGAATGTGTCCAATAATGGTGAAAAGTATGGCTGAAGGTGGTCCACATTGAACGAACAGTGTAGGCCAAGGAATGGTGTAATTTTGAGCTCGAAATAATTTTCTCCTATAACCTTGGTGTTTTTGTATGGACGATATTCGAGCGGTTGAAGCTTATGGAAGGGCCCAACAAGGCACTCCTTCTGCAAATGTGGCCAAACTTTTTCGCCCACCTGGAACTTGTGTGGAACTCGATGTTGATCATGTTGTTTCTTGTAATTAGCATTGGATTTGTCCAATATGTCATGGACCTGCTGGAGTATCTGATGGATTCACTCAATGAAGTTGTTATCCTTATCATTTTTAGACTGGACATGGGTCGAAGTTTCCTAAGTAGCTGCAAAATGTATGGACACATCAATGGAACACAGTGGTTGGTATCCCAACCCCACTTGAAAGGGGCAGTGGCAAGTTGAGCTATGGAGAGCTTTGTTGTAATTTTTTTAGACATAGGGGAGGCTTTCATCCAATGTGTGAGGATGCTTTAAGTTATACATGCACATAATGTGTACGATCATCTAGTTGATGACCTCTGTTTGGTCATTAGTTTGGGGGTGGAAAGCGATGGACTTAGTGAGCATGGTATCCAACATCAATCAGAGACTTGACCAAAATGTACTTAGGAACCTGGTGTCTTGATTTGAGATAATGGACTAAGGGATACAATAGTGTACCCACATGTGTTCAAAGAATATTTTAGTAGTGGCTTATGTTGTGATACTCTTCTAGCAGGCCGCTGGAATGGCCATCTTAGAGAATTTGTTGACAACCACGAAGACATAGTCATTTCTATGCTTAGTAGAAGGGAGGCCCGACATGTAATCCATGGAGATGGATTCCCAAGGTTGACTAGGAGTATGAAGAGGATTATATAGGCCTTTCTTCTTGATGATCGGTTTGGAAATTTTGCAAGAAGTGCAGGATCTAATGTACTTACCAACATCCTATCGAAGCTTCGACCAATAAAAACAATTTTGTAGCATGACCACTATTTTCTCTACTCCAAAGCTTTCAGTGACCCGATTGTATTGTTCCTCCCAAATCACCTTAGCATGCTCACTTGAAGGAACAAAAATGTGTCATAGGTGACATAAAAATGTATACTAAAGGTGAAAGTTTGGAACTTGCTTTCCTTCCAGGAGTGTCTGGTATGTGTTTTTGAATTCTAGATTTCTCTTGTACATATGTGGCCACTCTGAAGTTTCGTGCCCACAAGAGTCGGCACAATGGTAAGCACCATGACTCGTGGTCAACTGAGGTAGTCTACAACATGTCCCTTCTTGTACTTAATTTTCAAGTGGAACTATTGCAGGTATGTGGACCATTTCTGCTGGAGATCGTTCTGCAACTTCCCTTTTGTCTATATGAACTATAGGGGTTGGTGGTATGTGTGGATGGCCATTTCCTTCCCCATAATGTAATCAAGTGTATAATACAGGCTGATAAGAATAGGAGCATGAGACAATGCAAACTTAACTTTCTTGAAAGATTTCTTTGCTTCATCGGGCCATTTCACCTTACTGACTTTCTTCAACATATCAGTAATTTCTCTTAAATGTTGAGTAAGGTTAGGAATAACCTTCTTAAGAAACCGATTCTACCATTGAATGATTGGATTTCCTTCTTGCTTCTAAGATAGTCCAAATTATGAATTTATTCAATCCTTGAGGGATCTATTCGGATGTTGTCTTTAGATATGATATGACCAAGCAATTTCCCTTCTTCTATAGCAAACAAACTCTTCTTTGGATTCAACAATATGCCTTGAAATTTTCTGCACTTCTGAAAAACTGTCTTTAAATGTTGTAAATTCTCTTCATCCGACTTAGAAAAAATTGTGATGTCATCAAGATAAATGACCAAAAAGACATCATTTTCATTGGCAAAGTCAATATACATCACTCGCTGAAAATTTTCTCCTGCGTTCTTCAATCCAAAGGAAATTTTAGCATACATAAAAGTACCTCAAGGTGTTGTATAGGTTGTCTTCTCTTGATCATCCAGATGAACTAAGATTTGATTATACCCAGAATATCCATCCAACAATGAAATTCTAGAAGAACCAACCACCCTTTGTAGAATATGATCCATGTTTGGAAGTGGGTAGTTGTTGTTCAACGATACTTTATTCAATTTATGAAAATGTATACACAAGTGAATCTCACAGTTCTTCTTTCTTATTGGCACTAAGTTTGACATCCAATTTGAAAAACGAAGAGGAACTATAATACTAGTAGTATACAACCTATTCACTTCTTTTTGAATGGAGGGAAACAACTTGGGATTCATTCTCCTTAATTTTTGGCAGAAAGGCTTTTGATCAAGATTTAAAGGAATGGTACAATGTTGAATTATACTCTTTTCATACACTTTCAGATCAGCATACTCCCATGCAAAAACATGATCAAACTGAGACATGAGTGTTGAATATTTACCCTTCATTTCTGATCTCAATGATTTTAAAATATTGACCATTTTGGGCTTTTTAGGAGTGCCAAGATTGAGGTCTTCCACTCCTACTTCTGTTGGCAGCATTGTTGGTTTCCGTGGAACATGATCTTGGTCAAAAATCTCCTCCAAAGGTACAAGACCTCTTGGAATAGAGTTTTATTTAAACTGTAGTACCTTCATTTATGTTGCATGAATTTCTTGGTCATCTTCAAAAAACTGGTCATTCATTTGTGAACTCACAAACTACTCTTACGTTTGCAAGAAGTTTTTGATTTGCTTGTCATCTTTAAAAAAAATCCGATAATAAACATTATCTAGAACAACAGGGCAAAGTTTGATGTTAATTTCATATTTCTTGTTGGGATACACTGGAAATTTGAACATGCTAGCTGAAGTGGCAAGAGAATTTGAAATGACATTGTTGTTCCTTGGAATCAATGACAAAGTATATTAAATGAAATTCTTGAGGATTTATAACACTGCATTGCAGTAAACTTGGATTCTAGGATGTTTGGCCTGGTATCTCCCTTTGACTTGCTTTATTATCAAATCGGAGTGACCATACACATAAATTTTCTTGGCACCTAGTTTCTTAAGAATTTTCAAACCGGCTACCAAAGCCTCATATTCTGCTTCATTGTTTGAAAAATAAAATACCATTTTTTAAGAATACATTCGAACATTAGGAGGAAGGTTATATGAATAATTCATAGGGTTTTGAATCACACTCCAATTCCATCTCCTTCCTTACCTAAGGCTCCATCGAGATCCATGGTCCACAAACCACTTTCTTCATCGGGAAGCTGCAATTTGAATGCCTGATCTTGACTTCCTTATTGAGAAAGGTTTGTTGTACCAATAGGTTTTGTTAATTTCACTATTTCATATTTTTTTTGGCTAATGCACTTGGCTCCAAACCATTTCCCATATTTTATTTTTTTCTGCACTTCAAAATTTCAAAACAAAATTTGAAAATTCTGAATTTTCTAATTTTTCTTCAATTAAAAAACTTGAAGATGTTGAACAATCATCATTAAATAATATAAAAGACTCTAAATTTGTGTGAACAACATGTATTTGGTCAGTATCAAGATTTTCTTTGCTACTGATCATGTACTTCATATTATTTTCCCGGTATAGTTTTCTGAGTTGCCCAAAGACCGGTGTAGTAGCATAGAAAAAGTCGAGCTGCAAGGTGCCTCTAAGTTTTTCTCCCCATGACCGGGAGAGTAGGATTCCATATATGGGAGGGATATCAGCTACAAAAACATCCATGAGGACATTCTTGTCTGGAATTTTCTCTAAAGACGCCACTATGTATTTAATGATACCAATACATTTAACCCTTCCTGAATGAAAAGAGTAAAGGTCATGGTACGGACCGGTCGTGTGATATCCAATCCTAGTTTGTCCATAATGGCTTTATACATCAGGTTATGGAGGATAAAGCCATGGATTTTTAGGCTAATATAAAAGGGAGGGACCTCACTATCTTCTAAGTCACCATCTACGGTAGGACCAATTAAAATTTTAGGGTGATCATCACTCACATTAACCATATTAGATGTTTGATCTACCATAAGAAACTTGGATACCTGAAACTTATACTGATCATTCTTGATTATTTCAGTTAAAGGAATGGAGACTTTCAGTTTTTAGATTTAATTTTTAAAACTAAAAAGAGCATAATTGTTTTCTACCTCTTTGGATGGTGAGTCTTTCTTTTCGGGCTTATCTTTGTGTGGAATATCCTTTCTCTATCCTCCATCTTGAACTTCTTTATCTTTCTTCTAATTTTTGGTAGAATCTTCATTTCCTTTCCCATGACTAGGAACAGTAGGTCCTTTATATGTTCTCTGATTTGAAGTAGACATATCTTTATGGTGAGCTTCTGTTTGAGAATTCTGTTTGTTTTGTCTTGAGGTTATAGACATGTTCCTATTTCTCAAACCATACTTCCTTTGCACTTGAGCAAGAGCATTCTGATATCCTATTTGGTAATATTTTTTATGTATTGATAACATATCATCATTAGACAAAAAATATTCCTGATCATTCGATGCACAAATTTCTACAAAAAAGTAATCTTCTTCAATCAAGAAAATAGGTTGTTGATTTTCCTTAAATAAATCTTGTTCACCTGAAATCTCTTCTTCTTCTTCATTGGGGCCTTTGGTATAGTTTTTTTTAAATGATGTGTAAATTTTTTATTCACCTTGTTGATCCTGACCCCTAGGCTCCCTTTGCTTGATTTTGTATTGAGGCTGTTGATTTTGACCCCTGAAATTGGGATTTCTGATTGAGGGCTCAACTTGTCTATCCATGATGGTAAATTTGTCCATAATTTTCTCCATTGTTTTGATCAAGGTATCAATTTTTCCCTCTGATGAACTAGATTTTTCTTCCTTGATGGTTACTCTCTTTTATATTTTTATTTTTTACTTCTTGATAATTTGATCCGCTTCAACGCTCACTGCATTTCTCTGCATTTCTTCAAGGGTATATGGATTTCCTTCTCTCAGTTGGTAAGCCATATCAGGATCGAGTCCATCTGGGTAATGAAGTAATTTGAGTCCTGGAGGAGGCTTGATATTTTTAGGAATAGAATCATGAATTATATTAAATATAGTTGTGAATTCTTACACATACTCATTAGGATTTATTTTCAAGGCATTGTATTCAGCTAGAATCTTTAAAGGGTTCTTCTTCTCCTCCCATTTTTTCATAAATAAATCAATTATGTACTGTGAATTAGCTACAAAACTAACTAAATTTAGGGAGCGGAACCATTTCTTAACCTCTCATGAGAAACTCTGTGCTAATATGCACATCTTGGCATCATCGTTGTCAATCTCTTCAAGATCTATGAAATCAACTACTTTAACAATGTGTTGGTGAGTAGTAACCTATGATGCTCCATCAAAGAGACGCAATATTTGACCATAATTCTGAGGTACTGAAATGATTTTTGGTGGTAGTATCAATGGAGAAACTCTGGCCATGACTAAAGGAGGAGGTTGTGAAGGTGTTGATGGAGTGTATACTTGCAGAGGCAATGATGGAGTGAAAGTGAGGGATGATGGTGTAGCTATGTGGGAAGGTGTGATAGTATATAGTGAAGCAAGATCTTGTTGTTGGTATTGGAAATAAGATTTTTCAGAAGTTACTTGAAAATCATCGACCAAACCCTGAATTTTATGAAAATTAGACCAAAATTCACTATCAATTTTGAAATAAGAAGACTCGGAAAATGACAAGTAGGTCTTAAAATAAATAGGGTTAAAGATAGTTTCTGAAAGGAAGGATTCCGACTTAGACCTAAACAAAGGTGTCTCAAATTTAAAATTGAAGGATGAATCTTCTGGAGCAATTAACCTCGTAGGCAAGGAGTTCAATTTCACAAGTGGGGGTATACCCTTTCTAACTCTCTGAGACTTTTTTTTCTTCTTTCTCAAAATACTGTCAGGGTCATTAATAATTGGTGAGGGATTTGGGTCTGGATTTGACCTAGTGTGTCTTTTGGGAGCCAGTTTTCTTGAGAATATGAAATTTGGATCAAATTTACTAACTCAGCATTCTTCGAATGTCAGAACTTGTCACCCTCAATTCTAACCTTCAGTGAACTAAAAGAATTATCCCTAAGAAATGTTTTACAATCACTCCTTGACAATGGCGCCAACAATGTTATCACTCCATGTATTTCCCAAGGCTCAGAATGGAGACTAAAGGAGGTAACCTCAAACCAATATTTAGGTTTGGTAGCTAGCCCTACCAAACCAGAGAGGGCCCTCTCATTGTCACTTTTACATTCAATGATGTGACTAGAGATATAATGATCTTAGGTTAGATATAAACTTAGTGAATTAGGGCTTTATTTTGAATTTTGCTGGATAGGAATGTCAGACAAGGAACTAGGTCTAGGTTTTAGGTCTGATTTCAAAGATATAGCTACAAAGATGAAGATGATGCTATGTAGGTATATTTAGAAACATAATTACTTTTAATTGTGGTATAGGGTTTGAAAAGAGAAAGAGATTCAGAATGAGCATGTTATATGAGTTCATTCATCAGAAGAGGTAAAAAAAAATTATAAAAAGCTTATAAAATAGAGCACAAAAACAAAGAATTATGTTCATAGACTCATAAGATTTATAATATAGAAGCATACATGTGATTTCATGTAATTTAAAACATTAAAATTGATGTTTTTACTGAGAATAATCAATGCTAATAATCATACCACTGCAGTCCCAAAATTATAGCTGCAACATGTCTTTGATTTCACTGAAAAAGATTGTACATAAGCTCCAGAACTGCAATATCAACTATCCAACCTATAAAATGACTTGAGTTGTACTACATATAGAAAATAGTTCCACCTAATTGGGTTGAAACTTGATCCAAAATACATCATAAACACACCCTATGATTCATTACCTAAAATTTAGGGAAGTTAGAAACGGTCCCCCCAAATTTATCTAATAACTAAGATTCTTTGTCTACTTGAGTAATTACATGATTCCTCAACAATGAGGGGCAAAAAAAAACTCCCTTATCCATAAAATATCTCTTGGGACATCTTTAACCTCGATATTTGGACCAATTTTCATTGACACATGTCTAGAAAGAATCCAAGACAAAAGCAACGCGATTTTCACCAGAAGCGTCGAGGAACTTTGAGGGTGTTCTTTTCTGACTTTATGGCATCCTCCTGGTGATCTGAATTTTGGGAAAGGTAGCCCTGAATGTCCTCTCTGCAACACAACCTTGAAACTGACAAAAAACCACCTTAAAGACCTTCAAAATTCCATTTTTCCAAGCTTACTTTAGAAGCACTGCGCACAGGGAAAACAAAGTGGGAGAAGTAGGAAAAAGAGGATGTTTTTTAGGTTTTTCTCCAAAACTGATAAGTGTCATGAAAAAATGAGACCATATATAGAATTTACATGGAAAGGGAAATCCATCCATGTAGAGAAATTTTCAATTGGAGGCTTTGAGGAACAACGTCGCGCAGTTGCGTGACGCTTCTGTAAAGGTGAAATTTCCAGATTTTGCCAAAAATCTCAAAAAATACCAAAAATTCCCAAAACTTGTTTAATTTTGTTCCATGGAATCCTTTAATGATTAAATAAATATGTAGGGATGCCTCAACTAGAAAATCCAAGTTATCTTTCTCCTTTATCTTAATTAGGGTTTCTTTAAGCTTTTTCTTTAAATTATTAACCCTGACTTTGGTGATTTGAGTTCCTAAAAAAAATAGTGTCTCGCCATGTGCCTCTAGAGGTTATTGTTCCTTTATGACTTCTTCAAAAGCTTCTCAAGATGCACATTCACCCTCTCAAGCCAGAGCTCTTTTTATTGCTCAATCTCAGCAGTGATCAAGTCATCAAAGGTCAGTTGACCTAATGGAGGAGATGACTCTTTTTCTTGTTCTTTTTGTTGGTGTGGAGCTTGGTTATCTTTTTTATTTTGTATCACAGTGTTGGACCCTTGTACCTTAATGGGGCAGCAATGCCGCCCGTAATTAAATGCTACCTGGGGGGTCCAGGGGTGGTGGCTGTGACTTTATGGAGCCCCCCCTAGCGGGGGGTTTCAGGAGTAGCACCCCCGAAGCTAAAAACATATGTAAAATTTCCTTGTAAAAGTATATTAATTTCTAGTCAATCTAGGCTATTCATTAGGCAGATGATCTGACAGTAGAATTTATGTTTAGTTTAGGGTTTTTTTTTCCCTAGAAGGCAACCCCTCGCTTGTATGAGGGTATTGTATTGTGGTTGTGTATTCTCAGAGCGAGAAACAGATAGGGATACTATGAGAGAGGAAAAAGGATATTACAGCGGATCTATTGTAGATTGTGTCTCTTCATTTTTCTGGATAATAGAATGGAAGGACTGGCTGTTCGGGGTGGACGTAGCCCAAAATGGGTGAACCACGTATATCTGTGTCTCTCTGGTTTTATGTGTTTTGTGTGCTTGTGTTTTATGCATATTTTATGTGTTTCATTGCTCTCTAATATATAATTTTCTAACAACTGGAATCAGAGCCGAAGGTCTATTTGGCTGATAAACTCGCAGGAAAGAAGGGTTCCTGGTTCGAGTGGGAGAAATGGCAGAAGATGGTAAGTTTAGGGTCGAGAAATTTAACGGTGAAAACTTCCTGCTATGGAAGATGCAGATGGAATATTATCTGTATCAGAAATATTTGTACCAACCATTGAGCAGAAAAAAAAAGAAGCCGACGACTATGATAGATGCAAAATGGGAGATTCTCGATAGAAAGGCACTCGGAACAGTACGATTGTGCCTCGTGACGTCGGTAGCCTTCAATATTTCGAAGGAAACAAAAACAAAGGGTTTTATTAAGGCGTTGGCTAAACTATATGAAAAAACCTCAGCCTCAAAAAAATTATTTCTTATGAAATGATTATTTAATATGAAGATGTCGAAAGGTAGATCTGTTGCAGACCATTTAACTGATTTTAATACAGTTAATAGTCAGTTAAGTTCTGTAGGGGTAAAATTTGATGATGAAGTTAGAGCCCTGTTATTTTTGTGCTCATTGCCAGAAAGCTGGAATGGTTTAGTTATGGCCATTAGTAACTCTGTCTCTGTAAGTAGTACTTTAAAGTTTGATGATGTTGTTGGTGCTATCCTGAGCGAGGAAATGCGATGAAAAAGCTCTGGTGAAACATCGGGTAATGCTTTGAGTAAAGAGTCTAGGGGAAGAAAAATGGAAAGAGGAAAGATTTCAACATATCACAGTAAATCAAGGAAAGGCAGATCCAAGTCCAGATCAGGGATAGTGTGTTGGAAATGTGGAAAGAAAGGACACCTATAGAAAGACTGTAGATCTTATAAGGGAAAAGAAGGAGACGCACAACAAGAAAACAATCATGAAGAAAATGTGATAGGTGATGTATTACAAGATGCTTTGATTCTTTCTTTCAAAAATGTTACTGATTCCTGGGTGGTAGATTCAGGGGCCTCATTCCATCCCACACCTGATAAGTAATATTTCATGACTATGTTCAAGGAGATTTTGGACAAGTCCGTTTGGGTGATGATAAACCCTGTAAAATTGTTGGAGTGGGTAAAGTTCTTGTAAAACAACATAATGGAAAGGAGGTAAGGCATGTTCCGGAACTGAAGAAAAACTGATTTCAACAGGGCAGTTAGGCGGTGAAGGTTGTGTGACAAATTTCACAGATAAAACTTGGAAGGTCGCCAAAGGAGCCCTGGTAATAGCAAAAGGCGAAAAGGTTGGTACATTGTATTTATGCAATGGTATTTCTAACTCTGTTAATTCTTTAACTTCCAAAGGAGTAGATGCAACATTATGGCATCATAGGCTCAGACACATGAGTGAGAAGGGGATGAAGATTCTTCACTCAATAAATTTGTTGTCAGGTTTGAAAAATGTTGATTTGGATTTTTGTGAGAATTGTATTTATGGAAAACAGAAGAGATTCAGATTCCTCAGAGTTGGGAAAGAAAAGAAGAGTGAAAAATTAGAGCTTGTGCATACAAATGTATGGGGACCTACTTAGGTATCATCTCTCGGTGGCTCTCATTATTATGTTACGTTTATTGATGATGCAACTAGAAAAACTTGGATTTATTGTATTCAAAATAAATCTAATGTATTTGATAATTTCAAGAAATGGAAAGCTTTGGTTGAGATTGACACGAGAAAGAAGTTTAAGTGTCTCAGATCAGACAATGGAGGTGAATATTGTAGAAACTAGTTTGATAGGTACTGTTCAGAGCATGGAATTCATAGAGAAAAGACAGTTCCAAGAACACCACAAGAAAATGGTGTGTCAGAAAGGATGAACAGAACAATCATGGAGCATGCAAGGTGCATGAGATTGTATGAAAGATTGCCTTTACAATTTTGGGCAGATGGTGTAGATACTATTTTTTATCTAATAAACATAGGGCCTTCAATTTCCTTGGATGGTGGTATTCTAGAGGAAGCATGGACAAGTAAAAAGGTAAACTACTCTTTTTTAAAGCCTTTTGGTTGTGAGGCCTTTGTCCATATTAATAAAGAAAACAGAACAAATATTGAGGAAAAATCAAAGAAATTTACCTTTATTGGATATGGTGTTAATGATTTATTTATTGCTTATATGATTATGAAAATCACAAAATCATTAGGATCAGAGATGTAATATTCAATGAAAATGTCTTGTATAATAATTAGTTGCAGGAAAAGAAACATGAAAAAGAAAAAAAATAATACACAGTTCTTGATGAGATCACAGAAAAAGTAAAGGTGCCTAAAAATAATAATAATCAATAGCCACAACAACAACAACCACCACAACAGCAACAGGCACCTCAAACACCTGACAGTGGTGTCAGAAGGTCTACCAAGATAAGGAGACCCCCTGAACGATACTCTCCTTCATTATATTATTTATTGTTGACTAATTCTAGTGAACCCAAATGTTATGAAGAAGCAATGTAGGTTGAAACCAGGAAGAAGTGGGAGCTATCCATGGAAGAAGAGATGGTCTCCTTAATACATAACCATACTTGGGACTTAGTCAGGTTGCCTGCAAGTAAAACAACATTGCAGAATAAATGGGTTTACAAGCTGAAGGAAGAAGATGGAGGAAAACAGAGGTACAAAGCTAGACTTGTGGTGAAGGGGTTTTCACAGAAGAAATGTATTGATTTTGATGAAATATTTTCTCCTGTTGTTAAGATGACTTCAATCAGAACTATTTTAAGTCTTGTAGCAGCAGAAGATTTGCATCTTGAACAATTAGATGTAAAGACAGCATTTCTCCATGGAGATTTGGAGGAAGAGATCTATATGCAGCAACCAGAAGGATATGAGGTCAAAGGGAAAGAAACATTAGTGTGCAGGTTAAATAAGAGCTTGTATGGATTAAAACGGGCTCCAAGGAAATGGTATCTAAAATTTGACAAGTTTATGTATGAACAAGGTTAACTAGATGCCACTCTGATCATTGTGTTTATCTGAAAAAACAAAATGATGGAAACTATATTATATTGTTATTGTATGTAGATGACATGCTTGTTGCAGGGTTTAACATGCAGGAAATAAATGTTCTCAAAAGAAAATTGGCAAATTCCTTTTCAATGAAGGATTTAGGAGCTGCAAAAAAAATCCTTTGTATGAGGATAACTAGAGACAGGAAAAATCGCAAATTAACACTGTCTCAGAATGAGTACATACAAAAGGTGTTGAAAAGATTTAATATGCAGAATTCAAAACCAGTTAGGACACCTTTTGCTAGCCATTTAAAACTTAGTAAGAAGATTTTGTGCCCCAAGACCCAAGAAAAAATGGACTATATGTCTAAAGGTCAATATGAATTAGTAGTTGGAAACTTACTGTATGCAATGGTCTGCACAAGGCCTGATATTTCACTTGTAGTGGGAGTTGTAAGCAGGTACACGAAAAATCCGGGAAAATAACATTGGATGGCAGTGAAATGGATTCTCAAATATTTGAGAGGTACCACAAATCAAGCATTATGCTTTGGTGGTTCAAACGTTTCTCTACAGGGATATGTTGATGCAGATATGGCAGGTGACAGAGATAACAGGAGGAGCGCTACAGGATATGTATTTACTGTAGGTGGAACAACTGTCAGTTGGGTTTCAAAAATTCAAAGTGTTCTTGCACTTTCAACAACAAAAGCAGAGTATGTTGTTGCTAGAGAGGCTAGTAAGGAAATGATTGGGTTATAAAGGTTTATGGATGAATTGGGTAAGAATCATGATATGGGCACGTTATACAGTGATAGCCAAAGTGTCATTCATCTTGCAAAGAACTTATCATTTCATTCCAGGACTAAAAAAATATAGCTCAAGTACCATTTCATACGGTCAGTATTGCAAGATGGATAATTCAGGTTGGAAAAAATACACACTAGCTAGAATCATGTATATATGCTAACAAAAGTTGTAACTAGGGAGAAACTGTGAATATGCTCAGTTTAAATTGGTCTTAAAGTATGATGATGAATATCAGAAACAACCAAGTCCAAAGTGGAGTTATTGTCCAACAAATGAAGCAACGGTGGAGTTGTTACAATCAGTCTCCAATTGGGAGACTGTTGGGTGTGGAGCCTGATTATCTTGTTTATTTTGTATCACAGCGTTGGACCCCTGTACCTTAATGGGGTGGCAACTTCGCCCATAATTAAACTCTTCCTGGTGGGTCCAGGGGGGCGGCTACGACTTTATGAAGCCCCCCCTGGTGGGGGGTTTCGGGGACATCGCCCCCGAAGCTAAAAACATATGTAAAATTGCCTTGTAAAAGTATAGTAATTTCTAGTAAATCTGGGTCATTCATTAGGTAGATGATCTGACAGTAGAAGTTATGTTTAGTTTAGGGTTTTTTTCCCTAGAAGGAAACCCCTCGCTTGTATGAGGGTATCATTATTGCGGCTGTGTATTGGATGTGTATTCTCAGAGAGAGAAACAGATAGGGATACTGTGAGAGAGAACACAGGATATTACAGTGGATCTGTTGTAGGTTGTGTCTCTTCATTTTACTGGATAATAGAAAGGAAGGACTGGTTGTTCGGGGTGGACGTAGCCCAAATTGGGTGAGCCACATATATTTATGTCTCTCTGGTTTTATGTGTTTTGTGTGCTTGTGTTTTCCGCATATTTTATGTGTTACATTGCTCTGTAATGTATAATTTTCTAACACTTTTTGCATGTTTAATCCTCTTGTTCCTGGCCTCCTTGGCTTTATTTCAACCTCCATGTCTTCCAACTGATCAACATCTACCACTTCTTTTCCCTTACCTTTTTTTGCCTAAGTATTTTCCTTTGGTTTGCTTTGGAGCATTTGTTTCACCTTAAATTGCATGTTTTCTTGATGTAGGAAGGTTATCTTGAAATTTTCCCTTGAAAGGTTGTCCTTTAGCTATCATATCTTTGCATCCTTTTCCCTTATTATCTCCTTAGCTGATTTTTCTTCCCCCTTCTCTTCCATGTCAACCTCCATAGGTGCTTGATCCTCATGCTGCTACAAAGGTGACTCACCCTCATGCGTAGGTGGTTTCTCCATGGTTTCTCTTTTCTCAATTGTAGTTTTAGGTGAAAGCACACCTTTGTTGATCATAGGAGAAAAACATATTATTTTACCATTTTCATAGGTTTGAGTGATTTCAGCACCTGGCATCTTTGGAACTTCTGCTTGTCTACTTGAAAATCCAACCTCCTTTGGCTTTGTTGATGTTGATGGTATGCTTTGAATGATGGGTGGACTAGTAGTAGGCACAGATTCAACTGTCTTCATGAATGTTTCCCAAGACATATTGATTGCTGAGAGATGATGCAAAACTATAAGCTTGACCAACCATGGTGGAACAAATTAGTGTGATGATATTTTCCTTTACTCTTTACTTTTTTAGTCATTTTGACCAAACTCTTGAATAGAAAATGAGGCAAATTCAGTGGCTTGGTGGCAGTGAAGTGCATCAATAACCATATGTGGTACTGGTATAATCCTAAGAACCTTCATTCACATGTAAAATAATTCATGATTAGCTTCATCAAAGGGGCATACTTGTCAAGTAAATGCCTGAAAGGAAAGATATGTTCAAGAGCATCTTTGTAATGAGGTTTTAAGAACATTCTATAGTTCTCAATGTCCATGTCCATCCATTTGAGGCAGATTTATCCATGGTTCAAGATACCTATTTCAGAGGAGATAGAATCTGTTGATATGGTGAATTCAATACCTATTATGATAGCCTTATCTCTCCTAAAGCTAGTGGCAAAAAGGCTTGTCAATAGAGCATGACAACCTACCTCTTGGATTCTCTGACAAAACATTAAACAACCACTATCTTCAAAATATTTCTTAACATAAGGAGAAGCATTGATATCATACAAATTGGATGGATCAAACATGAAATGATCACCTCCCCTATGGACCTTCTTCTCACCCTCCATGTTTTTTGTCAAAAAGTAAAACCCTAGCTTGATGTGGTGGAAAGGGAAGGTGAAAAATTAGGAAAACAGGGGATAGTGGTACAATGGTTTTAGGGATAGAAATGAGATGTAAGGGAGCTAGGGAAAAATCTCTAAAAATTTGGGGACGTAAGGTGATGAGTTTTCTATAGGATGTGAGATAATTTTTTGGAAATGGGTATGAGAAAGGTGACCAAAATGTTATAACACAGAGATTTCCTAGTTTCTTTGCAAAAGCGTAGTGAAAAATAGGGTTAGAGTGAAAATGGTGGTTATGGGAGCTATGAATGATATGTAGTTATTTTAAAATGTGTGTGAGTGATGTATGAAGGTTTATATGTGAGAAAACTAGGGTTTTCCCAACTAAAAAAATCCAAACATGAAAGAAACCAAAAACATAGTGAAGAAAACCTAGAGGAGGGAATCCACACTTTATTGAAGAAATTGACTTGAATGTGGTGTGAGGAACATTCACTTGCTGATTTGGAGGTCTATGAACCTTTATGCAATGATGAATTTAACCTTTGGTATATTTTCGAAACATGGAATGATCACCTCCCCTATGCACCTTCTTCTTACCCTCCATGATGTTTGTCAACAAATAAAACCCTAGCTTGATGTGGTGGAAACGGAAGGTGAAAATTTAGGAAAATAGGGGATAGTGGTACAATGGTTTTAGGGATAGAAATGAGATGTAAGGGAGTTAGGAAAAAATCCCTAAAAATTTATGGATGTAGGGTGATTATTTTTCTATAGGATGAGAGAGAATCTTTTGGAAATGGGTATGAGAAAGTTGACCAAAGGGTTATAACATAGTTTTCCTAGTTTCTTTGCAAAAGCATAGTGAAAACTAGGGTTTGAGTGAAAATGGTGGTTATGGGAGCTATGAGTGATATGTAGTTATTTGAAAAGGTATTTGAGTGATGTATGAAGGTTTATATGTGATAAAACTAGGTTTTTCCCAACTGAAACAAGCCAAACATGAAAGAAACCAAAAACATAGTGAAGAAAACCTAGAGGAGGGAATCCACCCTTTGTTGAAGAAATTGACTTGAATGTGGTGTGAGGAACATTCAATTACTGATTTTTAGGTCTCTGAACCTTTGTGCAATGATGAATTTAACCTTTTGTATCTTTTTGAATCTTGGAAGCCAAAAGCGTAGCAGCTGCCAGAAGTGTAGCGTAGCTACCAGAAGCGTAGCGCTCATGCCAGAAGCGTAGCAAAGAGAAATTTGGAACAATTTTTTGTTGGTTTTATTCAATATTTGATATTTTTGGAGTATTTTGAGGATGAGAGAGGAGCTCTTTTGAAGACCAAAGGATGAAATGAACTCCAAAGCTTCATTTCCCTTTATAAGTCACAAAATTTTCTATTTTTCCTTTAGTGAAATCATAAACACTTTGAAAAAAAATTCTTTTTTGAAAAACTTTGATCATGTAAAATATTTATTGAGAAAAGAAAATTTTCCTTTGCTTTATTTTACTATCTTTTCTAACTCCTAATGAAGGTAATTTGTATGGTGAAAATGATTCTTATTTTCCTTCTTTCATGACATGATTGGACATCATGATGGTGCAACAAAGTAAACCTATACCATGACCTAGATGGAGGTATGTTGACTGATATGTGACCCTAGCTAATGATGAATGACATGACCTTGAAATTGATGATAACTATGAGTGGGTGAAGGGAGTAGAATTCATACCTAGACAACATTTAGTGAACAAAACTTTATTGGAGAATTTGTTTGAAAACATGAAATTTTGACCAAGGATCACTACCAAGTAAACCTAAAAGAGAATATTTTATCACTCAACATTTAGACACTAACAGATCCGTTCAGTTTTCCCATCTCTGTGTGGATGGTAACTCGAACTCTACATCAAATATATCCCAACTAACTTGAATATTGTGTTCCAAAATTTCCCTGTAAACCGTGGATCTCTATTAGACACAATAATAAAATATACTCCCCAATAATTCACAACATGTTTGAATAAAAACTCAATAGTATTCTCAGCTCCACATGGTATCTTCATTGGAACAAAGATGGAATACTTGGAAAAATGGTCGACACCTGCAATAATCCCATTATTCCCTCGCACCTGCAATAACTGAGTGATAAAGTCCATAGAGGCACTCATCCATGGTCTCTCTGAAATCGGCAAAGGCTGCAACAAACCTCCCTGTCTCTAAGTATCTAATTTTTCATATTGACAAATGATACACATATGTACATACTCCTCCACATCCTCTCCCATCCTCTCCCAAAAGTACCCCCTCTCCAATAATTCCAAAGAACGACGCTGCCCTAGGTGGCCAGCCCATGGTGAGTTGTGGCATTACTTCAAGAGGTACCTCCTAAGCCCAGATTAATTTGGAATATAAATTCAGTTCCCATAGAACAAGACTCCATCTCATAATAAAAACTTATGTTTCTTCCCCTCCTTCACCTGCTTCAAAATTCTATTCGCCTAAATATCTATTTCCACACTAGCTCGTAGTATATTCTGCATCGCATCGATCATGTTAACTCTCCTCATCATCCTGTCAGAATGGTATTCTTCCTCCCCAAGTGTTGATAACTGTCCCTTCCTACTAAGTTCATCTGCAACAACATTGATTTTACTCAACATGTACTCAAGATTCATGTCAAACTCCACCAAGAAGGCTTACCAACAAGCTTGTTTCACTGACAGCTTTGGTTGGGGATGCAAATTAACTCACTACAATGTTGTCATTCTTGAAAAAAAATTGCTTCCCAATCAAGTAATGCCTCCATACCTGTAAGCAATGAATGATGGCAATCATCTCCTTCTCATGGACCAGATATCACCACTCTCTATCCTGTAACTTCAAAATTTCATGAGCCACTGGATGCCCATCCTGCAATAGAACTCGTCCAATCACAAAATATGATGCATTAGTGTAGACCTAAAATGGTCTCTCAAATTTAGGTAGCCTCAGTATCGGCGTTGTCACCATCCTTCTCTTCAATTATTCTAATTCTTCACGACACTTCTCTATCCAATTCCATCTTTTTTCCTTCTTCAAAAGTTCTATCAGTGGTCAATTTATCTTGGAATACCCATCTACAAACTTTTTTTGGTAGTTGGTTATCCCCAATAAAACTCTCATATCATGGAAATTCTTCAGTTCAACCCAATCCTCAATCGCCTGCACTCTGCTCAGCTCCATCCGTGTGTGACCTTGACCCACAATGTATCCAAGGAATGGAATCTCGGTTTGAGCAAACATACACTTTGACTTCTTCAAGTACAAATATTTTTTCTTCAGTGCCTCTGATGAAGCCATATGGCCATAAATACCCACATACGCAAAATCAAGGCTATGTCTGCTCGATCCCAGGATTTTATTCTTAATTTAAAATTTATTAAGCGGAAGTATTTAACTTACCTGCAATATCATCATAATAAACACAGGCTTTGTGGTACCCCACTTTAACTCCAAAACCATTACCTTATAAACGCTTTAACCATAAAATGCTTTAATCTTCAATCCCCACTTTGTTCTATTATAAAACCTTTATTATGGAATTATGCCTAAGCCATCAGGAACATATATAAAACCTTTAAACTTACCCTTCCGTCCTTTTCATGTGACTTTGCATGCTTACCAAGATTTCACACATTTACCAAGGTTCTTCCCTACGCAATCTCACATTGCAAACCTCCATCGCACTTTTCATATCGAAGATTCTAACTCCGCACCTATCGCAAAAAATGCCACTTCACAAATCGGAAAATATAGCATTTCGCACATCGACGATTATAACATAGTGCGCTTTCTAAGCTTCTCCTATCATATGTGATATGGATTGCATCTCATCGTAATCACAACTTTAGGCTTCATTGTAAATCGGCAAATTGCAAACTTACCTAGTCACACTTTGCAACTTTTAACTCCACTATTAACTGTTATACCATATTGCATGTGATGTGCGATATGTGCATGGATCCTCCACCCGACACATGTCCACTTTGGCACTTTCACAATTTAATTTTTGATGTGATCTATTCGTCGGCCTTTTGCCTGTCTCTGCGACTTAATCACGGCGATCCATTCTTCCTGCACACGGATTCTCTTCACAACCTCTGATCCATTAACTCTCTTGCATCTTTATTTGCAATATCCATTCTTGACTGCTTATATCTGACTTAGATCTCATGATCTAATCTTGTCCATCCAACTGACTTGAATTTCTGTGCTATGATCTTTGTTGTACATCTCTCTTCTTCAATTCTGCGGTTTGATCCTAACCGTCTATTTTCCCCTTTACGCTTCCTCCAAAAATCTTAAGTTTTAAGGAGAATACACCAGTTCTCTACCTTCAAAAAATCTATACAATTCCTTCATAGTTGAACACCATTTCATTCAACAGGCTCGCATATGTTCCTTTAACGAATAAATGATCTTAATTACTATTTTTTTTTTCTCCGCAGCGTAACCCTCCTGATCTTGTTCGGTATTCTGTAGCGCTAGTTTCTCCTGAGCTTGGATCTAGTTCATACTTAGAATTATCCGACCACTGTACACTTCTCAGCTTATTGTCTAGTTCTTCTCGAACTCACCTACACACCTATAATATCCAAAATTACGTTGTTCACACTTATAGTCTATAATTTATAAACACAATAAGAAATTCATCAACACACCATACTCTGCACAACTCAAAATTGAGGTTTATTATCTACGAAAAAATATTTACACAATGAATTCCTTCTTGGCCTAATTTTCTATATCAATGGCCTCTTAACACTACTTCTCTCTCTCTTCCTGTAGGCTTACAATCAAATTTATTCTATATCTGATGGATTGTAGATTTCTGTGGTGTAGATTTTTAGAATCACAGCTCGGAATCTCCACAGTTCTCATTTTTAAGTCTACGTTTCGGGTCTAAAACAAAACCCATCATCAGGAAAATTTTGGTCAGTTGAGTCAGTTGACCCATTATTCTATATCTATCTAAGAATAATGGTCTCTTAATGCCTTCGAGGCTTAAAAATATATACAAAAGGTTCTACAACCAATTCTGGTTCAAATCCTCAATCTTCTCAACTAAATCTTAATAATCCTCTAAATCCACAAAATCATCAACTAATTCTTAAGTCTAGGATTCACAATCCCTATAAAATATTAACTAGCCTAAATCTCTCATGTTCTCCTACATTCGAGAACATTTACAAATATTCCTCTCAATATTTAAATTAAAGTTCTCACATTAAATCTCTCAAAATAGAGAAAATTACATTAATTAAATACTTAGAGAACCAACTCCTTTGAAAACAAAAGACCCCCTATATTCTACTAAATGTGCAAAATTTTGGAACAATGATGCTCCAGCAACAGACTCCCAAGGTAGAAAATAATCATGATCTCCAGATCATGTGTCTTTAATTGTTGTTGTCCTAGATCCTAAACTTCGTTCTATAATCTGTCTTTGGATGCCTCCCTTCCTTTCTGTTGTTTTGTTGTTGTTGTTGTTTGTTGTTGTTCTCTAGGTATCCATACTTTATGTTGCATTTCCCCATTGGATATGCTCTCACGATTTGCTGCTATCTTTCTCTTGCTGCTGCTACTTTACTTTATTTTTGTTGTCTTCTTCTGAGACACTTTCATCATCAACCTTATTATTCTTTCAATATCCATGTCCAGTTTATCTTTTAACTGGTACTCACTCTTCCATCTGTTTCTACACCCTGTCCATTTATCTTCAAACTGTTGTTTGTTACCTTCACTTTGGAGTTGTTGGACTCTTACAACCACCCTCACATCCTTACCCTCTTGTTGCTTCTGAAATTTTCTCTCATTTATAAAAAAACCTCTATTTAATATATTTGATAAAAACATCATACTCATATGTTGAGATTCAACAAGATGATGAGCTTAGTTAAAAGAGTCGCCTTCACTACGTGGGCCCGCAGGCTATTTTTGGCGCAAGTCTATTTTTAGACTGTCTATTTTTAGACATGATGATCATATTTCAGAAGTTGCAAGATTATATTTGTGGATGGTTGGTCAAGTTGGAAAAATAGATGAAATTCTATTTTTAGAATATTGGGCGAAGTCTATTTATAGATCGTCAATCTAAAAATAGATGCATGTCGATTATTATTAGCTCTTAATAATAATCAGACTCTAAACAACAACTTATTTTCTTGGAGCACTTTGTTTCAGTGCACAGATGTGGCACATCAGTGGATTGAGGGAATTACACAATTCCCAAGGGTTTACTGGAGCTAATGCATGGAGGACTCAGTTAGAACTCAAGTGGTAGAGTTATGACACAGTTGGAATAAGTAGTTATGGAGTTGTATTCAGTTCAACTAAGTGACCTATTATGCTAGTTACACTAGTTAAACCGAATGATACACTAGTGAGAGGGAGCCACTAATTAGTTAATTAATTCACAAATAACAATCCCTATTAATCAACCTAACAATACAATAGCTAACCACAAAAGCAAAGGGCGTTCATGAGACGTATAGAGATAGAAAGGGCAAGACAGACTATCTGTTGTGACTATAGTGATGCATTGATTGCATCACACACACATTGGAGTTGCCAATGAGGATTGCGCAGTCAAGGCAAGTGTAATTCGAATATATTCAGAGCTATTCTTCAGCAGGGATTGCGCAGTGGAGGCAGGCTAGCAGGAGGCAAAGATCGGTGCATGGATTTGCAAGATTGGTCCTAATTAGTGTATGACGATTGTACTGTACTGAGAGCTTGTGATAAGCTTTGTATGCTTTGTATGAGATTGTCATATGATCTCCATGTTACATAATATATAGTTGGGGTTTTCAGCTTCAGGCTTTCCCGGTTAAAAACTGTGTTATGTGCGATTGATTATTTTTGTTTATGCTTCACATGTGTGTGCAATTAATTTTTCCGCAAAATATTAACAAGTGGAATAGATTCAGTATCTTGCATAAATTTAAATAGTGTGAGATCGGGTGGATCTAGGACATATGCATTCTTAGTGCATATAATTTTTACATGGTATCAGAGCATCGTTGATTGAAGATTGCAATTGTGAAGTGAGTTTTTGCTGGTGGACAATTGGAATTTGCTACAGAATATTCTTGGTGCAGAAATCGAGTATACATTGAAATGTCTTTCAACGGGTTGAGATTGGAGTATGCCCTGGATGGGAGCTCGAACTACATATCCTAGAAGGACAGGATGGAGGCAGTGCTGGAGGATAATGGGATGAAGGAGTTCATCGATAGCGATGTTCCTAAGCCGGGATCTAGCGATGCTACATTACTTGATGCATGGAAAAAGAATACAGCTAAGATGAGAAGGATTCTGTTGGAAGGTGTGAAGGACCATATTTTTTCCAGCCTTCATAGGAAAGCCACTCCATTCTTAATGTGGAAGGCTTTGAAGGACTTGTTCCAAAGCAGAAGTGACCAGAGGAAGTTGGCGCTTAAAGACAAGCTCAGAAAAATAAAAATGGAGAAAGGCGACAGTATTCCAAAATACCTCACGGAGTTTGTCCACTGCAAGGATGAAATATGAAGTGTGGGGGTTAGTGTTGATGAATAATACTTGGTGAGCTTGGCTCTCCTTAGGCTTCCGAAGATTTGGCATAGCTACGAAGACTCTGTCAATGGAAGGGAGAAACTGCCGGGATGGGAGCGACTTTGGTCGGATCTTGTGCAAGAGGAGATAAGGCGGGGTACCAGGGATGGATCTTCATCGAAAAATGAAGATGAAGAGAATTGCGCTTTGGCTACCAAAGTAAGAAAAGGGAAGGGGAATAAATCTTCTTCAAAATCTGGTGCTAAAGGAAAGAAGTAGGATTTGTCCAAAGTGAAGTGTTTTCACTATCACGAGCATGGACATTTCGCCACTAACTATCCACAGAAGAAGAAGAACAAGTAGGATGCTGGATCTACAGCTGGAGAGGCCTTAGCCTCACAATTTTAGCTTTATTTCTACTTGATCGCTTGCTTGGTTCCAAGCTACATGGGATCGGTGTGGTATCTTGATAGTGATGTGTATTTCCATATGATGGGAGACAAAGAGTTGTTTGGTGACTTGGAGGAGAAGGACCTCTAGATGCATATAGAGATGGGCGACGATGGTCGGTACGGTGCGACTGGCATTGGGACCATTACCTTTGAGAGGGAATCCAGTAATCCATTCTTGTTGAAGAATGTTATACATGTTCCAGGTTTGAAGAAGAACTTGGTCTTAGTCGCAATGCTGGAAGACAAGGGTTATGATGTTGTTTTCAGTGAGGGAAAATCCTTCCTTCGACATAAAACAACGGGTCAAACCAAGATGATAGGGGTTCGAATTAAGAATCTCTACAAGCTAGAGGTAGATGGTTGCGCTGCAATGGTGGGCAAAGAAGAAAAAGTGGTGAGCTGGGATGAGGGCAAATTATGGCACAGGAGATTGGGCCATCTTCACCATGGCGCTTTGAAGATTTTGTAGCAAATTTCTACTAGAATTCCCAAGGGTACTCTTGCACAGTCAGATCAATGCAAGGGATGTACTATGGGTAAGTTTGTGAAGACCACCTTTCATGAGAAGGAGAACCGTGCTTCGGTGATCCTGGATAGAATTCACACAAACGTCTGTGGACCTTTCTTGGTTTCTTCAACAGCAAAACACAAGTATTATGTTATATTTGTTGATGACTATTCTCGTAGATGTTGGATCTTCTTCATGCAGAAGAAGAGTGAAACGTTCTCAAAGTTCTGTAAGTTCAAGGCATTGGTGGAGAAGGAGTCGGGGAAGCAAGTGAAAGCTCTATGGAGCAATAATGGTGGTGAATACATCTCGGACGAATTCAAATACTTCTGTAGCAAAGAAGGAATTCGAAGAGAACTCATAGCACCTCATAACCCACAGCAGAATGGGGTCACGGAGAGAAAGAATAGAACGATCGTGGGTGTTGCACGAGCGATGCTGCATGACCAGGGCCTACCGATGCACTTGTGGGCGGAAGCATGCAACACTGCGGTTTATGTGCAAAACCGTTGTCCTCATAGAGTACTTGGCATGAGTGCACCCGAAGAAGCTTTTACTAGTAAGAAGCCTGATATTTCTCATTTGAAGATTTTTGGCTCACCTGTTTACATTCATGTGACAAATGACGCCAGGAAGAAGCTGGAGCCGACTGTAGAAGTTGGGATATTTGTGGGGTACACAGAAACACCCCATAACTATCATGTGTATTTGGCAGATAGTCAGATGACTATTGTGCGATGCGATATAAAATTCAATGAGGTGAAAGCCATGAAGTTGTCGCTTGAGAGGGAGCTACACTTGCATGCGGAGGAGGAACTTCTTGTTCCCAAAGATGAGCCTCTGGATGTGGATCAGCCACAAGAGGAGATTCATGGAGTGGAGGAGTCCACTCATGCAGAACCAAACATCAGAAAAGGCAGAAAACGTACCACAGAAGCTGAGAGACTGAAGCTTGATGCGGCACAGAATGTAGGAGTCCCTATATCACAGCGCAGACAAAGATAGTCACCTTACTAATTTACTGGATACATGGCTCTTATGAGCAAGTGTATCGTGACAGAGCCATCTTCTTTCGAAGAAGTAGTGCAGGAGCCCACATGGGTAGATGCCATGGTGGAGGAGTATGACTCCATTGTCAGAAACAGTGTTTGGGATATTGTTCCAAGGCCAGTGGGAAAATCAGTTGTAGGATCAAGATGGATGTACAAGGTAAAGCAAGCCGTTGATGGGAGTGTCGATAAGTATAAGGCAAGATTTATTGCCTGGGGATTCTCACAAATTGAGGGGATTGACTATGAAGAAACCTTTGCACCTGTCGCACGGTATTCTTCCATATGTGCCATCCTTTCTCTCTCAGCACATATGGGTTGGCACATTCATCAGATGGATGTGAAGACTGTGTTCCTTAATGGGATCATTGAGGAAGAGGTGTACATTGAGCATCCTGAAGGATTTGAGATCTTCAGTAGTGAGTCGCATGTGTGCAGGCTCGAAAGAGAGTTGTATGGGCTGAAACAAGCACCCCGTGCTTGGTACACTCGGATCGTCAGCTATTTCACTGGACTTGGCTTCACCAAGAGTGAGGCGGGTGCAAACCTGTACCAGATTGTGGTTGAGGGTAAGCTTTTAATCATTGTACTTTATTTTGATGATTTAATACTAATAGGTGATGAGCATTTGATATACTCATGCAAGGCAGATCTTACAAAGGAGCTTGAGATGAAGGATTTGGGCCTCCTTCATTATTTCCTTGGATTGGAAATATGGCAGCGGGAAGGTGAACTATTTGTGTCTCAAGGCAAGTATGCCCGGGAGATACTAGAGAAGTTTCACATGCAAGGATGCAAGCCTATCGACACTCCTCTTCCAGTAAATTGGAAGAAAGAGGATGCTACATCGGCAGAGGTAGTGGATGCCACTGTTTATCAACAGTTGGTGGGTTCGCTCATGTATTTAGTCAATACAAGACCGGACATATGCTATGCGGTGAACCAGCTTTCACAAGCGATGATTAAGCCTACCAAGCTATTTTGGAAGGCAGGCAAGCATGTTTTGAGATATCTCAGAGGCACATCTGAGTATGGTTTATGGTACAGACAGAAGGATGAGGTGAAGTTGCATGGCTTCACGAATGCAGATTGGTTAGGAAGCCCAACAGACAGAAAGAGCACATTAGGAGGGATTTTCGGTATCGGATCCACGGCAATTTCTTGGTACAACAGGAAACAAAGATCCGTGGCACTCATTTTAGCAGAAGCAGAATACATGGCAGCAAGTCAAGCTGCATGTGAGGCTATCTGGATGAGGAAGATTCTGGTTGGTTTGTTCGGTTCACATTTAGATCCCACAGTGATACATTGTGATAATCAGAGTTGCATTAAACTCTCGGTTAATCATGTGTTTCATGATAGATCTAAACATATTGATATCCAGTATCATCATATCAGAGATTGTGTGCAGCGGAAGATCATGTTGCTTCAGTACATTCCTACGGATGATCAGGATGCAGATATTCTGACGAAGGCGCTCACCAAGAGCAAATTCGAATACCATAGAGGTAGGATCAGGGTGAAGGATAATCCCTATCTTGTTGAGAGGGAGTGTTGAGATTCAACAAGATGATGAGCTTAGTGAAAAGATTCGCCTTCACTAAGTGGGCCCGCAGGCTATTTTTGGCGCAAGTCTATTTTTAGACTATGTCTATTTTTAGAAATGATGATCATATTTCAGAAGTTGCAGGATGCTATTTTTGGATGGTTGGTCAAGTTGGAAAAATAGATGAAATTATATTTTTAGAATATTTGGCAAAGTCTATTTATAGGTCGTTGATCTCAAAATAGATGCATGTCGATTATTATTAGCTCTTAATAATAATTAGACTCTAAACAACAACTTATTCTCTTGGAGCACTTCAGTTCAGTGCACAGATGTGGCACATCAATGGACTGAGGGAATGACGCAATTCCCAAGGGTTTACTAGAGCTCATGCATGGAGGGCTCAGTTAGAACTCAAGTGGCAGAGTTATGACATAGTTGGAAGAAGTAGTTATGGAGTTGTATTTAGTTTAACTCAGTTAGACTCAGTTGAGCTAGTTGTATCTAGTCTAACTGAATGATACACTAGTGAGAGTGAAGTGAATTAATTATTTAATTAATTCACAAATAATAACTCATTAATCAACTGAACAATATAGCAGTTAACTACAGTGCATGGCAGTTTCAGTGGAGACCCGGTGGAGAGATAGGTGAAAGGGCAAGATAGACTATCTATTGTGAATATAGTGATGCATTGATTGCATCACACACACATTGGAGTTGCCAATGAGGATTGTATAGTCAAGGCAAGGGTAATTCGAATTCATTCAGAGCTATTCTTCAGCAGGTATTGCGCAGTGGAGGCAGGCTAGCAGGAGGAAAAGATCAGTGCATGCATTTGCAAGATTGGTCCTGATTAGTGTATGATGATTGTACTGTACTGAGAGATTGTGATAAGCTTTGTATGATTTGTATGAGACTTTCATATGATCTCCATGTTACATAATATATATTTGGGGTTTTCATCTTCAGGCTTTCCCTGTTAAAAAATGTGTTATGTGCGATTGATTATTTTTGTTTATGCTTCACATGTGTGTGCAATTAATTTTTCCGCAAAAGATTAACAAGTGGAATAGATTCAGTATCTTGCATAAAGTTAAATAGTGTGAGATCAGGTGGATATAGGACATATGCATGCTTAGTGCATATAATTTCTACATCAGATGCTTCCAACAAATAGTTCAGCAATTCACTTTCTACCTAATTCCTTTCAAACACCTCATCACTATGTCGCTTATCAATTCTAGCATAACTCTCCTCCTTTCCCTTGACAACATCCCATAGTTGTTCTTCATCTCCTTCAGTAATCCTCGTAGTCAGTTCAGTCTCCTTCAGTTATAAGGATAATTATTCTTTAGCATGAGACATATTTGTCCCATCTTCCTCTTCATCACTGTTCTTCTCTTTGTCATTGCTATGTGACACTTCCATCTGTCCTTCTAGGGTGACTAAATCTTCCTCATTCACATCTCTACCTATGCATCCCTCAAGAAACCTCATTTCTTCAACAATATTACTAAAACTTAAATCATTTACCTGAGGTCTCAATCCATGGCTTGACTCAGACTCCCTTAATAGATTTTATAACAATAAAATCTCTCGGTTAGCTTCCTCAAGTGTTAAATTTGAATGATTTATATCTTCATTTTCTTCTAGTTGCCTTTGGCTACCCATATAAGCCAAACTCCCTCTGCTTACAACTCTGGCAGTATGCTGAAAAGAAATATCTTCCTCCAACTGTGTATGATCTTCCTCATGAGACCTAACTGTCTCATCCTTCTTCTTTAAACAGAATTCAGATTTTGTCTCTATGCTTTGTATTATTTGACAATACCCAAATATTGTCTATCATCATGTATTACACCTACAAACATACACAAATTATCATTTTTAAGAACATAAGAACTTGCGGTCTCACTTGATGCTTCAGCCACCAGGTCTTCTTGTTTCTTTAAATACTTCATATGATTCAGATCCTCTGTAGGATTTTCTTCCATCTCTTCATTACTTTCAAAAATTAATGGGCCATGTTCTGGTTTACATACCAAAACTTTCTCCACATACTCACTTATTATGAGTAACGCTTCCTTCAATTGAGCATTAATCTATGCTCCCACTTTACCTGCAACCTATGCCATTTAACTTTCCTTTTCATAGCCCAACCATATCTCTGGTCTTCCTTATTCATCTGTTATATATCCATAAATAACTCAAGATGGAAACTTATCTCAACTTTCTCTTTGTCAATCTCTTATTGACTCATCATCTCTATGCCTTTTACCTTGGCATGTTTCCTTTCGTTGTGGATTTCCTTTGAACCTCTGCAATGACCCTTAGTGATCATCATCTTTCCCTCCTTTGTGAACTCCATCTTGTTCACTTGTGGACTGCATTAAGCCTCTCTTTCTCAGCAAGTCTCCATACCTGCTGCAAGTACCTCACCAAGCCTTCTCTCCTTTGAGCTCGGTCATTTGGTAACACTATGTCTCTTTCTATGGAACCCCTATTGAGCAACTCCTTTTCTCCTTGGCTTCTAAAATTCCACTTTATTCAGAGTATCCACTTTACTCTGCCTTCAAGAACACAATTGGTTCTTCTTTTCTTTAAAAATCCTCTTGTTTTCTTTGATGAGATATTCTTCCTTTGTCTGCAACCTAAAAAACTCAAACCAGAGTTAACATAAAACACTGCTTGTATGATTTCACAAGGCAGCCTACTTCCACTCTTCAACACTCGAATGGATCTCTGTCTTTTCATATTTCTAATCTGACTTCTTCTCCTTTGTTCCACAATCACGCTTTCATTCTCCTTCCATTTCACGTAGAATCTTATTCTACTCTGATACCAAATTTCTTTTGCATAGTTTAGCTATGTAATCTTCATTTATAACAATTTTTCATTTCTTCGCTCTAATACCAAATAATGCAGCCATAAGGCCTCAAATACCCACATACGCAGAATCAATACTATGCCTGCCCGATCCTAGGATTTTATTTTTCATTTAAAATTTATTGAGCGAAATTATTTAACTTACCTGCAATATCATCATAACTAACACAGGCTTTATAGTACCCTAGTTTAACTCCAAAACCATTACACTATAAATGATTTAACCATAAAAGTATTTAATCTTCAATCCCCACTTTGTTCTATTATAAAATTATGCCATAAACCATCGAGAACATATATAAAACCTTTAAACTTACCCTTCCGTATTTTTCACGTGACTTTTCATGCTTACCAAGATTCCACACATTTACCAAGGCTCTTCCATGTGAAATATTGCAAAGAAAACCTCCATCACACTTTTCATATCGCAGATTCTAACTCCGCACTTATCGCAGAGCATGCCACTTCGCACATCGTCAAATATAACATTTCACACATCGGCGATTATAACATAGCGTATTTCCCAGGCTTCTCCTATCATATGCAATATGTGATCGCATCGCATCACAATATCACAACTTTTAGGCTTCATCGCAAATCAGAAAATCGCAACTTACCTCATTGCACTTTGCAACTTTTAACTCCACCGTTAACTATTATACCATATCGCATGCAATGTGTGATATGCACATGGATCCTCTGCCCGACACGTGTCCACTTTGGTACTTTCACAATTTAATTTGCGATGTGATCTTAGTCGTCAGTATTTTTCCTGTCTTTGCGACTTAATCACGACCATCCATTCTTCCTACACACAGCTTCTCTTCACAACCTTTGATCCTTTAACTCTCTTGCATCTTTATTTACGATATCCATTCTTGATTGCTTATCTCTGAATTAGATCTCGCAATCTAATCTTTTCCATCCATCTGAATTGCATTTCTGTGCTATGATATTCATCGTCCATCTCTCTTCTTCAATTCTACGCTTTGATCCTCGCCGTCTATTTTCCCCTTTACGCTTCCTCCAAAACTATTAAGTTTTAAGGAAAATACATCATTTCTCTGCCTTTGGAAAATCTATATGATTTCTTCATCGTTGAACTATGTTTCATTCAAAAGGCTCGCATATGTTCCTTTAACGAATAAATGATATTAATTACTATTTTTTTTTTCTCCACGGCATAACCCTCCTGAGCTTGTTGAGTATTCTGTAGCACTAGTTTCTCCTGAACTTGGATCTAGTTCATACTTAGAACTATCCAACCCCTGTACACTTCTCAGCTCACTGTCTAGTTCTTCTCGAACTCACCTGCATGCTTATAATATGCGGAACTATGTTGTTCACACTTACATTCTATAATTTATAAACACAATGAGAAATTCATCAACACACCATACTCTGCACAACTCAGAATTGAGGCTTTATATCTACAAACAAATATTTACACAATGAATTCCTTCTCGACCTAATTTTCTATATCAGTGGCCTCTTAACACTACTTCTCTCTCTCTCTACCCATAGGCTTACAATCATATTTCTTCTATATCTATCTAAGAATAATGGTCTCTTAATGACTTCGAGGCTTACAAATATATACAAAAGGTTTTGCAACCAATTCTGGTTCAGATCTTCAATCTTCTCAACTAAATCCTAAGAATCCTCTAAATCCACAAAATCATCAACTAATTCCTAAGTCTAGGATTTAGGATCCCTATGAAATCTTAACTAGCTTAAATCTCTCATGTTCTCCTACATTCAAGAAAATTTACAAATATCCCTCTCAATATTAAATTAAATTTCTCACATAAAATCTCTCAAAACATTGAAATTACATTAATTAAATACTTAGAGAGCCAACTCCTTTGAAAACACAAGACCCCCTCAATTCGACTAAATGTACAAAATTTTGGAACCATGATGCTCCTGCATCAGCCTCAAAGACAAAATTCAAGTTCCTCTTATGATCCTTCATGTTATCACTGAAAATCATGATGCCATCCAAGTATAAAACAACAAATTCATCAAATTATGGAAGAAGTACATTGTTTATCAATGTGCAGAATATGGAATGAGTGTTGCACAACCCAAATGGCATGACAAGAAAATCAAAACTCTTGTATATTTTCACTATCGTAGTTTTCTTCTCATCTCCCTTGGCTATCTGCACCTGATAATATCCATGTCTCAAGTCCAGCTTCGAAAACACTTGGGCTTTCGCAAGCTTGTCAAAACAATCCACTGCAAGTGGAAAACGATACTTTTTCTTTAACATCTACTTATTCAGTGCATGATAAATATAGCACATCCTCAATTCATTTGTATCTTTTTCCTCTGGAATAATACTAGAGCACCATACAGGGACCTTGAAGGTTATATGAAACCTGCCTTGGATAACTCCTTCAATTGCTTCTTCAAATCCTCCAACTCTGGCCCTGACAATCAATAAGGAGCTCTGGCTAGGGGTTGCTTCCTAGGATCTAGCTCAATGTTATGGTCCACTACACGTCTTGGTGGTAGTAATTTCGGTAGATCATCCGACATCAAATCTTCATTTTTATTCAATACATCAGAAATCTCGGTCGGAACAAGTGTCCCCTCTCTGTCATCATCCTCGAATCCTCGAATAAATATCGCAAATGTCTCGATATCTGGTTCCTTCATCGCGCTACTCATATGTAGTGTAGAAACATGTTGCACCATCACTTCCTATGCTACTGGTGGGTAGGTATAGTCCACGTCCGTGAGTCTCCAAACAAAACTATCTCATCACAAAATGACGTAAAAACTGCCTTTTTTCCCTTCAGAAAATAATTCTCGAATGTCATGTCAAAGTCGTCCATCTCCATCAATGTGAAGTCCAAACAACCTTTCCAATCAACAATTCGGATCGACATATCAATGGTCAATCCCAACACTTTAGTCCTGTAGTTCATTACATTAACCTCCACATCCTTGGGAACAATCTGAAATCTGACTTCCTACACTAACTCGATCATCATAAAATTATGTGTGGCACCTGTGTCCACCAAAGCTTATATTTTCGTGCCTAGAATATCTACGTTAAGAAACCCCGAGCTATGCAACCACCCTTTTCTTTCTAAAACATTGTTCTACATACATAGCTGATTTATACATACTTTTGTACTGGATTTGATACCATCTATCACACCCCCAATACTTTTCCCCTCATTGGCAGGTCGCGCGGCACCAATTAAATATCCATACTTAGTTTTTTTCATCATATTTTCTGGAATACACCTCCAAATATTATTACTTGTTCTTTTCTTCATTAAAATTTTATGTATGCAGAATAAACATAAAATCAACAGTAACATATTATTTCAGAGATCAAACCATAAACATGTATGACAAATTTATAATAACATATAAATTCTCATTACTGTGAATATCCAGGCATAATTTCACCAAAAACCTGTTTCTACAATTTTACAACATCAATCATGCACATTGTGACAAGCTGCATGCATTTCCTGCCCATGGCTACCTGTTGGCATTATGATTGAATATGTTTTCCTTAATGGAAACCTACTCGAAGAGTTTCATTTTTATAGCAACCTATTTTTTGAAGATGTAAAATTAATGTATCTACATGTCAACTCAGATGTGCTCGATGACTTTCCCTTTGATACCAACCTATTTGTTGAAGATGTAAAATTGATGTATCTATAGGTCAGTTCAGATGTGTCAGAGAAAGGAATTCCAGTCAGTGACTAAGGAATGATGAAGGTAGAGTTTCAAGATGTATACATAGTTTTGATGAAGGGAACTCATGTATACCCACAAGTTTGATGAAGGGAACCTGACTATACATCTAGAATTAGTGTATACACAATTCCGGTGAAGAAAATTTGTGTATACACGCAGGTAAAAATAAGAAAAGTCATGTATGTGTTGACGCACTAATTTTAACCATACAAAGGGTCTTTACCATGGTATTAGCCCACAATATTGAGTGCAGTAATGGCTATTTGATCCCATCCAAGAATACCACTGGAATTTGTGTGGTTTTTGGCTCATGATATTGGCTAAGGCTCAAAATATAGAAGAAGGATAAGATCATAGTGCAAGAGTATGCATGTGTATGGGTATTGAATGAATACTTCACTCTGAAGTATATCTGCATGGAATGGGTTACGGTTTATTTATAGATCTAAAATAATGATGCACCTATGAATATAATGATGGATCAGGATCTCTAGACCTGAAATGACTATGTATTTGCTTGATTTTTTTGTGAGATGTTTAGATCTGTCATCTGATGCATGTTTGTTGAAGTGAAGGGTGTGATTTGATTAATTTTGTTGATTTTAAGTGTTACACAGTCCTGAATATTTACAGATATATATATGCAGGTTTGATTCAAGGAAGGCATATATACACGTGGGTGAAGTTCAGCAAAGGCGTATATATATTCAGTAAATCTATATGCAGTATGGTTTCATAAGAAGTGCGTACAGTCACGTATTTTTCTTATTGAAGAAGCATATGCAAGATAGGGTTTTGTTGAAGGAAATTTTTGATCATTTTTAATGTGTTTCTGTTGTCTATCAATGATGTATTCATATAGATCTGGGTTGTTTGATTATTGATTATGCTGCTAATTGATTGTGATTAAAGATCAGTGATTGGTTGATTAATTTATGATTTAGTGAATTATTTGATATAGTTATGATTTTCAACTTGATGTATGTTCTTTGGGCTTAAATGGGTGGAGTGGGTCTAGTCTGAAAATATGATGAAAAGAGGCCTACAAGTTGTGTTTTGTCAAATCTGCTGGATCCAGTGTAAAAAATTATGAAACGTGGTCCACGATGGTGATGAGGGTTGGAGCCTTTAGTGAGGGGGTTGTAGCTCCCTTCCAGTAGTTGCTGGTAAACAATATCAAGGGGTAGTAGCTCCTTTCCGGTAGTGGCTAGTAAACGAGAGCAGGGAGTCAAAGCTCCCTTCCAGTGGTAGATGATAAACAAAATCAGGGAGTTGGAGCTCCTTTCCAGTAATAGCTGGAGAATGACAGAAGGTTACAGCCTTCTACAGGTGGGTGCCTGTGTTCTCGTATGATTATGTGCCAATACAATATTGTAAGAATTTTTCTTTATAATAAATATTGAAGACAGAGACGACGACAATGGTGATTTTCTCCCAACTTGGGTTTCCACCTTAAATCCTGGTGTTCATGTGTGTTTCTTATGTGTGATGATTTATTCTATTCTTACTACACATGTTTATTTCTTACAAAATTTCTAATGAATAAATGATGCACTAGGCTAAGTAAAGTTTCTGAAGATTTATCTATCTAATAAGCTCACTAGAATACACAAGTTTCTTTTAAGAAATACGTGTGCATACACAAGTTGAATTAATTAAAGTTGCATATAAAAATCAATAAAATTAATGAAATTTATTGTGAGTTTCTAAATAATGATTCACCCCCCCCCCCCCCTCTCAGTATTTTTCCCAACAATTGGAATCAGAGCAGGTCCTTCAGAAGAATCTTGATCTCTTAAAGGAGATTTGTCACAATGGAAAGTCATGGAGGATTATTTTGTATCAAGCCACTACTGTTCAATGGAATTAATCTGTTATTATGGAATATACGAACAAGAGCTTATTTGGAAATTCTTGGAGTAGATGTATGGGGAATCGTGGAAGGAGGTTACCATTATCCAGCGGTTGTTCCTATAGATGCAACAAAAAGGAAGAGATATGAAACCAATGAAAAATATGTCAATTCCTTATTGGGAAGCATGTCAGAAACATAATTTGTCAAATTCATGCAACTAAATTCAGCAAAGGAAATATGGGACAAGATCATTCAGAGCTATGACGGTGATGCAAAGGTAAAATTCAATATTGAAACTCTTAGAATTAAATATGAAAATCTCAGAATGCATGATGATGAAAGTATTGCAAGCCTGTTTCTAAGAATAGATAAGATTGTGAATTCTATGAGAAATATGGATGAATATATAAAATATTCAACTTTAGTAGAGAAAATATTAAGATCTCTATCTCCAAAGTTTGAGTCAAAAGTATCTGGTATTGAAGAAAAGCAAGATCTGCAAACTCTTACTATTTTGCAACTTCAGGGTGTCCTGAATACTTTTGAAATGAGAAAAGGAGGTCCCTCACAAGTCAGAGAAGCCACATTTAAGTTATGTGCAAAAGGAAAAGAAAAGGAATCAAGTTATATATCAGAAGAAGAGGAGAGTTTTTTTTTTAGGAAACTTCAACTAGGTACTGGAAGGTTGAAAGGTAAGCTTCAATTCAATTTTTTTTCTTGTGGTAGAGTTGGTCACTATGCTGCTAAGTGTCCTTATAAAGAAAATCATGGCAATGGAAAAAAAATTGGAAATAGAATATTTTTTTATAAAAATAAAGATAGTGATTAGTTGTCAAATGGAGAAGAGGGAGAGTATGATCAAGATCTGCAAGTACTCATGGCATGTACCATGAATGATGATAATTCCCTAAAAGAGGAGAATCTGGTTATTGAAGAATTACATAGATCAAGGATGAAATGATGCTTTCATGAATGTTGTTTCTATTGTAACTCATTTGGGCATAAGGCCTCTGATTGCAAGTTAAGTATGTTGAATAGAACCAAGATATTGGATAAGTTCCAGCACAGAATAAGAAATTTCAAACAAAGCTGGAAAAAGAAGAAACACCGACCAAAAATGTATGGAATGTTGACCCTAATGCAGTCATCTATTTCTAAAGTTTACTTCTCATAATAACGGCAGGAGTAATGTGAGGTACATTATTGGAATCAATAATGTATCATCATAGTGGGAGCTATATATGGTGATTCCCATGGATCATTTGGTAATTCTGATTATTTATATTTCTGACAGTGCATCTGATGTAACAACAGAATATAGGTACAGGTGATACAAGTTTAGGGGGAGATGGAGATGGAGATGTGAAATTTTTAGTACTTAAATTTCGGTACATAGATATCATGAACTAAAGTCATGTATATACACAATTTCCATTGGAGATAGTTGTGGATGTTTTTCTTTGATAAGAAAAATAGTGAGACATACTCAAGAATAGTTTCCGATATGCTACTGACAGTTATAATTTTCTTGGTCTGATGTTGATGGTTATAATCTGTTGATATGATATTAATTTATTGATGAAGATGCTTTGATGAATGAGTAGTTGTGGTAATCAAGAGCACAAATTCAGGGGGAGCATTAGCCTTGCTGAGAATAATGCATTGTTGGCATTATGTTGGTTGATGAATTATGATCACTCTCCTGAGGTCCTTTGTTTTTTGTTATAAAATTCATATCTATAATTTGATGTAAGGGCCATGTTGAGACCTATGTTTTGGGTGCAAGAATTACACTTAAGTAAAGTCCTCAACACTTAAATTGTCAACCCGGGGGATTCGTAAACTTAGAGACAAGGCACAGGCAATGACAGATATGGTATGAATATTTCTAATATCAACTCCTACTTTTTAAAGGAAAAATTGCAGAATCAAACTTTAGAGAAAAAGGCAACTCAAACCATCAAAAAAATCTGAGGCCAGAACAAAAAGAAATGTACTTGCAGGATAGATTCGGAAATATAAGAAGGAAATTACTCTAGCGAGATATTGATCATCTACTAAGAATGTGTTTTCTTTAGAAAAGACACCTTAGCGGTCTTCAACATATGGGCCCTTTCAAACCTTCTCATGTAAAGATATCCTTCCTACAAGAATCGATCTTGCACTAGTGCAGGAACAACGATCTATGCAGAAGGTGTAAAGTAATGTCTGTACTAAAAATGATTTTCTTCGTGCAACGGGCCATGAACTTCCTCAAGTCCACCATACTCAGATCTGGTACCAAGAAACTGGTTCTTGTACCTGATCTGAGCTTCTTACACTTTAAATTTTAGTCCTTGAAATCAATGATTAATTACTGCAAGTGTTTATGAAACCAAATTTCTTATCAGAAAGATGAATATCTGTAGAGAATAAGGAAACAATCTTTTTAATTAAAATGTAACTGAAAGCAAGAAAGCTGTTAGAAGTAACTTAAAGAGACTTTCTGCATCACACTATCCAACACTGGTCCAGAAACAGTTCTCCTGCTTGCACCAGGCAGAGAAAATAAACCAAACGTGCAGAAAGTGATTAGCACACCAACATGCACTGGTGTAGGTAATTTCGCCTGTTCGAACCAGGCGGAGAAAGAAAATTTAAATTCAGATGTAGAAAAGGAAATTTAAATACTTCACATTGCAGATTTTCTTTCACTCAAATAGAAATTCAAATGTTGTAAATTAAATCACACTTAGCAGACATAAATTGCAAGAACAGAAAGGAGGGAGAACGTGTTGGGTTGGCTGGGCCCTAGCCAACCAGTGCGTCTCCCTTTCAAATGTAAACGCTACTCATTATTGAATCAATTCATCAACTGTTTAAGCATAAAGAGATAAAATCCATGAAGCATAAGGTAGAGCTCTTCTTATTAAATCCTCAAAGAAAATACATGCGTGATTACATATCTAGCCCAGATTTGGGCAATAACAAAAGACAGCTTACTACCGCCTCACTGGCTCTATTCTCCGATCTATTAAATTCGATCCAAACATTGAACAACTAGTCCTATTTACATTTCTCCTTATATAGATCCTTTTGGCCGCAGGCCGAAAGGATCGTTTAACCATTACATAGCCAATTGCAGAAATCGTTACAACAAATTACATAACCGATTGCAGAATAAGCTTTCGGCCTTCAAAATTAAACGTTCTAACAAAACAGGCCGTGGCTATCTCCATTTGTTCGTTCCTCCTAAGTCCAATCTCCGCTACTCCAAATTGACTTGTTGTTATCACTGGGACTCGGCTGCCTTCAGATATGGTGGTAAAAAATTAGGTAGCAATCAAAGAGATCCAATTTTGCTGCCAAGATTCGCAGTGCTGGCCCTGGTGCGAGATTTGTTCTGCACTAAAAATCAATGGTCAAGCTAAGCATTTAACTATTAAATAACACAGGAGGTAACGATAAGTTAAAAAATTAATTCTAAGTAGAAAATCACATAATGAATAGTTAATAAATGCTAAGTTAAGTTAAAATATGTAAAATATGAAGTTAATGCAAAATGTGTCATCATTCTCGCACTAGTGCAGGATGAGGGCGCGTGAGATAGGTAAAACAGGGTAAATGATTACGATTTGGAAAGGGAAAAATGGTCAAAAAAAGGTGAAAATTAGAGGACCAACATCCTCCCATCCCTAAACTGTTGTGTGTCCTCACACAACTTTTTACCTCTGCAAAAAACCAAAATTTTGAATACTCCAACTCAGTCCTGTTCCGACATGTTGTCCTCAGGCTGCACTATTTCAGCCTTCTTCCTCTCGATGTGCCTTAACTTCTTTGCTACCTTTCTCAACCGCCTGAAACAGCGTCCAACCTAATATTTCCATACTTTAACCTCACTTTTCTTTTGTTTGAGCTCTGCCATCAATTCTTCTCTGCTTTGTTCTTTCTCCTCTTGTGCTTTGGTCACAAGCTGCTCCAAGTTTTACAGTTGGAGTTCTAATTCTGCGATGCGAGCAACAGGAGTAACCAATTCTTTTCCTTCCTCTGTCTCAGCAGGGGCTATCACTGGCTCCGGGACTTCTATATCTACCATGGTCGTGTCAAGGAACTCTTCTACCTGCGGTTCCTCTTTTTCCAGGTCTCCTTGCTTCTGCTCTGATTCATCTTCATCTGGTTCCTCTTCTTCTGTGGGTTCTTCTGTGGGTTCTTCTGCCTCTTCTTCTTCTTCTGGTTCCTCTTCAACCGGTTACTCTTCTTCTATGGGTTCTCCTTGTACTGGTGCAGAATGGGATTCTATACCCTGCGGGGGTTGTGGTTTCTTACCTACATCGGCGATTTTACTCTTCTTATGGGGTCTTTTGATAAAATGTGACAGCAGAGTATCATCCCCGACTTGTGCAATATTCGTCGCATCTGCAAGGACCAATAGACTGTCATGTTCAGAGGCTTGTGCCTGTGTAGAAGGGGTTTCTTCAGCAGGTGCGCCAACTGTTTCCTTAATGGAAGATGGCGTCTTTTCTTCTGTCGATTTTTCTGACTGCTTTCTTTTCGCACTAGTGCGAGAAGAACTTCCCTTTTTGCTTCTATTCAGACCCTTACTTGTACTGGTAGGAGTCTTCATCTTCTTTCCCTCGGCTGGCTCCCCGTGCATCTATTTCAACAACTCTTCCCATGTCATACCTTTGATTTACAGCTGTTTTAAGACCATGATTTTTATCAGGCCGTGATGGTATAATCGTGTATCGGCCTGGTCCTCCCTTCCATCCTGTACACTTCTAGCCATTTTATCCAAGATTTTGAGCAAAAATTAGGGGAATTTCATCTTCCAATGAATGTGCCGGCCTCCTTCAAAATGTTGCAGTAGTCTAAAATGATACACCAGGGTACAGGTGTACCTCCCTTCGCAGGTCACAAATTTCTGTAAAACAAACAGGAGATCCTACCATTGACCTAACAGGGCTTTGTGCAGGACTCCACATTTCCAATTCACTTCCATCTTCTTATCCTTGACAAAACGTTTCCAGCGTTTGCGTTCCAGCTTCTGGCTCTTGAACCACTCCACTCCCATATTCTCCAAGCCCGTTGCTGCTGCTACAAATTTCTTCGTGGCTTTGAATTCGAGCGGCCCAATTCTCTCTCAGTCGTTCTTAAAGCTTATTGCAAATTGTAAGGAGACCTTCCTGTCATACCCATCGAACTTCTACAGGAATCGTAGAAATCCCGACTCTCGCAACAGTGGAAGACTATTGCGAAATTCGGCAGTTTGCTCAATCTTGCTAAGAGACAGGAGCTCATTTCGGATGGGCAGCATTGCTGCTATCGGCTATGAACAATAAGTTCCAAGGTTTGCATGCAATACCGGGGAATTGGCTTTCATACATAAATATCTAACCGTATCTCTGATTCATTTTCCATAAATACTCATCATTTCCGATTAGGCTTAATTAGTACGCGTGACGGCGGTTTAACGGTTAAGTGCAGTAATAATCACGATGAAGGGATGTTTAGGATAAATGGAGGAGCGGAGGAGTTATGAGTGAAGGACATTTCAAATTATTGCAGAGCAGGGTAGATTATATGCAAACAACGATTAACACAATTCTTACATTTCTTCATAATTACACAAAAAAATACTCAACACTCATTAAAAAGATCATGATTTCTACTTAAAAAAACTTCGTACTTTTAACTAATTTCCTCCTAGGTAATATAATAGCATAAATACTTGTAAATCATATGAAAAACATCATATAACTTTTCATCATGATCACTTTCTTATGTCATATGATAACTTGTACTATGATGCTGATGAGGTGCATGGTTGAACTAATCTTCGCACCGCTTAAATCATGTCATTCTGCTGGTACTTTTCTGATCATCTTATCATATAGGACAACATGCTTGAACTAGTGAAAGTATAATATTAAGACAGAGAATTAAAATATAGGTTGGATTTCACATGATTTCCTCAACTTATTCTGAATTTTTCTTCTCCCTTTCTTGATGTTTCAAAGCACATCCTTCTGCTCTTTGTATGCAAGATCCTACAATAAACTCATGAGGGAAAAAAGGAGTGGGAAAGGAAAATCTTAGAATGGGAAGGAATTCTGTAACATGGATTCCAGGAAAGTACCAAAAGAGGGAAAATAGAAGTGGGATAGGGGAAAAAAATTAGGATTAAAGTGGGATTTCTTCGAAGCAGATAGGGTGAATTTAGAAGAATATGGAAAGGTTAATTATACTAGGATTCCGAGAAGAAAGTTGAGGGAGAATTACAAAATGAGATATGAAGAAAGGCAGAAAATGTTCTGGAAGTTTTGCCTACACTGGTGCAAGAAAAATAATTGCAGCGAGAATTAAGTGTTACTTGGAAAAAATATCCATGCTAATTTCCCCAATTGTATAAAGGTTGGCTCTACTGAACCTGCTTTTAATTCGGTGGTTACTAGCATATCTAAAGATCAAGAAACATTCTTTTTTTATTAGAAATTTTTGATCTTCCTTCCAGTAAGCTGGTTTTGAAGTTGATCCTTCTGCAATCATGTCAGCGGACTGATTTTCGTAATTACAGGAAATTATTTTTTCTTTACTCTTTTTTTTTTTTTTTTTTTTGTTAATTCTTTTTTAGAAGAAGAGGGATTAAAATTTTCAAGAGGTTGGTATTACCATTTACCACTACCATTCCAAATTGCTGTTGAACTTGCTGTGTAAAATCTTTCTTGGCAAATGGTTGAAGATATTTCTTTAATCTGTGTCCATTTACCAAGAATATTGTATCCTGTCCATCAATAGTTTTGACTTCTACTGCTCCATTCTCAAATACTCGGATTACTTCATATGGTCCCATCCAACATGTATGGAATTTCCCTTTAAACATTTTAAATCTAGAATCATAAAGGAGTACCCAATCACCTGGTTGGAACTTCTTTTTCTTAATGGACTTGTCATGCCACCTTTTCCATTGCTGCTGGATTAATATGTTTTGCTGAACAGCATCTCTACGAAATTAATTTAACGCATTTAACTGAATAATACATTGTTTTTGTGCCTCAGAGAGATTGAGCCCTAACTGAACTACAGTTCTAAAATTTTTGATCTGGAATTCAATTAGTAACAGAACCTGTTTGCCGTATACCAGCTCATATGGTGTGTGCCCCATACTATTTCTCCAAGTGGTTCTGTATGCCCACAAAGCTTCTGGTAATCTTTCAGCCCAATATTTTCGATGCATATTCACTGTCTTTGTAAGAATGGACTCGATCACCTTGTTTGTAGATTCCACCTGGCCATTTACTTGCGGGTGATACAGGGTAGATTTCCGGTGCCGGATCTTGTATTGCTCCATCACTCCCTGTACCAGATTAGAAATAAACTGCGGACCATTGTCAGAAAAAATTTCTCTAGGCATACCAAATCTAGTAAAGATTTCAGAAAAGAGAAAATCAACAACAACTTTTTCCATAGCAAAAGAAACAACTTTAGCTTCTACCCATTTTGTAACAAAATCTGTACAAACCAAAATATGCTTCTTACTTAGTGATGTTGGATTTATTGGCCCTACAAAATCAATAGCCCATTTTTCAAATTGCTCAATCATAACTTGAGGGCATAAAGGCATTTCATTGGTTTGATTAGGTTGGCCCATTCGTTGACAACTATTACATCGTCTGACATATTGCTTGGCATCCTTAAACAAGGAAGGCCAAAAGTAGCCAGAGTGTAATATTTTATATGCAGTTCGCTTATCAGCAAAGTGGCCTCCATAAGGTTCATAATGAGCAGATTTCAATATGTCAAACACTTCCTCCTCTCTTACACATTTGCAGATAATCAAGTCTGGACCAGTGTAAAATAGGTCTCCTTTAATCCAGGAGTATGCAACACTTTTCTGAATAATGTTCTGCTTTTCATGGGCGGGAAAGTGAGGTGGTGTTTTTCCAGTAACCAAATAATTAGCGATGTCAGAAAACCATGGAGAGTTTGTAGACACAGAAAAAAGATGTTCATCCGAAAAATCATCATTAACAGGAGTTACTTCACCAGGATTATCTAGTCTAGAAATAAATTCTGCTACAACATTAGATTTTCCTGGTCTATCAACAATAGTAATATTGAACTCTTGCAACAATAGCAACCACCTAGTCACTCTACCACTAGTCAATGGTTTTTTCATCAAATATTTAATCGCGGAATGATCAGTATGAACAAATACTTCATATCCTGTGATATAGTGTCTGAACTTATTAATTGCAAATATTACAGCTAAAAACTCTTTCTCTGTAACCGTATAGTTTAATTCAGCAGAAGACAAATTCTTACTAATATAATAAATAGCATAGGATTTCTTGTCTTCCTCTTATCCCAAAGCTGCGCCAACAGCCAGATCTGAAGCATCGGAGGAAATGTGAAAGGGCAGGGACCAGTTTGGACCTCTCAAAACTGGCGCATGTACCAACTTTTCCTTCAATGTTTCAAAAGACTGTTGGCAAGCTGTGGACCAAGAAAACTCACTATCCTTAGCTAGAAGTCGAAAAAGAGGAGCAGCTATCTTATAAAAAAATTCAATTAATCTTCTATAGTAACCAACATGTCCTAAAAAACCTCTTACTTCCCTTTGAGTTTTGGGTGTAGGAATATGCAGAATGATTTCGATCTTTGTCGGATCAAACTGGATACCTTTGTCAGAAATCAGATGGCCAAGTACCATTCCTGCTTTGCAAATTAATTCGCATTTCTTGTCAGTCAAAGCAAGGTGGGCTTCTTGACAATGAAGAAGTACTTTCTCCAAATTTTCGAGAGCTTCCTGAAAATAATTACCAAACATAGAAAATTCATCCATATAAATTTCTACAAACTCAAGATCAGCAAAAATAGCCAAGACTGCCCTTTGAAAGGTAGCTGGGGCATTACATAAACCAAAGGGAAGCACTTTGTAAGCGAATATCCCCCATGGACATGTAAAATTAGTTTTATCCTAATCTTCAGGTGCAATCTATATCTGGTTATAGCCACTGAAACCATCCAAAAAGGAGAAATATTTCTTTCCTGCAAGGGTATCAAGCACCTGGTCAATGAAAGGGAGAGGTAAGTAATCTTTGAGAGTGGCTTTGTTTAATTCACGATAATCAATACAAATATTCCATCTTCCATATTTCTTAGGTACTAGCACTAATAGAGAGACCCACTGACTATCAGAAATAGGATAGATAAAACTAGCATCTAAGAGTTTCTGTATTTCTTCCTTCATGACATATCTTAGAGCTGGATTCATTCGTCTTTGGGGTTGTCGGACAGGTTGGGTTCCTTCCTGAATATAGATATGATGTGTACAAGCTTCAAGAGGGATACCCTTCATGTCTTCATAGCCCCAAGAAAATGCACTAAGATGGTTTTGCAACAAATTCACAAGCTACTCTTGCTGAGATGGATCTAAATCTGAACTGATGTGCAAGGAATTACCAGGGCTAATCTCAATAAGAGTAGTATCAGGCTCCAGAGTACTCAAGGGAGTGGTCAAAGACAGCAGTATAGAAGAATGAGAATCATGGTTTTCTTGGAAATCTAGGCTAAAAATCTGGCTCAAATTTAAGCATGGTGTCTAGATTGTTGAGGAAATCTTGAATCTCATCTTCTTGTGAAGACCCAGTATAATGATGAATAAGAGAAATATACTGAGTCTCTTCATCACTGCTTTGGTCAACCCATAAAATATCTCGAAGGTCCTGAATGGATCTGGTAGGGGGGTATAAAGTAGCTTTCTTCCTAGAATCTCCATGTGAAATATACATATCACTGGAACGACATCCAATATATGCATTGGCCGTAGCAAGCCATGGTCGACCCAAGATCAAGGGATGTCCTCCTACTGGGTTCTTTGGCTAAAGAACAATGAAATCAACAGGATATTCCCAAGAATCTAATGATATGATCACATCGTCCAATACTCCTTCAGGCTTAATTTTAGATCTATCTACTAATTCAAGCACAGTGGGAGTAGGGCGAAGATGATATAACCAAAGTTCATCCATGGTTTGCTTAGTCATTAAATTAATGGCTGCTCCCGGGTCTATAAGGACATTAGAGACAAGGACATTACCAATCTGAACTGTGACAATAGGTTTTTCAAGATCAGTATATTTTTCCACAGATACACATCCCGTCATCAACTTTGCTACCCTACCAACAAATTGAATAGTTTGGGGTTCCAACCTCTTCCTCCCGGGTTTCTTGAGACAAAGTTCCCTAATAATCTTGGTACAAATGGGGATCTCTTTAATGGCTTGGAGCAAAGGTATCTTAATGAAAATATTCTAAATTTTCAATGCCAAACTAGTCTCAGAAACAGGCTCTCTTCTTTCCATTACTAGCCTCTCTAGAAAGGGAGGTTGGTTGGAAGAAGATGGCAAGGACTCAGAGGGTAAGGGCTTCTTAGTGACAACTGTTGAAGAATGGTTAAGAGTTTCCTCTTCTCCTTTCTCTTCAACAATCACCATAGGTTGTTTCTGATTTTCTGGCATTACAGTCCTTCCCGATCTTAATTGAATATCATGAAATCCAACTGGAATAGACTGGTATTCGAATGGTAAAGGTGGGTTTTTTACATGGATAATTTTCACTGCTTTATTATTATTATTAGGATTGGGCGTAGGTTGAGCAGGCAACTGAGGAGGTCAAAAGGGTGGAGGTAAAGGTAATGGGGTGGTCTGACTCAGAAGTTGAGGCATTAGATAAGGTACATGTGTAGATGGATATGGTTGCATAGGTGGCTGGTAGGAATATGGTGAATGAGTTGGACCTCTCCAACCATGTTGCCATGGTTGGGAAGATTGCCCATGTTGATATTGATTTCCATACTACCACTGCTGATGAGAGTTAGGATACGAATATGCATGTGGATTATAACCAAAATAGTGTGGAGGAAATTCGGGAGCCATACCTGCACCTACCTGAGGCGAATTTCTTCTTGCTCCCATAGCATACAATTGTTTAGCTTTAGGCTGCCCCCCTGTAAATACAGCTTTAAGTCCAGGTATAGAGGGACATTTTTCTTTGATATGGTCTTCTGCACAAATAGCACACTTATTAGTTTCTTTCAAGTTAAGGGGACATTCTTTAGGGGGATGCTTGTCTCTACATTTAGGACAGAAAATACATAATGACTCTTGATCCTAAATTTTAAAGAGTCCAACTGTTTAGTAACAGTGTTCATTATATCAATTTTCATGTTTTCCATTTTATTTTCCAGTCCAATAATCATAGCATCAGTATATTCAGTCTTTCTATTTTTATTTCGAGTTCCTCTACTGGATCTATACTGATTTCTTGAAAATTTCCGGCATAATTCACAAATTTGATCAAAAGTTTGCTGAGAAATATCACCTTGTCCTAACAGATTCAAATTGTCTCTAGCATTATCAATAAGTCCTCTTAAGAACAAGGTTCTAATAGTGTTGGGACCAAGCTTAAGTTTTGACCTTTGTAAAATATATAGAAATATTTCCAAATAATCTTAAATCATTTCATCATCATCTTGTATGATTGTAAAAATTTCATCCTGCATGTCCCGAGTTTTGCAATATTCTTGATATTTAGACAAAAATACTCTCTTCATATGATCCCAAGAAGTTATGGTGTTTCCTCCTAACCCCATAAACCAACGTAAAGTTGAGTCCTTGAGGGTAATAGAAAATAATCTTAACTTCTGAGCCTCAGTTGCATAATCATAACTTCTACACAAAATATCATACTCAAATAGAAAAGAGTCAGGATCTTCATGAACTTTACCATGGAAACGAGGGAGAGCTGATGGTGGAATATTCTTCATCTGTGACACAGTATCAGGATCCACAATTGGAAACACAAAAGTAGATTGTCCTTCACTTGCCTGATTGTCACCAATTCCTTCCAAATGATCTTCTTGGTCTGCCATTGTTCCCTTCTTGCTTGTACCGCTCTCCACAGGCTGATCCACACGTGAGTTGTTATTACCAGAATCCAAGTGGATTGTTCCTGCATGATGGGTTGGAATTGGATTGGGCTTCCTGCTTGCAGAAGGAGACCCAATGTGAGAAAAATTATTTTGGCCCTTAGTGGGCTTCGAACCCTTACCTTTCCTAGGCATTCATTTCAAAAAATAAAGAAAAATATCAAAACAATTTCTAGTAAAAATACTGTCAGAAATCAATCAACACCAGTAAAAACTCCTTCAAAAATACTTGCAAGAAATAAAGGAAACTTACCTCTATTATACAATCAGAAAATTCTAACCAAATCAAATCGCCTCACCAGCAACAGCGCCAAAATGTTGGGTGTAGGAATTACACTTAAGTAAAGTACTCAACACTTAAATTGTCAACCCGAGGGATTCGTAAACTTAGAGACGAAGCACAGGCAATGCCAGAGATGGTATGAATATTTATAATATCAACTCCTACTTTTTAAAGGAAAATTTGCAGAATCAAACTTTAGAGAAAAAAGCAACTCAAACCAAAAAAACAATCTGAGGCTAGAACAAAAAGAAATGTACTTGCAGGAGAGATTTGGAAATAAAATAAGGCAATTACTCTAACGGGATATTGATCATCTACTAAGAATGTGTTTTCTTTAGCAAAGACACCTTAGCAGTCTTCAATAGATGGGCCCTTTCAAACCCACTCATGTAAAGATATCCTCCATACAAGAATCGATCTTGCACTAGTGCAGGAACAACAATCTATGCAAGAGGGGGAAAATAATGTCTGTACTAAAAATGCTTTTCTTCGTGCAAGGGGCCCTGAACTTCCTCAAGTCCACCGTACTCAGATATGGTACCAAGAAATTGGTTCTTGTACCTGATCTGAGCTTCTTACACTTTAACTTTTAGTCCTTGAAATCAATGATTAATTACTGCAAGTGTTTATGAAACCAAATTGCTTATCAGAAAGATGAATATCTGTAGAGAATAAGGAAACAATCTTTTTAATCAAAATGTAACTGAAAGCAAGAAAGCTATTAGAAGTAACTTAAAGAGACTTGTTGCATCACACTATCCATCACTGGTGCAGAAACAATTCTCCTCCTTGCACCAGGCGGAGAAAATAAACCAAACGTGCAGAAAGTGAATAGCACACCAACATGCACTGGTGCAGGTAATTTCTCATGTTCGAACAAGGCAGACAAAAAAAAATTAAATTCAAACGCAAAAAAGGAAATTTAAATACTTCACACTGCAAATCTGCTTTCACTCAAACAGAAATTCAAATGCTATAAATTAAATCACACTTAGCAGACATAAATTGCAAGAACAGAAAGGAGGGAGAACGTGCTGGGTTGGCTTGGCCCTAGCCAACCAGCGCGTCTCCCTTTCAAATGGAAACACTACTCAGTATTGAATCAATTCATCAACTGTTTAAGCATAAAGAGATAAAATCCATGAAGCATAAGGCGAAGCTCTTCTTATTAAATCCTACAAGAAAATACATGTGTGATTACATATCCAGCCCAGATTTGGGCGATAATAAAAGACAGGCTTGCTACTGTCTCACTGGTTCTATTCTCCAATCTATTCAATTCGATCCAAACATTGAACAACTTGTCCTATTTACATTTCTCCTTATATAGATCCTTTTGGCCGCAGGCCGAAAGGATCGTTTGACCATTACATAGCCAATTGCAGAAATCATTACAACAAATTACATAACTGATTGTAGAATAAGCTTTCGGCCTTCAAAATTAAACGTTCTAACAAAACAGGCCATGGCTATCTTCAGTTGTTCATTCCTCCTAAGTCTGATCTCTGCTACTCTAGATTGACTTGCTGTTATCACTAGGACTCGGTTGCCTTCAGATATGGTGGTACAATATTAGGCAGCAATCAAAGAGATCTAGATTTTCTGCCAAGATTCGCGGTGCTGGCCTTGGTTCGAGATCTGTTCTACACTAAAAATCAGTGGTCAAGATAAGCATTTAACTATTAAATAACATAGGAGGTAACAGTGAGTTACAAAAGTAATTCTATGTAGAAAATCACATAATAAATAGTTAATAAATGCTAAGTTAAGTTAAAATATGTAAAATATGAAGTTAATGCAAAATGTGTCATCATTCTCACACTAGTGTACGATGAGGGCACATGAGATAGGTAAAACAGGGTAAATGATTACGATTTGGAAAGGGAAAAATGGTCAAAAAGAGGTGCAAATTAGAGGACCAACACTATGATGTAACGATTTTCATATTCAGTCATGTAGGGACTTTTTCAAAATCTGTAAGCCCACTTGGTTGGGTGCTTGAGTAAAAAATGTAAACCCACTTGGTTGGGTATTTGAGTCAAATATGTAACCCCACTTGGTTGGCATATTGATGTAAGTATGAGTCCTTGGTGATAAGAAATTCCATACTTATTTGAGTCATAAATTCATGTATCCTATTGAAAATCTGAAGACTCGGCATGTGCTCAAGGGGATCATAGTTAGTATAGATTAGATCTAAAGACCTCTTCTTTCTACAAGGAAAGATAAACCTTGTTTCAGAATTGATCCACCCTTTTCCATTGGTGTCAAAGGGGGAGAGTAACTTGGTGTTTGAATAATTCTTAAGATTAATGTGTATAACAGGTATCTACAGTTGTGGTGATAAAACAGCAACATAGTTGCCATCAAGTCCAAAGGGGGAGATTGTTGGAATTATGATGTAATATGTTGTCCTTGATGGCAACCTACTAAATGAGTTTCCTTTTGATAGAAACCTATCTATTGAATATGTAAAATGGATGTGCCTACAGGTCAGTTCAGATGTGAAAGAGAAAGGAATTCCAGTCAACGACTGAGGAATTATGAAGGTAAAGTTTCAATATGTATACGCAGGTTTGATGAAGGGAACCCGCATATACCCACAGTTTTGATTCAGGGAACCCGAGTATACATCCAAAATTAGTGTATACATAGTTTTGGTGAAGAAAAGTCATGTATATACATGGGTACAAAGAATCAAAGTCGTGTATGTGTTGGCGCACTAATTTTAACCATACCAAGGGTCTTTACCATGGTATTAGCCAACAATATTGAACTCAGTAATGGCTATTTGATCCCTTCCAAGAATACCACTGGCACTTGTGTGGTTTTTGGCTCATGGTATTGGCTAAGGCTCAAACTATTGGCTAGGCTCATGGTATTAGCTAAGGCTCAAACTATATTAAAAGGAGAAGATCATAGTGCAAGAGTGTGCATGTGTATGGGTATTGAATGAATACTTCACTCTGAAGTATATCTGCATGGAACGGGTTATGGTTTATTGATAGATCTGAAATAATGATGCACCTATGAATACAATGATGGATCATGATCTCTAGACCTGAAACGACTATGTATTTTCTTGATCGGTTTGTGAGATGTTTAGATCTGTGATCTAGTGCATATTTGTTGAAGTGAAGGGTATGATCTAAGTAAGTATCTTGATCTGAAGTGTTACGTTGTCCTGAATATTTACAGATATATATGCAGGTTCGATTCAAGGAAGGCACGTATACATGTAGGTGCAGTTCGACAAAGGCACATATTTATTCAGTAAATCTATACGTAGTATGGTTTCAGAAGAAGCGTGTACAGTCACGGATTTTTCTTATTGAAGAAGCGTATGAAATATAGGATTTTGCTAAAGAATTCTTAAGGAAATGTCTGATCAGTTTTACTGTGTTTCTGTTGTCAATCAATGATGTCTTCATATAGTTCTAGGTTGTTTGAGTATTGATTATGTTGCTAATTGATTGTGATTAAAGATCGGTGATTGGTTTGTTGATTGATGATTCAATGAATGATTTGATAAAGTTATGAGTTTCAATTTTATGTATGCTCTTTGGGCTTAAATGAGTGGATTGGGTCCAATGTAAAAATATGATGAAAAGGGGCCTACAAGTTGTGTTGTGTTGAAGTTGTTGGATCCAGTGTGAAAATTTATGAAACGTGGTCCACAGTGGTGTTGAGGGTTGGAGCCTTTAGTGAGGGGGTTGTATCTTCCTTCCAATAGTTGTTGGTAAACTGGATCAGGGGGTGGTAGCTCCCTTCCTGTAGTGGTTGGTAAAGGAGAGCAGGGGGTTGAAGCTCCCTTCCAATGGTAGCTGGTAAATGAGATCAGGGGCTTGGAGCTCCCTTCCAGTAGTAGCTGGAGAATGAGAGAAGGTTGCAGCCTTCTGCAGGTGGGTGTTTGCGTGCTAATATGAGTCTGTGCCAATACGAGATTGTAAACAGTTTTATTTATAATAAATATTTAAGACAAATATGACAGCAGCGATGGTTTTCTCCTGACTTGGGTTTCCACCTTAAATCCTGGTCTTTATGTGTGTTGCTTATGTGTGATGATTTATTATGTTCTGACTACACACGTTTACTGCTTACTAAATGTTTGATGAATAAATGATGCACTAGGATAAGTAAACTTTCTAAAGATTTATCTGTCTAATAAGCACACTGGAATATGCAAGTTTCGTTTAAGAAAGTCATGTACATACGCAAGTTGAATTAATTCAATTCGTGTATAGAAGTCAATAAAAGTAATGAAACGTTATTGTGATTTGGTAAACACTGATTCACCCCCCCTCTAAGTATGTTTCCCAAAACGAACCTGTCTGCATGTGGGTCGAGGTTTACCCGAGTTGCTACACCACTCACCCGAGTGTGCACGCACTCGGGTCACCTACACCCAACTCTACTTTATGCCACTTCACCCTACGCGTAATTCCAACCTGCTGCATCTGACTCCGTTCGCACTATTGTTGTTGCATTCTACCGAACCCGACTCTGCCTAAACTACCGTACCTAAATCTACTTGACTACTGCACGTGTCTTCACACATTGCGGGCTCATTCACTGGTTCACCCGATTTTACTCGAACTTCACATTGCAATTGTTGTGTTATCTAAGTTGTTTGGTGATGATTTCACAATGCTCCGCCATCTCTTATATATATGGTGGGTGCTCCATGGATATGTCATTTTGTAGGGCTTAAAACCTTAGCTGATCCACTCCAATATTACAAGAAAACCTCACTTTATACCTTGGCCCAACAAATGTGTTACACTCCCAATGGTATAAGTCAAGTGGTCGCCCTTTCTCAACCTTTAGCCGATTTTCCACTTCACCCATGCGCTCGTCCAATGGGTGTGCACCTTGTCGCACCCTTTCCCATGTTCGCCAAGTGCATCCAATAGTGTTAACTTGGGCACATGCTTACCCAGGCGCCCACTATACGAGTCACTCAAGCATTCCCACCACTATGATTCACCTGTCGCACATCTAGGAGCGTGCCCGCCCTCCGTGTCACCATCACGCTTTTGGGGTGCACGCGTCTGCGCTTCATCATGTGTGCTCGTGTTAAGTGCCCAACTCACTCGTGTTGGGTAATTCCGACATGGTGTCCTGACATAACCCCTACCTTGAGCGAGAAGTAGGACTTGAGTGCCTTTAGAACTAGTCATGGCCCTGATTTTAGTAAGTGAAGGCTATGGCACCACTTGCAAGAGAGGAAGAGCGGTACAATTCCAAGGGAAATGTATGACGTTTTAAATGCTCAGGTAGGTGTTGAGATGGGTTCTTAGGTTGGTGTGCTTGTCTACTCAAGAAAAAACTTAACCGAGTTACCGGTAACCCAAACGCAAAGGAATAGGCAACTGACTTGAATGGGTGGGATCCAACTTTGGATGGTTGGTGAATATCATCGCTAAGAGTTATCGCTCACTTCAAAGTAGAGGATTTTTTTTGTATAATATATTATTTGAGTATTAAAAACTTCATCGACATACTCTATTATATATGTTAAAACTAGTCTTCCATAATTCATTCCTTCTCTTATTGGTAGTTAAGATGGATTTCTTTAGCCCTGATTGGTAGTTAAGTACCCGCATCATCTTGGGAGAGTATAAGTAGTAATATATAATTGAGAATCAGTGTAACGCATCTGCCTATATCTTTCCTAATTGACTTATGGGGTGGGGTGGGGGCCCCTCCCTATCAAGTGAGTAATCCCTTATAACGGATGAAATGTAATAACACATGAAACTAATGAGTGTTCATCTAACTAGTTTCTTGATCTAAAACCTATCTGACAAAGGCACTAAATATAATTATATAATAATTTTTTTTTTCCCTTCAATATATTCGATGTGATGTTATAATAATCTCAGGAAAGCCTTCGAAATGAAACTATAATTCTGTAAAATAAGGAAAACATAACAAGGCGTCGTGCAAATTCAACTGTATGTTCACATCCAAACCCCCAAAGGCCTATGCAACCCATCCAAACATTCATCCAAAAGAGGAGCCACACTCAATGCAGATGGAAGATTATGCATTTGGAATTGGGTTTATGCTAGGATTTTCAATTGTAGATTGTTGTCATGTGAAATTGGGTTTCCAACAAGATTTTCAACTTTAGGTTGTTTTCATCGCTCGTGGGATTAATTCTGTTGAAAGGACCACCTGAACCTTACATACAATGTGTCCATTTACTGAACCACGTGCGTTCATGGTTGTAATGTATGCTTGAATGTTGCAAAATTGGTGTTGGAGGGTTTCAATTAGAAAATCAACGATATCAACCTCTGTTTTTCTTTGTTATACCTTAAATTCAACGCCATCTCTAAAATTCTTATGATACAACAGTATTATATGAGCATTAAATTCATTTCAATCATGCATGAAATGGCTCAGATGATGAATTATAAGGGGGCAGTTAGCGTTTTATTCTATAGAGCACTATGGAAATCAATATTTGGGTCAATATATGTATCTGATGATGATTGGAGAAGGATGATTTCTTCTAGGTGACCAAATTTAGGAAATTTCGGATAACCCACTATTATAGCACTATGTCTGTTGATATGTGTGTCCCAACTGAGGAAGATCGAATGCTTATCTCTTATATAAAAAATAATGGCGGTTGTGGAGTTTGCTTATGTTTTAAAGGATTTTTGAGGATTAACAAATTGAATTGTATGTTGTCGTGCAGGACTCAAGTGATGTGGGAAGAGTTTTCGACTGCAGTGAACAAACTATCTGAGACCTGACATAAAACATGGGAAATTTAGTCTCCACAAGGAACATACTATCATTCAACTTCATCGAATCCATGGAAATCGATAAATCACCAAATATATCTTATGAATAGTTCTTAGGCAGAGAGGGTAATTTTACTATTTTCATTTGAATGATATAAACAAGATAAACAAAAATTTGGGGAGTTAATTGTGTTTACTAATCTAAATTGGCATATAGTTTATGCTTTATTCCCAAAAACATGATTGGAATGTGCATAATAGTAATTGTCACAACAAATTTTTTATTTACCTTAGAGAAGTAAAAACAAAATAATTGAATGATTAAGATATTTTGAAGTGTACAAAACAATAACTAAGCAGTTTAGCACACATAGTGATGATGTGCTGAAATTTTAAAATTTTCTAGGTTTGAAGCCACGATGTTGTTTTTTTTCACCAAGTAAATTTGAAATTTTCTCGTTTTCTTCCTGAATTGATGTAAAATATTATTTAACAGAAATGTGTTAGGGTAAATATCATATCCTAGTGCTATACCCAGTTCTTCCTGCCTAAAGAGGTGATAGGTAAGGTTGGGTATCTCTAGGTGGATGGGTAGCAGGTCTAAACAAGCATAGAAGAAATTCTTTTCGATGAAGGATCAATGCTACTAGGGTCTACAATGACAGGGGTACGTACTAGTCATCCCTTGGTTGGGCTTTATCAGATATAGTAGAATAATATTTATAGAAAACACTAAATCGAAATTTAGGGTAGTTTGTTGAGCTTATTATTTTGGAACTTGACTTTGTAAGAGCACCAGCTGAAAATAATCATTCAGTTGAGCTCTTATCAACAGATTGTAGGGAAGTTGCAAAGAAATAGTTAGCTCGTCTTCATATCTCTTTTTTTTTCATTGAAAATAATCAAATTTGCGTTAGCTTGAGCTATAGAGTGAAAATTAAATGAAAATTTTCAAATAAATTTAAAATAAGTGAAAAATTGCAAATTTATTGAAACACACTTTGTTTATAATGAATAAAAAATACCAAAGAAGTCTCTCTATTGAAGATGTTTTCATTTTTACAGATTCTTTCATTTTTACACAACCTCTCAAAGTAGGTGAGCAGAACTGGCCTTCTAATGATGTTGCTTCAGTTGTCATCGAATGGTGAAGAAAAGCTTGTCCAAACAAAATTGTCGAAACATAAATCACAGAACCGTGGAGAACCGTGGAGAGAATCTTGTGCAAATAGATATTGGTGGAGCAGAGCTTGTCCAAATGGACAAACATAGAATCTTCGAGCAAAGCCTAATCAAAAAATAGATTTGATGGAGAAAAAAAGTTGAATGAATTAATTTACATGCAACAAACAAAAATTTCGATAGGATACGTAAGTAAAGTATGGTTTCTCTCATTCAAACCATAATTTTGACACAACAAGCATGACTTGTCTCCACAATTTTGAAACGGCAAGCATGACCTTATTCCATACAGTCAAAAATATAATGTTAGTTTCATCATATAATAATACCCCCCTGTTGGTGAGGTAAATCCCCTCTGCGGACAGAGGCGATCCCACTAGCCCTAGAGTGAGTGTAGCCACAAACAAGACATGCTATGACCTTAATACCTAGTTAACGAATGGACAGAGACTTGATAGATAACTTACCGGAGGTCCTACACTATTGTTGTCATCGGAAAGAGTGGTTGCCTCTCACTCCTGGTTTGACAGATCACGATCCGCTCGTTCTCACGCTCGGATACCTGCACGTACACAAGAAACAAAGACGATATACAACATACTATTTCGCATCCGTAACTATCAGTCAATCGAAGAAGAATAAATCAATTGCATCAGTAAACACAACACAATGATGGAACCAATACCATAGTCGAGTATATTAATGAAAGGAAGGAAAAGTACAACCAAGCTTCGATGTTGCAGTCTCCTCCAATAGGGTTCCAACAGAGCGCGTCTCACAAAGGGTCATCAGGAATTCAGATGGGGCTCTCTCTACAGAATTCTCCTTGGTTCTACCTTCTCAATGGAAATTAATCAGCTATAGTATCTCTTCTCCAAGTTCAGCTTCTTGCCTATATGTTCAGCTCGCTTTCATAAAGGGAGAAGCAATGTTTATATAGAGGGAGAGGGAGAGGTTAGGATCCCTATAATCATGGAAGGGAGACCTATCTTTAAGGAATGTTCCATGGGAGGGGGAAACCACTACCTAAAGAGGGAGATCCGTGGCTCATCAGATTAACCACTTCCTATGACTCATCCCTAAGGTGGTTAAAGGAAACTTCCACCTCTAATTTGTTAAAAAACATTCCCAAAAAGGTTGGCATGGGCACAAAAAAGAGACAAAGCGCCAGCTGGCGCGGGCTTTAGTGTATGTCCTCCACACTGGCGCGAGGGATGAACTGGCTACCCGCACCAAGGCCAAAACATAGGTTTTTGTGGGCTTTCTGACGAAATGTTCAACAGGAGAAATGATGTCCTTATGCAGAAGGTGTTTGCAGAGTATTACACTGCTCACAGGTCACGGGAAATACCCTCCAATATGTGGGGCGAGGGATTGCAAGGATGGTGACAAAATGCTGTGTAACACCCCCATTAGCGATTGTTCATGAGCTAGCATCTAATACCTTCAACTATTCTAGGATTAGTTAACCAATTTCAAAATGCAAAGCAAACGAATAAATATAATATATGATATTTCCTCCTCGCCTCGGGAAGAGGCGAAATAAGATGGCGACAAATATTGCAGTGTTGAATATACACTACATGTTAGATCTAAGACTTTTGTGATCCATAATGAAGATAACTGTCTTTAGAATAATCACATTATCAGGATTTTGTCGACGTTTCGAACCAACTAATGTGGTTCATCCTCAGGACAAGGTGAAGGAAGACACCAATCTCATTGAATAAATAGTAAGGATGCGCCATTGCCCGGTAATTGTTGTTAAAACTATCCGTTATTTGACTAGTTAGTTAATAAGATGTAATATGAAATTTTTTTAAGATTTTAAGAAAAATTATTAAAGAATAATTTATAATTTAATAATTTAACAAAATGACTAAATCAGTTATTATAATAGGGGAAGGGGTAAATAAAAAGGTTTGGGGGGGGGGGGGGAGATAATCTTAAAATACGTTATTTGACTAGTTAGTTAATAATATATAGTATTAAAAGTTTAAGATTTTAAGAACAATTATGAAAAACAATTTAGAATTTAATAATTAATTAAAATGATTAAATTCTAGTTATTAAAGTGAGGGAAGGGGTAACTAATAAAAAGGAATAATCTTAAAGTTTTTAAGAAAATTCATTAAAAATGTTAATGAATGATTTAGAATAATTTAAAAATTAATAAAATAATAAAATGATTAAAAATTAATATTTATAATAGGCGAAGAAATAATATATATATATATATATATATATATATATATATATATATATATATATATATATATATATATATATATATATATATATATATATATATATATATATATCTTGGATAAATAAAAGGTAAGAGAAACAAAATTATAATATAAAGTAGAAAAAAAAAATTATAAAAAAACAATAACCCAAGACAAAGAGAAAAGGATAAAGAAAAGAGAGGGAAATTTTACAAATAAATGGCTAGAAATAAAACTGCAGAGAAGAGAAAATAAAAAAGCGAGAGGAAACCATCGCACAGGGGATAAATCACCTGGAGAGGGCCAGAGTCCAACTCTTACCTAATTTCCATCCGTCATCTCTATTAAGATTCTTAGGATGCCTTTCAATTTCGATAGCCTCCCTCAGTTCCCTATGATGGAAATGATCTATCTTAGTGATGACTTTGGAGTCATCAATGCATACATGGTGGCACGATTTGTCAGCATGTTTTGCAAGAGCAAAAGTGCGGGACCAATTGTGCCTAATGTCTGCAGCATGCCCCTGGATTCCCAGTTTAATGGATCGACCAGTTTCACCAATATAAGGCGTACCACAAGAGAAAAACACCATATAAACCCCTTCTAGGTCCTTTGGCTCTCTAGGATCCTTGAAATATCCGAGATAATTCTTAATAGTACAGAGGGTTTTGAACAAAGAGGAGACATTGTTTTTCTTAAGGACATGGGAAATTCTGTGTGTGGTCCCTTAGATAAACGGAAGATTAACCTTGGAGATAGGATATACCCGAGAAGCCTTGTCTCTTAATACTTTAGAGGCTTTTTGAAAGGCCTTAAGACCCTGCGACCTAATATACTCACTCTTCTCAAACACATCAAGAAGATGGGGTCTCTCTGATTCCAAGTGGCTATTATCATAAATCCTAAGAGAACGGGTAGTTAGAGTGCAGAGAACACCAAATTTTTGAGCTGGAAAATGATGTGAATCAACATGAAGATACTACATAAATCCAAATTTCTTAATAATATTAGCCATAGTAATAAGAATTGTTCTCCTTTTTCAAATTTCATTAACTTGTCCTCGGTGAATTTTGACTCCTCGATTTTCCTTCTTCTCAATAAAGGTCTGAATTTTTCCCTAGCCCCCAGGAAGATTCCCCTTGATGATATTATCTGTAACATTGAGTATTGAATCAAGGATCTCGTTGTTAACATTAAAGAAACTATTAGGCAATATTTCTCAATTTTTCTTAGGAAGGCGAAGCCTCCGAGGAGTAATCTGAGCAAGCTTGAGTTTCTGGCCCTTAAGTCCCTTAGGAGCAACCCTGACATTGTCATCCTTAGAGCCAATAAGGGTGGTGCAATTTTCATCATGGATAAATCTGACTATTGTAGAAAAATGGGTGACCATCTTTCTAATAGTGGTATTTATTTTAATCTTAATAATAATCCCCTTAAATCTATCTCTAAGGGGGTTTCCCTCGATATTAGATCTAATCCCTCTCTTAATCCTCTCTCCAAGAAGCTTATTGAGAGTAATCCCCTCACCCCGAGGATTTATGGCCTTCCTAAGATTCATAAACCTGGGGCCCCTTTAAGACCTATTTTTAACACAATAGGCGGTCCCTCTTATCACCTAGCTAAATTCTTAGCCCATAAGCTTAAACCCCTTGTGGGTCTTGCTGATTCTTATGTTAGGGACTTAGCTTCTTTTATCAATGAATGGAAAGACATCAGGCTTGAGCCTAGGTATTTATTACTCAAATTTGATGTTGTCTACTTGTTTACCAAAATCCCCATCCCTGAAGCTATTGATTTCATTAAGAGGATCTCGGACGAAGACACTTCTAAATTGGTGGGTCTCTGCCACACCTCGACTTTTTTCAGTTTCCAAGGTGAGTTCTATGAGAAAACTTATGGTGTGGCCATGGGTTCCCCTCTTTCCCCTGTTGTTGCTAACTTTTTTATGGAGGATTTTGAACAGAAGGCCTTGGCCTCAACTCAATTTCGCCCACGGAAGTGGAATAGGTTCATGGATGATACCTGTGTCATTTGGCCCCATGGTCGCGAAAAGTTAGATTTGTTTCTTAGTAACCTGAATTCCCAATATAATTACATTAAATTCACAATGGAAGTAGAGGTGGATGGCTGCCTCCCCTTCTTAGATATTCTTCTCTCTAGAAGGGATGTTGGTTCTATCTCTCACCAAGTTTTTCGCTAGAAAAATCACACTAAGAAGTATCTTCAAGCAGATTCACATCATTTTCTAGCTCAGAAATACGGTGTTCTCTACACTCTAGCTACCTGTGCTCTTAGGATTTCTGATGATAGCCACTTGGAATCAGAGAAATCCCATCTTCTTGACGTGTTTGAGAAGAATCATTATAGTAGGTCGCAGGGTAATGCCTTTCAAAAAGCCTCTAAAGGCTTAAGAGACAAGGCTTCTTGGGTAGATCCCATCTCCAAGGTTAATCCTCCGTTTATCCAATGGACCACGGACATAATTACCCATGTCCTCAGGAAAAAAAATGTCTCCTCTTCATTCAAACCCCTCTGTACTATTGAGAATTCTCTCGGATCTGTCAAGGATCCTATAGACCCAAAGGACCTGAAAGGGGTTTATATGGTGCCTTTCTCTTGTGGAACGCCTTATATTGATGAAACTGGTTGATCCATTAAACTGAGAATCCAAGAGCATGTTGCAGACATTAGGCACAATCAGTCCCACACTTCTTCTCTTGCATAACATGCTGATAAATCGTGACACCATGTATGCATTGAAGATTCCAAAGTCATAACTAAGGTAGATCATTTCCATCATAGGAAGTTGAGGAAGGCTATCGAAATTGCAAGGCATCCTAAGAATCTCAACAGAGATGATAGATGGAAATTAAGTAAAAGTTGGTCTCTAACCCTCTCCAGGTGATTTCTCCCCTGTGCGATGGCTTCCTCTCGCTTTTTTCTTTTCTTTTCTCTGCGGTTTTATTTCTATCCCTCTGTTTGTAAAATTTCCCTCTTTTCTTTATCCTTTTCTCTTTGTCTTGGGTTATTGATTTTTTATAATTTTATTTTTGCTACTTTATATTATAATTTTGTTTCTCTTACCTTTTGTTTATCCAATATATATATATATATATATATATATATATATATATATATATATATATATATATATATATATATATATATATATATGCCCTTTCTCTGCATATTATAATTATTATTTTTTAATCATTTTATTATTTTATTCATTTTTAAATTATTCTAAATTATTTATTTATTTTTTTAATATTTTTTCTTAAAAATTTAAGATTATTCCCTTTTATTATTTACCCATTCCCTCACTTTAATAACTATAATTTAATCATTTTAATTAATTATTAAATTCTATTTTTTTTTTAATAATTGTTCTTAAAATCTTAAATTTTTAATACTATATATTATTAACTAACTAGTCAAATAAAGGATTTAATGTAGAAATTATATGCACTAAGCATGCATATGTTCAAGATCCACCTGATCTCACACTATTTAACTTTATGCAAGATACTAAATCTATTCCACTTGTTAATCTTTTGCATAAAAAATTAATTGCACACACATGTGAAGTATAAACAGAAATATTCAATCGCACATAACATGGCTTTTAACCAGGAAAGCCTGAAGCTAAAAACCCCAACTATATATTATGTAACATGGATATCATATGAAAATCTCATACAAGCATACAAATATTATCACAAGCCCTCAGTACAGTACAATCATCATACACTAATCAAGACCAATCTTGTAAATCCATGCACCGATCTCTGCCCCCTGCTAGCCTGCCTCCACTACGCAATCTATGTTGAAGAATAGCTCAAAATGAATTTGAATTACTCCATCCTTGACTGCGCAATCCTCATTGGCAACTCCAATGTGTGTGTGATGCAATCAATGCATCACTATAGTCACAACAGATAGTCTATCTTGCCCTTTCACCTATCTCTCCACTAGTCTCCACTAAAACTGCCATGCACTGTAGTTAACTGATGTATTTTTCAGTTGATTAATGAGTTATTATTTGTGAATTAATTAACTAATTAATTCACTCCACTCTCACTAGTGTATCAATCAGTTAGACTAGATACAACTAGCTCAACCGAGTCTAACTGAGTTAAACTAAATACAACTCCATAACTACTTCTTCCAACTGTGTCATAACTCTGCCACTTGAGTTCTAACTGAGTCCTTCATGCATTAGCTCCTGTAAACCCTTAGGAATAGAGTAATTCCTTATGTCATCTGTTGTGCCACATCTGTTCACTGAACTGAAGTGCTCCAAGAGAATAAGTTGTTGTTTAGAGTATGATTATTATTAAGAGCTAATAATAATCGACATGCATCTATTTTTAGATTGACGATCTATAAATAGACTTCGCCCAATATTCTAAAAATAGAATTTCATCTATTTTTCCAACTTGATCAACCATCCACAAATAGCATCCCGCAACTTCTGAAATATGATCATCATGTCTAAAAATAGACTTGCGCCAAAAATAGCCTGCGGGCCCACTTAGTGAAGGTGACTCTTTTCACTAAGCTCATCATCTTGTTGAATCTCAACACTCCCTCTCAACAAGATAGGGATTATCCTTCACCCTGATCCTGCCTCTATGGTATTCGAATTTGCTCCTGGTGAGCGCCTTCGTTAGAATATCTGCATCCTGATCCTCCGTAGGAATGTACTGAAGCAACATGATCTTCCGCTGCACACAATCTCTGATATGATGATACCAGATATCAATATGTTTATATCTATCATGAAACACAGGATTAACCGAGAGTTTAATGCAACTCTAATTATCACAATGTATCACTGTGGGATCTAAATGTGAACCGAACAAACCAAATCCGTGATCTTCCTCATCCGTATAGCCCGACATTGCAGCTAAACATGCTACCATGTATTCCGCTTCCACCGAACCGAGTGCCATAGATCTTTGTTTCTTGTTGTACCAAGAAACTACCGTAGATCCGATACTGAAAATCCCTCCTGATGTGCTCTTTCTATCTGTTGGGATTCCTGCCCAATCTACATCCGTGAAGCCATGCAACTTCACCTCATCCTTCTGTCTGTACCATAAACCATACTCAGATGTGCCCTTGAGATATCTTAGGACATGCTTTCCTGCCTTTCAAAAGAGCTTGGTAGGCTTAACCATTGCTTGTGACAGCTGGTTCACCGCATAGCATATGTTCGGTCTTGTATTGACTAAATACATGAGCAAACCCACCAACTGTCGATAAACAGTGGCATCCACTACCTCTACTGATGTAGCATCCTCTTTCTTTGAATTTCCTGGAAGAGGAGTGTTGATAGGCTTGCAGCCTTGCATGTGAAACTTCTCCGCATCTCCTGACGAACTTCTCTACTGCCTCGAGACACATATAGTTCACCTTCCCCGCCGCCATATTTCCAATCCAAGGAAATAATGAAGGAGGCCCAAGTCCTTCATCTCAAACTCCTTTGCAAGATCTTCCTTGCATGAGTGTATCAACTGCTCATCACCTGTTAGTATTAAATCATCAACATAAATTACAATGATTAAAAGCTTACCCTCCACCACAATCTAGTACAGGTTTTCATCCGCCTCACTCTTGGTGAAGCCAAGTCCAGTGAAATAGTTGTTGATCCGAATGTACCAAGCATGGGGTGCTTTTTTCAACCCATACAGTGCTCTTTTGAGCCTGCACACATGCGACTCATTGCTGAAGATCTCAAATCCTTCAGGCTTCTCAAATTACACCTTTTCCTCAATGATCCCATTAAGGAACATAGTCTTCACATCCATCTGATGAATGTGCCAACCCATCTGCGCTGAGAGAGCAAGGATGGTCCGTATGGAAGAATATCGTGCGACAGGTGCAAAGGTTTCTTCATAGTCAATCCCCTCAATCTGTGAGAAGCCCCGGGCAAAAAATCTTGCCTTATACTTCTCGACGCTCCCATAAGTAGTTTGGTTTTTTACCTTGTAGATCCATCTTGATCCTACAACTGGATTTTTCCACCGGCCTTGGAACAATCTCCCGAGCATCAAGCTTCGACAATGGAGTCATACTCCTCCACCATGGCATCTACCCATGTGGGCTCCCGCACTCGCTTCCTCGAAAGAAGATGGTTTCGTCACGATACACTTTCTCATAAGAGGCATGTATCCAAAAGATATCGGTCGTGATTGTCTCTCGTCGCGCCGTGATGTAGGGACTCCTCACACTCGTGCCGCATCGTTTCCGCCTCGTGTTCTATGGTACGCTTTCTCGCTCTTGTCCTCATAAGCGACTCGTATGAGTGGAATCCTCCACTCCATGAATCTCCTCCTGTGGTTGATCTACATCTAGAGGCTCATCTTTTGGAACAAGAAGTTCCTCCTCTGCATGCAAGTGTATTTCCCTCTCATGCAAAAACTTCATGGATTTCACCTCATTGAATTTTATATCCCATCGCACCACAGTCAAATGACTTTCTAGAAAATACACACGATAATTATGGGGTGTTTATATGTACCCCACAAATATCCCAACTTCTACAGTCGGCTCCAGATTCTTCCTGGTGTCCTTTATCACATGAATGTAAACAGATGAGCCAAAAATATTCAAATGAGAAATATTAGGCTTCTTAGCAGTAAAATCTTCTTTAGGTGTACTCATGCCAAGTACTATACGAGAACAACGGTTTTTCACATAAACTGCAGTGTTGCATGCTTTCGTCCACAAGTGCATCGGTAGGCCCTGGTCATGTAGCATCGCTCATTCAACACCCACGATCATTATGTTCATCCTCTCCACGACCCCATTTTTCTGTGGGTTATGAGACGCCATGAGTTCTCTTGAATTCCTTCTTTCTGCTGCAGGTTATTTGAATTCCCTTCCCGAGATGTATTCACCACCATTATCGCTTCGTAGAGCTTTTACCGTTTCCCAATCTCCTTCTCCACCAATGCCTTGAACTCACAGAACTTTGAGAACATTTCACTCTTCTTCGGCATGAAGAAGATCCAACATCTATGAGAAAATTCATCAAAAAATATCACATAATACCTATTTTTTGCTATTGAAGCAACCAAGAATGGTCCACACACGTCTGTGTGAATTCTCTCAATGATCACTGAAGCACGGTTCTCCTTCTCATGAAAGGTGGTCTTCAAAAACTTACCCATAGTACATCCCTTGTACTAATCTGACTATGCAAGAGTACCCTTGGGAAGTCCAGTAAAAATTTGCTGCAAAATCTTCAAAGCACCATCGTAAAGATGGCCCAATCTCCTGTGCCATAATTTTCCCTCATCCCGGCTCACCACTTCTTCTGCTTTGCCCACCATTGCAGCGCAACCATCTACCTCCATCTTATAGAGATTCTTAATTCAAACCCCTATCTTCTTGGTTTGACCCATTTTTTTATGTCGAAGAAAGGCTTTTCCCTCATTGAAAACAGCATCATAACCCTTGTCTTCTAGCATTGCGACCGAGACCAAGTTCTTCTTCAGACCTGGAACATGCATGACATTCTTCAACAAGAACAGATTACCAAACTCCCTCTCAAAGGTAATGATCCCAATTCTAGTTTCATTTTACTAACCATCGTCGCTCATCTCTATATGCATCTGGAGGTCCTTCTCCTCCAAGTCACTAAACAACTCTTTGTCTCCCGTCATATGGAAAGATGCACCACTGTCAAGATACCACACCGATCCCATGCAGCTTGAAACCAAGCATGTGATCAAGGAAAAATCTAGCTCAAATTGCGAGGCTAAGGCCTCTCCAGCTGCAGATCCAACAACCTGCTTATTCTTCTTCTTCTCTAGATAGTTAGTGGCGAAATGTCCATGCTCGTGACAAAGGAAAACACTTCACTGGACAAATCCATTCTTCTTGCCTTTAGCGCCGATTTTGAAGGATTTTTTCTTCCCCTTTCCTTTCCTTGCTTTGGCATCAAAATCATAATTATCTTCATCTTCATTCTTCGATGAAGATCCATCCATGGTACCCCGCCTTATCTCCTCATGCACAATATCCGACCAAAGTTGCTCCCATCCCGACAGTTTCTCCCATCCATTGATAGAGTCTTCGTAGCTATGCCAACTCTTCGGAAGCCCAAGGAGAGCCAAGATCACCAAGTATTCTTCATCAACAATAACCCCCACACTTCCCAGTTCATCCTTGCAGTGGACAAACTTCATGAGGTATTTTGGAATACTGTCGCCCTTCTCCATTTTTATTTTTCTGAGCTTGTCTTTAAGCGCCAACTTCCTCTGGTCACTTCTGCTTTGGAACAAGTCTGCCAAAGCCTTCCACATTAAGAATGGAGTGGCTTTCCCGTGAAGGCTGGACACAATATGGTCCTTCAGACCTTCCAAGAGAATCCTCCTCGTCTTTGCAGTCTTCTTTTGCCATGCATCAAGTAATGCAGCATTGCTAGATCCTGACTTAGGAACATTGCTATCAATGAACTCCTTTAGCCCATTATCCTCCAGCACCGCCTCCATCCTATCCTTCCAGGCTATGTAATTCAAGCTCCCATCAAGGGAATACTCCAATCTCAACCCGTTGAAAGACATTTCAATGTATACTCGATTTCTGCACCAAGAATCTTCTATAGCAAATTCAAACTGTCCACCAGCACAAACTCACTTTACAATTGCAATCTTCAATTAACAATGCTCTGATATCATGTATAAATTATATGCACTAAGCATGCATATGTCCAAGATCCACCTGATCTCACACTATTTAAATTTATGCAAGATACTGAATCTATTTCACTTGTTAATCTTTTGCAGAAAAAATTAATTGCACACACATGTGAAGTATAAACAAAAATATTCATTCGCACATAACATTGTTTTTAACTGGGAAAGCCTGAAGCTGAAAAGCCCAACTATACATTATGTAACATGAAGATCATATGACAATCTCATACAAGCATACAAAACTTATCACAAGCCCTCGGTACAGTACAATCGTCATACACTAATCAGGACCAATCTTGCAAATCCATGCACCGATCTCTGCCCCCTGCTAGCCTGCCTCCACTGTGCAATCTCTGCTGAAGAATAACTCAGAATGAATTCGAATTACTCCATCCTTGACTGCGCAATCCTCATTGGCAACTCCAATGTGTGTGTGATGCAATCAATCCATCACTATAGTCATAGTCACAACAGATAGTCTATCTTGCCCTTTCACCTATCTCTCCTCTGGTCTCCACTAAAACTGCCATGCACTGTAGTTAATTGATGTATTGTTCAGTTGATTAATGAGTTATTATTTGTGAATTAATTAACTAATTAATTCACTCCACTCTCACTAGTGTATCAATCAGTTAGACTAGATACAACTAGCTCTACTGAGTCTAACTAAGTTAAACTAAATACAACTCCATAACTACTTCTTCCAACCTATATGGCCATAACTCGCCACTTGGAGTTCTAACTAAGTCCTCCACGCATTAGCTCCGTAAAACCCTTAGGAATAGCGTAATTCCTTCTATCAACTGTTGTGCCACATCTGTGCACTGAACTGAAGTGCTCCAAGAGAATAAGTTGTTGTTTAGAGTTTGATTATTATTAAGAGCTAATAATAATCGACATACATCTATTTTTAGATTGACGATCTATAAATAGACTTCGCCTAATATTCTAAAAATAGAATTTCATCTATTTTTCCAACTTGATCAACCATCCACAAATAGCATCTTGCAACTTCTGAAATATGATGATCATGTCTAAAAATAGACTTGCGCCAAAAATAGCCTGTGGGCCCACTTAGTGAAGACGACTCTTTTCACTAAGCTCATCATCTTGTTGAATCTCAACATTTTAAGATTATTTTCCACCTTTTTATTTACCCATTCCCTTATTATAATAAGGGATTTTAATCATTTTGTTAAATTATTAAATTATAAATTATTCTTTAATATTTTTTCTTAAAATTTTAAAAAAATTTAATATTACATCTTATTAACTAACTAGTCAAATAACGGCTAGTTTCTAATGGCTAGTTTTAAATTACCTGGCAATGGCACATCCTTACTATTTATTCAATAAGATTGGTTTCTTTCTTCACCTTATCCTAAGGATAAACCACATTAGTTAGTTGGAAACACTGATAATGTAATTATTCCAAGATACATAACATGCCTAAAAACTTTGCTTATTCCTAATTATTTGTAACCAAAAGCAGCGAAACTAATGCTAATCTCCACCATTTCGATTACTATATTCCTTGCCCTATGTGCAACAAAAAACTAAAAAACTATGTACACACTTTATTTGTTTTCGCCGCTACATGACCGCTTGTTTTCAAAAAAACTTAACTTTGGTTTCTATTTTTTTTTTAAGCACTTGTTCATATCCCTTGAATTTGACTTTATAATAAAAGTTCACTTACATTAAGAGTTCCTATTGTTCAAAAAATTGTCCAGATAACTATTAAAACTATCATTGGGGAATGTGAGTTATTTAACTCTAATTACCATAATTAGAATTATTATAAAAATAATTAATCACAATAAAAATTAATAATTTAATTTTAAGATTATAATTAAATAATTTTTTATTTTAAAATAACTTGCCGATGCTCTGCAGCGAAATATCTATCACAAGTTGAAAGTAATCCATATCCGAATAATATCTCCCTTCATATTTTGTGCTGCAGACAGGCTGTCTTTTCATTCGGCTTTTCCTTTCTATGTCCAAAATCTCCCACAAAGTTATATACTTTTCCGAGCAAAAACTAAGCACTGACAACAATACTCGTGCTACTGTCACGAGAGGAAAGCAATACTTGGTGCTATTCGCATGAAAGTTAGAGCACTATAAATCTAGTCAAAGCAAAAGTCTAGAAGTAGGTCATTTTTATCTTGACAGTCAATTTCGGAATATTTTCGAAAATTTAATTGAAAGGAATTTTTATTTTTACGTTTAAATATTCATCATACTTTTCAAAATAAACATCTCAAATAATATGAAACCAAAATTTTTATTTCAATATAAATATATAGAACTTTAAAAAAAATTTAAATCACTGTAAAACTTCAATAGAATTTCCATTTTTTTTCAAAAGACTACTTGGTTAAAAAAAAAAAAAAAATGAATTATATGGAAAAATACACTGCAAAAAATATCATAAAATATAAAATATAGAATTTGAATCTAAATTATGTCAATTTTTTCTTCCAAACTTACTGAAAAATATAACTATTTTTGAAAAAAAGTTTGATAAAAACTTTCAAACAGGAACATTCTTTTATTCCGAACTTCAGCCTAATCCCATCTTGGAAAAACATTGATTTTATTCACTCAACTTTTAAACAATTATTATGTTATAGGCCATGAATGTGTAGAATTGTATTTATCTATCTTTAAATTTAAGCAAACACATTATCCAGCAATAAACCTAAACAAACAACAAATATTTATTATGTTATAGGCCATGAATGTGTAGAATTGTATTTATCTATCTTTAAATTTAAGCAAACACATTATCCAGCAATAAACCTATACCACCTAGCTTATTAATTATTAAGTTATAAGTCATAAATATGTAAAGCTACATATATCCACCTTCAATTTATACCAGTACATTATCCAGCAATAAATCTATACAGCCCAACCCATTAATGAACCCATAGCATGGAAAATATGCATCGCCCAACTTTTATATACCTAATGCTGGTCCTAACCTGATTTTGAGTACTATTTAGGGCTCCTATATTGTGGAGAGTGCGTGCAAATACACAGTAAAGTTAAGTTACCCTGATAGCAGGGACCCTCTTTTTTCTCTCCGTATTCTAACCCCACACATTTGAAAGCCATGGGTTATGGCTTTAACATATATTTACGTACATACATTGTCGTTTATTGTACCTTCAAAATTTACAATTTAAACGTGATGTATCTATGTCAACACATTGGTACTCCACAGTGCCGCGCCCATGCCATGGTGGCCCAGGAGAGGTCGGCTGCCACCTATAATCTGCACCTATTCTGTGCAATAAATCCTTCTCGAATTATGACAAGATGATAGGAATTTAGCTTTTATGAATATCTATTAAATGATAGGAATTTAACTTTTATGAATATCTATTAAATATTTTAATATTTTTTTAATTAGAATAAAAATTTTGATTTATTTCAAAAATATTTATTTTCATTTTATTTTTTAATTTAATTAAAAAATATTATAAAAATAAATTTTAATTATTTTAATTATAAAATTAATTATAATTTTTTAAATAGGTGTTATTAATCAAACTTTAATATAAGTCTAAACAAATTTTATTTACAAATTAAAAATACCGAATTTTTTTTTTATCACAATTTATGGATCACAGAAGCAATATTTCTAAAATTAAAAATATCTATAAGAAAGTAGAAAAACATTTTCATAATTAAAAAAATATATATAGTTAATATTTATAAGTGTTTCTGTTTTTTTTGTTATTTTAATAAAATAATGTGAAATTATTATAAAATAAATATTTTAATGTCTATCTTATATATGCTTATCAAAATTTATAGTGATTATTGTAATAGTTTTAACAAAATATTTTAGAAGAACTAAAGTCTCCAAAGAATTCATGGTGACTCATTTTCCATAGTCTTTGTACTTATAATTTAAAAATTTAGTAAAAAGAACGATAAAATAAATAATGTATAATATTTTAATGTGATTTTAATGAATAGTAACATTCAATGTTTACAAACATGGATATTGTAGGATGTTTGGAATGGAACCCTAGAAACCCTAGAACCTATAATAATGGAGGACATCTAGGCTTTGCATGGACGCACGGGGGCGTGTTGTGAGCACGGGACATGTATTCTGGACGTGGGATTCACGATGATGGTGTGGCCCCCATAGCAACCTCGCTCCATACGGGTCAGGTGGTCAACATGCAGCCGGATGGGTGGATGCCGCGATGGAATCCATTGTGGAGAAGGATAATGGTTAAAAGTAAACGAAGGTTGATCGTGAAAGGGTTTGCTTAACCCTGTCCTGCTTGGGGCTTTTTACTTCCATCTCTGTCATCTTATTATTGATTTTCTATTTTAACCTGCAAAAAATAGGCATTTAACTGCATCCCTTAGAAGGTGCACGCATTTCTAGCAAGGGTCCTTAAGGAATCATGTTTGTAGCTACTATCGTTAGAAGAATGCGGGCGCCATGGTCAACGGCTCGAAAAGTGTGGAGGTGGATCCCGAGCCTGGAGACATGCTGGCCATGTGGGGGATGGATGTAACAGATCAGAACATTCTGGAGTTTATCAGCCTAGTTGGGATGCACTCCTCCATTCCCGCAGGTTCAGGGCAGGCTTGGGAGCCAGAGGTATGGCCAGCAAGAAGTGAAGAGGTTCTTAGTGACGCGGTGAGGATGCATCAGCGAAAGACAGTTGCTTCAGCGAAAATTTAGGATGTCTCTATAAGGTTTAAAGACACGTCCCTGGTTAATAGGGGCCTTCTTCTAAATCATGACTTTCGTAGGCCATTTACTCGAACAGGGGGTCTGGAAGATATCATCTTCAGCTTGACCAACAAAGACCTCCTTAGGCAGTCTCCTAATGTTCAACAACTTGGGCAGAAGCCACAACTCGACGCCATTTAGAGAAGGTGGGACAGATGGCCTGGGCCCTAACAAACCCCCGCTTCCCTTGAGTGATGGGGAGAAATGTCTTTAGCACTACCTCCGGGGGATGGATCGGAGCTGCATAACCGAGGCTATTGCAAAAGGAAGAGCGGCAAAACCTTCAAGCAGTTTTCAGGGAGAACACCCGAGTTCAGGAGGAACTAATAAGGAATTGAGTCGCGAGAAAGATCTCCATCCGAAATTCTTGGTCGGTTTCTGCGTACAACAGGGAGGATCCTTGGCCGAAAACCTCCCTTCACTTGCTGCTAGGATGGGGGGCCTGAAATTAGAGAGGAATTATAGCTGGATTCCCATCCCCATTATGAACCAAATCCATCGTACAGTGTGGGGGATTCAAATAGTTCACGCAGCATATTAAAGAAAGTAAAAGAAGTCCGTAGGAAAGATAAAATTGCCAATCTGATTTTGGGCATTGAAATCTCTATAGACGACGCAATGCAGATAGCGGACCTAACTCTGGTGCATCCATGGACAGCATAATTACTTCCATCCCTGAGGTGACGCTTATCTCTTCCCCGGGTTTGCCTATGGTGCCCCTCTCCTCTTCCTCTGTATGCGAGCGTAGTCCTTACAGCATCAGATGCAGAGAAAAAAAGGACAACTTATTGGAGGTGTTTGGGGGTATGGGGATTTTGGGTGATCCTCCCTTTGGTCCCAAACATTGGGGTAGAAAATCAAACCTTTCAAAAGCCTCGCTGAGAGCCAGGTTGGACATAGCAGATGGTAAACAACAAATTTTGACAGGGGTGCTTAGAGCAATGAAAACCTCAGGCTTGGTTTCCAAATGATCATTATGTCTTACAATTGTTGAGGGTTGGCTAACAAACCCAAAAAACTAGCTTTCATGGCTATTCTTGACAAACATAGCCCCGATATCATCATACTTTAGGAAACTTTGGGAGCAGGGGAAGAAATTTAAAAATCCTTGGAGAAATTTTTCCCTGGTTGGTCCATCTACTGTCTAGATGAAAAAGGGAGATATGGGGGTCTAGCCATTGGTTTCAGGACTGGAAAAATGAACCTCATCAACTCTTGAGGGCTTGATCTCGTGTTGGCATTAGAATTATATTCCCCGGATCTCTGCCAAAATTTATTACTTCTCAATATTTATGGGCCTTGTCAAGACTGTCTGCAATTCTGGAATGCCCTCTAGACAAAATCCTTCATGAATTGCCCCAATCTTATCATTGGAGGGGACCTAAACTTCTCTATCGGCCAGTCTAAATCCTGGGGTCCGAATGCTAGGTCCGACCCCCTATCGATTTTTTTCTTTTCCAAGATCAACGGTGCTAAACTGCTGGACATAATCTCCATTAAAATGAGGCCAACTTAACGGTGTTGAAAAGTGTAACTAGGTCGGTCTTCATGTTGACTATGTAATTATGTAAAGAAGAAGACAATAATAATAAAATGTATTTTTGTTGTACTTGTTTCATGGGTTTCATGAACAAGATTTTATTATAGGTTATAGACTTCTTCTTGATGTCTTCTCGGTTTTTGTCTTCTTCTATAATTAAGTGTCATATACATGAAGGATTTAGTTTGGATGTTTATGCTCCAAAGACCTTGTGAAGAAGCTCACAAACAACCCTCAAACAAGCTGGAAGACAAGCTCAAAAAGCGTTGGAAGTCAAGCTCCAATACAGTGAAGACAACCCTCTAACAATGCTAAAATATACATTAAGAAATACCTCATAAAATGCTCTTCATGTCAGCCTAAATATCAGTGATGAAGTTGCCCTAATTCATAGATATCAAGTCAGCCTTATACACAGCTGATAGGTTGGCCTAAAGTCAGAAATAACACTACTATATATACACACTACTATGGCTATTTTGGAATGACAATGAAGTAGATCTCTCTGAATTACAAGTGTGGATTCTTCTGAAATAGTGCGGATTGTTTTGTGGAAGAAAGTGTGGAATTTAGAGACCGACGAAAATGTGGATTGTTCTAAGAAACCATAGCATAACGTAAGCAAGTTAAAGCTCTGTTTTGGGAACTACACTAACACAGAAAATTGTGGATAGTTCTAAAAAGTGGACAGTGTGACAAGATTTAAATGTAATATAAGTTAAAGGCGGTGTTATAGTGTGTTTAAGTGCGGACTTCAAGCTAGGGTAAAGTATGATATACATTCGGATTATATCACAGGAAGAAGGAAGTGTGGATTGGTCTGAAGGAAGCATACATATATATACAATGTGATACTAATTGAAGAAATTATGATAAGTGCTATAACAGAAGTGCGGATTGTTTCTGGGGCAGCAGTATGGATATACTAAATATTTACCTTCATGTTCTAAAGTGCATAAAGAGGAAGGATTACACCTCAAGTGAAGAAGCTTCAGAGTTAAGCAAATTGAAAGTTTTAGTGTTGGTGCAGCTCAGTGAAAGTTGGTGCAAAAATGAATGATCAATGTTGAAGGAAAATAAATAATAAGTGACAAGGTCTTGGAAGAATTCATAGGTCAGGGGTCTGAGTCTTGGTCATAGTACTTGTCATTTGAAGATCTATAAGAAGAATTTATCATGGGTTTTCCTCTCCAAGAGGGAGAGGTTTATCCCTGGCTCTAGGAGCCTAACTTTGTGTCTTTTGTATTTTGGTAATTGACTTGATGAAAGACTAAATAAGCTAAGGAAGAAAAGACATAAGTGTCTCATGTAAATTCACAATTAATTATCAAGCAGAGAATTTTTATTAACGTACAACCCTTCAAAATTCTCAACACGGTATCAAAGCTAAGGTGTTATAAAGGGCATAGAGACACTCAAGGATCATATTTCATGGAGGGTATCAAAGCAATGATTTTATTGGAAGAAAGGTCAATCTTCCATAGTGAAAGAAATAAGGCAGTATTATGGAACCATCTTAAATGTGCCAGCAGATCATTGCTATCTCAAAGTATTGCCATCAAAATCTTCAAGGCAAGTTACCTATCATCCTTGATCTTTCAAGGAAGCAGCATAATATCCTTATCAATCACCATTTAAAGGAAGCTTCAACCATCTTCAAAGTATTCAAGTTGATAGAAGAAGAAAAGCATCTACTCAAGAAGTATATATATGAATTTATATGAATCTATTAAAATGTCTCCTTTGAAAAGAAAGAAATGAACTGTTTGGGGTTTCAAACTTTCCATAGAAGACAAGGACAATGAAGTCATGCCAAATTCATGAAGGGAGATATAAGAGCCCAACGGATTCTTATAGAATCCATAAAATACTCTATCATCTCCAATGTACCAAATCTAAAATCATCAAAAGGAGTATATAAGAAATTAGTGGAGCTATTCTCTGTGAGTACTACAGGAGAAGCAGTCTCTCTGATCAAATGCAGGAACTAGGAGAAGACTACAGTGGTGTTAAAAGCTCTATGAGAAGAGTGGGGAAATATCACTTCACAATTATATGGGAAGATAGAAGTCACACCATTCCACGATTTAGGGTGTCTATGTAAATAGAGGAAACAATATTGAAAGGAAAAGTTGTTACGGGATCAAGTGAAATTATCAGGCCTTTACAGCCATGTCCAGGAAGAAAGAAAGATTCGATAAGTTTTGAAAGAAAACATGTACACGAAGCACAATGCCTTGGATATGATGAACTTGGGCATTAAAATAGAAATTGTCATTAATCTGAAAAAGGACAAGAGAAATAGGAAAGAAGCCCATGTCTCTAAAATGAGGAAAGTGTCTGATAAGAAATAAGAAGCAAGGGATATCCACCATGATTGAGATCATCTTATCCTTTAAGTGATTTCTGTTAGTTATATGATAGGAAGCATTATTTCATCCTGATGAAAGCATGGTAGGAGATCGTGGTGAATCTGCTCCGGGAAAACCTCTCTGATAACATTACTAATGGAAACAAGTCATCAAGAGCAAGGGTCATCATGGAAACATATTTCTGGGATGTGATGACATATTGATGGAGTAGGCTAAGAGAATGAAGCTCTTCATTCTTGATAAATTGCTACAAGATGACTCAAGTGAAAAGGGTATGAGGTATGTATATATTTATATGCTAACATTGGATGTTGTAAAGTCATGTGTTGCAGGTAATGAATTTTTGTATTTAGAAATTTATCTATGGAGGAGTATCTCTCAGTGCATGGACAGATGAAATCAACATAATATGTCCTCATGGAATATGAGGTGATTGTATATGAACGAGAAACTAGAAAGGTTGTAAGTTCTTGGGAATGGAGAATGTGCAGAAAGGAAGAGATCATGAAATGCAACCATGTGAAGAGGAAGTTATCATCTAGAAGCCCAGAAGATGTGACTTGGAGATCTCCTGGGAAGATATGTGGACCCTGAAAGAAATCTGGTAAATAAGAAGACCCTTGATAAAAAATATCATTAGGAGATGTGTCAATTTGTATGAAGGATGTCGATGCCTACAGGAAGATGTCATGGTGAAATATCATCACTAAGGTAACTTTTGTTCTAAAAGATCATATGAATATGTTTATCTAGATAAATATGTGCATGGCTGCTAATCATAAGAAAGGATGTATGATCCTTGGGGATGATTCGAAGGAAAGCAGCATGGCATAATGATGGACCGGATGAGGAAGACTGATGAATCACTTTATGATAGTGGACATGAATCATGACTGAAATTGATGGATGATCTATGCCCTATGAAGCCAAAAGTTGAAGATTCCTCAATATCGAAATCCATGACATCGAGGGGAGGAAATCTTCATGAGTAGCTAGATTGCTACTGCAGGACCCTGGTTAATGAGGAACCTCGTGGTAAGTTTCTTGCTTGGAAGAAACTTGAAATATTTCCTTCCTATGTTAAGAGGGAGTGATGTATGTGATTCTCTATTACATGTGTCATGCACTAGACCAGGACTAATAGATGTAAGTCTTAGTGAAGGCCATGTGAAGAGAATGGATAGACACATCATTTTGGTATTCACCTAGAAGATATAATGGATGATTGGGTAATCATATAACATTCGATACTCTTTCAGAATGAGATAGGGTATTCAAGATAAGAGTATTCATGGACCAATATCCTTTGAGCACTGGCTACCTAAGAGAAGAATAGTCCAAGAAGGTCATAGTCTGGGAACACCTAAGAGAGGTATGTACCTTGCAGAGACAGACTATGGTGTCTATTAGTCATGTGTCTCACCAGCATTGTAGCCCATTGTCTCGTTGAGAGATGGGGTTGTTATTCAAGGCCTTGCACTAGGACAATGCTGGTTGATATGATGCTATATAGATGAAATTACCAATCTGATTCTTCTTATGAGATTCTTCAGCTTGAAAGTGACCATGTACCTGTATGAATACCTCCCTAGTTAGGAGGGAGTGTTGAAAAGTGTAACTAGGTCAATCTTCATGTTGACTATATAATTATGTAAAGAAGAAGACAATAATAATAAAATGTATTTTTGTTGTACTTGTTTCATGGGTTTCATGAACAAGATTTTATTATAGGTTATAGACTTCTTCTTGATATCTTCTCGGTTTTTGTCTTCTTCTATAATTAAGTGTCATATATATGAAGGATTTAGTTTAGATGTTTATTCTCCAAAGACCTTGTGAAGAAGCTCACAAACAACCCTAAAAAAAGCTGGAAGACAAGCTCAAAAAGCGTTGGAAATCAAGCTCCAATACAGTGAAGACAACCCTCTAACAATGCTAGAATATACATGAAGAAATACCTCATAAAATGCTCTTCATGTCGGCCTAAATATCAGTGATGAAGTTGGCCTAATTCATAGAGATCAAATCGGCCTTATACACAACTGATAGGTCAGCCTAAAGTCAGAAATAACACTACTATATATACACACTACTGCGGCTATTTTGGAATGACAATGAAGCAGATCTCTCTGAATTAGAAGTGTAGATTATTCTGAAATAGTGCAAACTATTCTATGGAAGAAAGTGTGGAATTTAGAGACTGAAAAAAATGTGGATTGTTCTAAGACACCATAGCATAATGTAAGAAAATTAAAGCTCTGTTTTGGGAACTACGCTAACACAGTAAATTGCAGATAGTTCTAAAAAGTGGATAGCGTGACAAGATCTGAATGTAATAAAAGTTAAAGGCAGTGTTATAGTGTGGTTAAGTGTGAACTTCAAGCTAGCTGATATACATTCAGATTATATAACAGGAAGAAGGAAGTTCGGATTGGTCTGAAGGAAGCATACATATATATAGAGTGTGATACTAATTGAAGAAATTGTGATAAGTGCTATAACAAAAGTGCAGATTGTTTTGGGGCAACAGTATGGATATACTAAAGATTTACCTTCCTGTTATACAGTGCATAAAGAGGAAGGATTACACCTCAAGTGAAGAAGCTTCAAAGTTGTGCAAAGTGAAAGTTTTAGTGTTGGTGCAACTCAGTGCAAGTTGGTGCAGAAATGAATGATCAATGTTGAAGGCAGATAAATAATAAGTGACAAGGTCTTGGAAGAATTCATAGTTCAGGGGTCCGAGTCTTGGCCATGGTACTTGTCATTTTAAGATCTATAAGAAGAATTTCTCGTGGGTTTTCCTCTCCAAGAGGGAGAGGTTTTTCCCTGGCTCTAGAAGCCTAAATTTGTGTCTTTTGTATTTTGGTAATTGACTTGATGAAAGACTAAATAAGCTAAGGAAGAAAAGACATAAGTATCTCAAGTAAATTCACAAGTAATTATCAGGAAGAGAATTTGTATTAACCTACAGCCCTTCAGAATTCTGAACAGACGGAACAGGAGAATAGGGGAAGATATGGTTGCCAAGAGACTGGATCGATTTTTTATAAAAGAAGACCTTATGGATAGAGTTTCACTGCTTTGACAATGGATAGGGGAGGGGGGGAGTCAGATCACCACCCCATTCTCCTCGAACTCAAAGGGACGAATCAAAAGTCAGGTTCTCTGTTTAATTTCAACCTTGGATGGCTCTTGGAGGATTCCTTTAACACCCTATTCAAAGAGACCTGGTCCCCTTATGAAAACAAAGGCCAACTCAATGTTACAGAATATTTCTTGAAAAACCTTAAAAGAATGGAGAAGGCCACCTTAGACTGGGCTAAAAGAAAGAAAATAGAAGAGGAAGCCAGATTAATGTAGCTTGGGAAGGAGCTAGAAAGGTTGGAAGGGCTAGAGGAGGATGGATACAAGACGGTGGAGAAAAGGGAGGTCATCAAAGGTTTAGAAGAAGAAAGAAGAAAAATACATTTAATCAGGGAGGAATAATGGAGAGAAAAAATCAGGGCTATCTAGTTGTCTGTGGGGGATGAAAATACAAAGTTCTTTCACAACTATGCTAAGGGTCGGAAAATCTCAAACACAATTTGGGAAATGAGATTTGAGGATGATAGCATTGTAAATTCTTTCGAGGGTCTGGCCTTGATGGGAAAGAACCACTTCAGGAATCTTTACAAGGCCCCTAGAGATATCACTATTGCAGAAGTTGTCCAAGTAGCTCATCTCTTCCCTCGATATATTGATAAAGAGAGCCATGAAATGTTATCCATTCTGGTCATAAAAGAAGAAGTGGAGGGAATTGTAAAGGCCATGAAGAAGGAAAAAAGCCTAGGGCCGGATGGGTGGACCGTTGAATTTTACCAACACTTATTCGAATCATTTGGGGATGATCTGACTGTGGTGGTAGAATATTCTAGGGTCAATGGAGCTATCCCGAAGTCCCTGAACTCGACTTCATTACTCTCATTCCGAAGCTGGATTCTCCAGCCTCTTTCAATGACTTTCGACCTATCGCCCTATGCAACCGCTTATAGAAAATCATAGCCAAGGTCATCGCCGAAATAATCAAACGATTTTATCAAAGCATATTTCTAAGGAACAATTTGGGTTTCTAGAAGGGAGGCAGATCCATGAAGCCATTGGAGTGTCCCAAGAAGTCTTACATAGTATGTAAAGATTCATACAGAAAGGGTTGATCATCAAAATTGATCTTTCTAAGGCATATGAAAAAATAAGCTGGATATACATCAGACTCCTTCTCACCCATCTAGGTATCCATTATGATTTCATCTGTTGGGTGATGGGGTGCATAACTGACATTAGCATTGCAACATTAATAAATGGAGCTTCCTCCACTTTTTTTTTAAATGAAAGAGGTCTTCGCTAAGGATTCCCCCTCTCTCCTCTCCTATTTCTTCTGGAAGCTAAAGGCCTAAGTTAGTTGATCCTAGATGCAAAATGGAAAGGGGACATTCAGGGAGTGGAGGTGGCTACAAATCTCAAAATCACCCACCTTCTGTTTGTAGATGACATTCTTCTCTTCAACAATGGTATTAGAAGGGACATTCTCCATTTTAAAGCCTCCCTGGACCTCTTCCTCATTGCCACAGGTATGAGTATAAACTTTCACAAATCATCCATCATGATCGAAGGACTCTCAAGAGAAGATTCCAGGAGAGTATTCAAATTTCTCCCTTTTAAGATCAAGCAGATTTTGGAAAGATTCTGATATCTTGGGTTTCACCTCAAGCCTAACTCGTATCGAATAACGGACTAGATGTGGATGGTGGCCAAAATCGAAAAAAAAATCAAGTGTTGATACTATAAGTGGTTGCCCAGAGCATGTAGGCTAGTTCTTATCAAATCAGTGCTAATGGCCATTCTGGTATTTTGGGCATTGCTATCATGGATGCCGAAAGGAATAATGGAGCAAATCTGTAAAATCTGCCACAAATTCTTGTGGGCAGGTTCAAGGGAGAAGCATGCATTTTCATGGGCAGCATGGGAAAAAAATTCTAGACCCAAAGAATGGGGAGGCTTGGGTATCAAGGAGTTGTTATCCTTTGTCACATCTCTTGCTGCCAAAATGAGATGGTCTCTACTGGCCAAGGATTCCTTATGGTCCTCGATTATGAGAAGGAAGTATATAGACCCTACACCTATATTAATCGAATGGGTGAGGAGCCTGGATAAGAAACCCAAGGGAGGGTCGGTCGTCTGGAGGGCCACACTCAAAGCCATGGAATTGATTAAAGAGGGGCTGGTGTGGAAGGTAGGAAACAGACAACAAATCAAAGTAGGTTTGGACCCGTGGGTCGGATGCAACGCGGGGTTTTCCCTTCTAGAAGCTTGCAGAGCCCACCTTGCTGAAAAAGGTCTCTTGTACCTAAATCAAGTTGAAAAAGTAGAAGCAACATAAATTTGGACTCATGGATGGAAATTGGGGGCAGACCTTCAACTTGATCCAACATGGTTCGAGACATGGAACCACTACATTAACGAGCTCCACAGGAATAATGTCCGTCTGTGAAATGAGCCTCATACTCTTAGATGAGAATTGGCTCTATCTGGTAATTACACTCCCAAGTTTGGCTACTCATATCTCATGGGGAAGAAAGGATGGGCGGAGCCCGAGTGGTGGTATAAACCACTTTGGAAGATGAAATGCCCAGCAAAAATCCGCCTCTTCTTCTTGTGCCTACTGGAGAATAAGATCCTCACCTGGGAAAATCTACAGAAACATAGGAAGGAGGGACCGGGAAGGTGCCCCTTATGAAAACTTGAATCTGAATCCGTGACTCATCTAGTTTTGAGCTTTCCGTTCAGCATAAAGGTATGGGACACTTTCCGTTCCCTGGTTGGGTTTACACACTAATGGAGAGGCCTCTCAGATAAGGAGGCCTGGCAGATGTGGTGGAATAGCTATCAAGTAGAGAAATAAAATAAATTCCCTTGATTATCTCCTAGGGAATCTGGCTAGCTAGAAATCAAGCTACTGTCAGGGACGAAGAAACCCCCTCTCAAGTGGTCGCTCAAGAAGGGGCGTCTATTTATGATCTACTACCAGATCAAGTTCCCATCACAAAGATAAGGACGATTACCCCTTAGATGATTAGGGGAGACATCCCCTGGGCCTATTTCGATGGTGCCTCCAACCCAGAGAACACGTGTGGGGCCAGATTAGTTATCCATTTAAATTAGGTGTAGAGGTTGGAAGCCTCTATCGGTCTTGGTCAGGGTTCAAATAATTATGCTGAGATTAAAGCACTAAATCTCCTTCTCTATTCGCTCACACACCTGGACATTAAATCAGTTCAAATTTTTGGGGACTCGCTAAACATTATCAAATGGTTCAATAAGGAATATGTTTGCTCAAATTATATCTTAAGTCATGTCCTTGAGGAATGTTGGATTCTGAAGACGCACTTTACTTATATTGATTTATGGAATATTTACAGGGAAAGAAATGTCGTTTCAGACTTCCTTTCTAAGGAGGGTTTATAGCAAGATCCGGGCAGCTGGAGGACTCGAAAAATAGGGTCGGAAGGCTCTGTGGCTTCGGACCATCCTCCTGTTGTCTAGATTATTTCATATAGCATATATTTTAGTTTCTTTTCAGTAACAACTATTCATAATTATTTAATTTCCATACAAAAAACATTACATCCTACTTAGTACTTTTAAACTCATATGCGGATTCAGTCTCAAAAATATTTTTGTTTTTCCTCTTACTCCACACAACAATTCCTGTTTGGGTTGTTTTTCCTCATAAGAGGAGGCCCGGGAATGCATTGTGAAGTTTCATTTTTTTGGGTTGATGGCAAGTTGGTGGTTTTTCCCCTATTACATGGGACATTTCTGATCAATCTCATCACATTAATAGGATAGGGGTTTTTGGACATGGGTTGATTACTTCAGCCGATGTTTGGAATAGCATAGACTCATACCAATAAATGCTTAAATGCATGTACATAGTTAACTTTTTATGATATAAAGAGTTCGATTTTTTATTTGGAAAAGGAAATTCAATATTTACTTGCTTTTTTTTTAAATAGTGCACACATATTAAATTAAATAATTTATAAATTTCATATAATCAAAATACTTATGGTATAAAACATTTTACATTGATAAAACTTTTAAAAATATTCATAAAAAAAAATATATATTTTAAATTATTGTTAATAATTATTATAAAAAAGTTTAACCTGTGAATTGAACATACAATTTTGAAGGTTAGTGCAATTGATTGAGTTTGTATCTATTATTGAGAGTTGATGGACTCAAATCTCAACACATAAATTAATTGAAGTAATCAACACCTTTATTATTGATAAACCTTTTACTCTTATATATTTCACATTTTCACATTTTTAATAAGTGAAATCCCATAATGACGGGTGGGTTTACACTCCACGTTAATATTAGTTTATTAAATAATATTTTTTTATATAAAAATTTATTATTTTATTTTATTTCTTAAATCCATTCATAATATTATTCATTAAACTTAGGCATTGTCTTTGCTTTATTTATTTCACAAATAGTAATTAGCTTGTTATTTGGCATCTCATTATGTGGTTAGTACTAATCTTTTTTTTCAGAAGGAAAAAAAGGTTGGTAGATGATTCTAGTACATGCAGTAAAATGTCTAGAAATTCGTATATCAAAATAAATAACGAGTAGAAATACAAAATCGTTTAGTATCAAAGGTAATTGTCTAAATTGCCTCATATTAACAAGCACCCCGAAAACAAAACTAAAGGCGTCCAAGTTATATGAGAGTGCCTATCTGAGAATACAAATGAGATACAAATAAGCTATACAATAAGGAGTACCATACTAATATTTAGAGAAATAAATAAATAAATAAATCTGATAAAAGATCCTCTAACTAGGAAAAATAGTTATGGGACTTCAAAGCTTCATTCTGACATATGCTTGCCCTCCACATAAAATTTATACTGGGTCGAGCCTGAAGCAAAAACCAATCCTTGTTTGGAGAGACTGTTTGCAATTTATTATGTTCCCTTAAGACATGTGAGAGTGATGTGCACAAAGGATCTCTTCATAACCTTGATGTGATCCATCCAAGCAATCATAGAAGGAGCCGAGAAGGTGGATCTCCCAACCACCCATCTATGATAGATTTGAAGTCCCCAAAAATTTAGAGAGTTTTGATTTCAAGATGCTTTGTTGCAACCAACACGCCCCAGAATTACAATAACTTTTCATTTTGATTGGTGTCAGAACCACAAAACCAGTGAAATAGAAAATGTACATGGATATTAATCCTCAGCCACACTCTGCAACCACACCTTCTATCATGGGTCACATCATAAGAAACCCAACAGGAAAAAACACTTGTAATGGAGGAGACAAAGATCTAAGGAGACAATCAAACTGTTTGGAAGGCACGTCATTTGTTAACTAAACCAAAATTTTAGAACATATACTGTGGATCATGGGAGGCTTATCTTAAAAAATAGAGAGATTTCTATCCTTCGAGATTTCCCATACCCTTAAAACCTTGAATCTCCATTTCTTATCAAACCACCACATGAAACATGACTCCAAAGAAAACAATTGAGAAATTTGTACATATTTCATGATACAAACCCATACCTCCACTAACAAGGGGCATTGTATAAAGAGATGTGTAACTTTTTCCAAAGTCGTATGACAAAAAACACACCACCCTAGGCCAGAGAAACCCCTTTTACAAATGTTATCCTAGGTAAGGGTCTTTTAATGCCAATCCAACCAGCAAAAATGACCACTTTATAAGGAACCTGCCATCTCCACCCTTTCTTGTACGAGCGTAGATTATTTATAGGATTTGCATATTTTGAGATGTGGTGATAAACCTCTAATACCACCACCGAGCCCTGCTTCAAAACACCATTCCACACCAAAGAGTCACCCAATTCTTTTATAACAAAGCCAGCATCTTTAAAAAAATGTATAAGGTGGTTCCAGGTTGACTCATGTTCACCCGATAGCCCAATCTCTGTCATTATCTTCCCTATTAGATAGGGAAAATCTGGATGCCTTTTAAAGATGGCTTGATCCAAGAAATAAGTACATCTATTATGTAATTTTCAACAATATATTCTTGTGGAAAGGAGATGTGATGACACAAATAATAGGATCCAAGCCAATCATAATTTGGTTTCTCCTTCCAAATGACCAAAGAATCTTATCTAGTAGCCATTTTCTCACTTTGTGAGGCTCAACCATATATATGAACTTTTTTTATCCCAATCATCCCCCTTGTTTACTAGACAGAGAAGGCTCCACCTTTTAAGTACTTCTTAGTAATAATAGCTTTTCATATACCCCTACCAAATATAACTCGCCTTAAAGATTGAGTTTAAAGGGACCAACCAAAATTCTTCAAATCCAATATGCCCCATCCATTAGCCTCAGTCCCTTTAGTTATAGCTTCATACTTTACAGGTGAAATTTTTGGTGACCCCGATTTCCTTTTGACAAGGCTTTTTCTCTCCTTCATGCATGAGGTACAATATATCCTAGATTTATATTGAAAAATTTAAGTTACTACTATATCAAGATCCTCATTATGAAGATTATTATACTTAGAACAATTTTCCTTAGCATTCCACTATTATTCTTGTGAAGAGGGAGAGTCTTTACAGTAGCCATCACATACTAGTTTCCATACATGAGGTCTCATATTTTACCTTATCTCCCCACTCATGAAATTTTGTTACACTCAACACAACGACACTTTGATAGTCCATGAATAAACCATACCTTCCTTCAAGCTATTAGGCTTATACAGAAGGAACTGTATCTAACACCAATTGATGAAAACTTGACTAAAGTTGGAGGAGGGGGTGAATCGCTTTGGTACATTCATGGACATTTAAATATATTTTATTTTGACTGATTAAACAAACCATTAAATGAGCAGATTAACACATAATGAACAACAAATTTAATATGCAAAAACAAGTAATAATTAAACCAAAAACATCACATCAACACATAATAACGACAGATATGGACACAAAATATAAGTAAAAGGCCATTAAAAAAAACCACAATTTATTATTTTTGTGATGCAAAAGAAAGCTCCTGCTCCCTTATTACATATGCTTTTATTTAAGCTCCAACCTACATGAAAGACTACTATATCAATTTTTTTGCAAACTACAACATGCCAGGGATAAATGCAAGGGAATGTAGAGATGAGGATTGTTGTCAAAAAGGAATGTTATAATTAATGAGCCGCAACATCAAAATTCGAGAGAAAAATTCCAAGAGAAACAAAAATAATATAATAGTACACCACCCCATAAGAATTAGTCATTGCAACACCACCCTGCACAATAAGCTATGCATGAGCCACCCAGTAGAACCTAGAAAAGTTAGACAATTATACTCCCAAATCCCACGGGAGTAATCGCCGTAAATGCCATCACCAATCCAGAAATAATGAAACCATGCAAGGGTGTAATACCACTCAATACTCAAACAAATTACCACCCTGAAAGTAGGATTTCAAGAAATAGTAATTTGTGGTCCTTGTGAAAACACAATACAAAATTCGATGGTAGGACACGAAAGGTCGATTAACAACACTAAGAATACACCATCAAATATTACCATAGCACCATCGAACCACCTTGAAAGGTCTGGTGAATACCAAATATATAGGACGAAAATGAAAGATATAGAGCATAGTGCTTTGATACCATACGAGGAAAATAGAGCACTCATACCAGATTGACGGATTCATAATACGTAGAAGCTTTGAGTACATAGCTCAAACACACAACAACTAAACAATAAACTAATCATGAATTTGCATAACACTGAAATGTCAAAGCAACTAAAGTTGTGTTACATCTTCGACGATTCATCTCGATCGTGCCTCTTCTCAATTTATACTCAAAATTAGTCGGTTAATTTCCCCTTCAATTTGAAAGGGTTATGGCGGTGATGGCCCTTCAAAACTCAACAAGACATGGCGGTGACAGCAAGGTGATGAGGCAGTGCATTGTCAGAGCAATTACTTCCAACACTCCCCCTTAATTACAACTGACAAATTAACCATGAATTTACTTAACTTAAACGTGCCTAGTGGTCTAAGTCTCAGCTAGGCTTACAATGACCCAAAAACTTTGACATCATGTCTTTAACTAGAATTATTTTTCATTTTCTTCCAGATCTTGTATCCTTTGAATTGCTTCATCTTTGTCTTTTTGGTGTAGGCTCTAAATTTCAATTTCTTCATTTGACTTTGTAGCTCTTCCATCACGATATCTTTGTTTATCATAAAAAACATAAAAAATCATTTTAATATGTTCATGGATGTCATATACTTCTTCAAAAATCTTCTTGTATGGGGACTACTACAACATCTCATCTTCTATAGTTTGTTCTTCATCATCAATCTTATGATTATCAATTTGCTGCAACAAAAGTTCATAGTAAAATGTTATCTCTTCAGGACTCCAATACATCAAAATTTCATTGACATTTTCATTTTCAACATCATCCATGTTTTCTTTGACATTCATTGCTGCATCTTCTATACAAACTTCATAAACACATGGTGTTTCAAGCCATGCTTCAAGAAAATTTAATTCTTCTTCATATTTTGTTGCTTCTTCTCGGTTGCTTCTAACATATGCACATACAAAATCAATACAGTTAAGTTTATACATAAAAACATCTTCAGAACCATATTGGTTATGTTCATTCTGCTCTAGAATAAGAGCTTTCTCCCCTTCTTCCTTCTTTGACTTTTTCGATGCCTCATAATCTTGATTCTCTACCTCTGCTTCTGCAAACAGGTTTTCATCCACTTGGTTTCGAGGCACAAGTGAGTTTTTGTCGCCGAATAACAATCTATCAATACGATGTTTCGTTGCACCATCTGCAACTACTCATCACTAGTGCATTCTTCTTCATCAAAGTTAGCATCATAAATTTCAATTGTAGGATCCACTGACTCAATTTCTTCACCACTGGCAACATTATCTATGACAAAATCAACTTCTGCTAGTAACACACCATCAATATTGTGATCCACTTTCATGTGAGATTCAACAAAATCTTCCTCTTTCTGTATATTTGCTACTACGGATCCATCTTCAATTTCATCTTCAAACAATGCTTCAACAGGTTGTACAACGCTACGATCTTCGAATTCATTACTCCCCCTTGCACCAAATTCTTCTTCTAGGATATTCCATGCTTCCTTGGAAGTTGTAGCTTTTGCTACTTTGCACAAAAACATCTCATCCAATTCCTATTTAATAAAATCCAATACTAAAGCATCGCATACTTCATCATATGGGTTATTAGACTGGTATTCAATTAAGTCTTTAGCTAGAAGAAAAGCTAACATTCTAACAACCCAAAAATCAAAATGTTTACCAGTAAACATAGGTGGTGGTAGTAGATCAAAGCTACACCATTCACCATCCATCTCTTCTCTGTCTTCTGCTATACTTCTGAGTTACTTGGCTCCGGCCTGAACCACAATGATCCTTTCCATTTCTTTTCGATTCATTTTATTAATCAACTTTACTCTCACTTGGAGACCCATGACTGTAGTCTTATAGTTGTTTTCCTGATCACATGTGGGTATCTTCCATATCGCCCCTAGAAAAAATGTGATTTTCAATATGCGCCCCCATAAGGCACAATCTTCACTAGATACATTGTCATGCTTGACAAAACACCATTTTTTTTTTTGGGTAAACAAAGACTTTACAAAAACCTAAACATTTTCCAATAAAAAAACCTCTATTTTTTATAATTCTCCTTTTAAAATATCTTCACAATAAACCATGCAACATACAGTTTTAAAACTTTATCACCAAAAATTTCAAGCTTGCTAAACTCATTCAAATATTCACGCAGCCATTAATAAACTCCTTCACACTTACTAAAATCCTTCAAAGAAGCCCTTCCAATATCCACGCAACCTTTACTTAAATATTTGATAATCCTTTAATATCTTGCCCAAGACATGAATTTTAAAAAATATTTTTTTTAATAAAAAAACATTCCATAGCCTAAAGCTTTTCACCATATGCATGAGGAGCATTAAAAAAAGTCCTTTATAAAAAATAAAACAAAATTTCACTTTCCTGGAATGGTCTCGAGACCACGGCGAAGATGCACATATTTTCAATAATATAATCTAGTTGTCAGTCAACTAACCAGCGTTGTCGCTCCTTTGCGAGTCTCCACAGGACTTCACTCAAAGTGCCAGTCTCCAAACCTAGCAACAACTCCAACCTAGGTCTGGTCGGCACTCCTCGACGCTCTGCAATGCAATTACAAACCATACACCGAATGACTTGAACCAATTCCAAATTCCACGTTCAGGTGTTTGATCAGAGAGTCTTCAGTACAAAGAGTGCATGAGTTTCGTCCCACACACCAGACTATAATCTTCCCACACTCCATAGGATCTGCTTGACGTCATGTTGCACTGTCGAACAAACAACGCAATTACGTCTACTACGACGGAGTAGGGGCAACTCTATAGTTTTAGATAGAAACTGCGTAATTGTCTTGAATAATCTAGCTACTCTACCCGGCCTGGGGTGCCACACAATGCATAGTGACTTTTGCGCACGATCAAGCGACACAAATTTTTAACTTTTGGTTCACGTCCACTGGCTCTAATATCAATTGAAAGATATAGAACACAACGCTCTGATACAATATGGAGAAAACAGAGCATTCATACTAGATTGACGGATTCAGAATACACATAAGCTCTTACTACACAGCTCAAACACACAACAACTAAACAATAAACTAAGCATGAATTTGCATAACACTGAAATGTCAAAGCATCTTCAACAATTCATCTCGACTGTGTCTCATCTCAATTTATACTCAAAATTAGTGGGTTAATTGCCCCTTCAATTCAAAAGGGTTATGGCGATGATGGCCCTTCGAAACGGAATAGTCTATAATGCTAATTTTTGGAGAGAATTGGATGTTTACATGGATGATGTAAGGAATAGTCTATAATGCTAATTTTTGGAGAGAATTGGATGTTTACATGGATGATGATCCTTACATAGCATGGAAAATATTACAGTTTATTCTGATTTCACGACAGTTACTTTTTCCTAGCTCTTTCCGGCGATGTTGTTTACATATATGGTGTCATTTCCTAGGTCTAACAACGAACATGAACCGCCTTCACTGTCATGTCTACTCGACTCAATTAAAGCATGGAAAGATACCAGAATGGCTGAATTAAAACATTGAAAGATACTTTGGAGACGTTGCACGTAGGTCCATTTCAAATTTCAAATTTCAGTTTTTAGTGCCCCTCTATTTAAAATTTAAAATTTTAGTTTTCACCGCGCAAAACACTACATGAATGTCCATGCCCAGGAGGTTGCCTTCCTGTTGTATTTCTTCCATGGTTGCTGGATAACCAGCTGCTCCTTTGTTTTTTTGTGCAGGCAATTTTCTTAAGTTTTTGAAGCCATGGATGCAACTATCAGCTGCTTCATCATTTCATGTTGTGCGTGGAAAACAATGACGCTTTCCCCGAGGTAACACAATTGTGAAACATAGCACCCTCTTCAATCAAATTTTTCCTCTCAGCCTGTCAATTAATACCTGGACGGAGGTACCATGGAAGCTGAAGGAGGCCTTCAACATGTTGGACAATTATAGCGATAAGAAAATCAGTTTATTGGATCTCCAAGATTTCTTCACTCGGTGTCGCTTCAGTGTGGGGAAGCGGTTGAGCAAAGAGGAAATGGAGGGCATGATAATTGTTGTCCACGCTGACAACAAAGACTAGGTAAATTTTGAGGACTTTAACCAGATTTCTGTGAATTTTGAGGATTTTCACCGGATTTCGTGGCTCATTACGTAGAAAATCGATGATAAGAAATAACATGCAAAGAAATAACATGTTCATTGTTCATGGTGGGATGTACATGTCAAATGCAAATAAATAACACGTTCAGAGCCGATGACTTCTTCTAAAGGATGACAAGGATGAATGAGAAAGTCCACCCAGTTGAGAACTTTCTCTTTGTTGAGATTGAATCTTTTAAAAAGCCAGACTCGCTGATTTACATCCTTTGAGTAGAGGCATGCTCGATCTTCCACGGGCATTTCGTAGAAATATTTGACTATCCCCATCATGTTTTTCATGACATTCTCTAGCATGCCATGGTTCACTATCTAATATTAACAAAAATTAAAGTCACTATGTGTTAATTCCAACCTATCAACAGAGATGTATAGACTCTATGGTCTAAAATTTGAAATGGACCTATGTGCACCGTCTCCAAAGTATATGTCAATGTTGTAATTGAGCCATTCCGGTATCCATGCTTTAATTGAGTCGGGTAGACATGACAGTGAAGGCGGGTCATGTTTGTTGTCAGACCTAGGGAACAACACCATATATGTAAACAACGTCGCCTGAAAGAACTAGGAAAAAGTAACTGCCATGAAATCAGAATAAATCGTAATATTTGTCATGCTATGACATGATAATCATCCATAGCAACATCCAATCCTCTCCAAAAAGTCATATTATAAACTATTCCCTTCGAAATTCAACTAGACATGGCAGTGACGGCAGGGCTGTGAGGCGGTGGGGTGTTAGAGTAATTACTTCCAACCGAAAACTACACTTGACGGATTTATCTTCTCTATCATAATTCGCCACCTGGACTTAAGAGGGGGCATCCATGTGAAATATAAACAGACACCTATAACATGACGACGCCCACTTCACCCAGGTCAATCATAAAACAAAAAACCAAAAACTCCCCACCCTACTCCAAAATAGAGAGTACGTCGACCAAAAACAGAAGGGAAACCAGGTACCTCCTACTGAAACTGTATTACCTCCTCGATGCCCTAAGAAGATATAGGATGTATAGAGCACACAATACCAAAACCACTAATTGTATAAATTTCATGCCCAGAATGGGGAACATGAGAAACAAATAATCGACAGCCTTTCAGAAGCAATATACAAAAAAATGCACTGTTATCACTTCCTTTAACCACTACTGTAATACTATTTTCCCTCTGTGTGTATGTTCCAAGTCCACCAGTAGCCCACAATATAGCACTATGGAACAGAGAAAGCCAATACGTCGACAAATACACAAGGGAAACTGGAATCATACCTACTCAAGTTGTATTACTTCCTCGATGCTCTCTCATCAATGCTCACTACTAACCTACGATGCTAAGAGTTTACACAATATGAACCAATGAATTGCTTCAAGATTACTGTACAAACTTCTGTACTAATTGCTTCAAGATTTACTATACAGAATATCTACTATGTAAACGTCGTGTAACGTGAACATTCTCAATAAATTGTGGTTTTATTTATTTTTCACAAAACTTGACATTCATAGTTGGAGACATTCTTAGAAATGAAATTAAATTATAGAATTATCGCATAGTAAGCAACATTGTCTTTTACTAGTTTTTTGAGTTCTCATTTGGTAAACAACATAATTTTCTTCTATTTGCTTCGGTTGAGTAAATATCTATTAGAAATAAAATTATCAATTTTATATTAAATTAATTATTTTATTGGTAGGGTATTCTGTTAAGGCATTCTTCGATGTGAAGTTGTCCAGTTCGCCCAGTTCACTCTGTTAAGACACTCTTTGATGTAAAGTCAGAAACTCGTTGATTCAATTCCCCACAACTATCTAAATAATATATTAAACATGATGAAGACACTATTAAAATATTTCCCATCAAAATAATATATTAAACATCATAAAAATGTAACAGAGCCAAATTTTAAAAAAAAATTATTATCTTACCATTTTAATAATATCATTTTTATATTAAAATAATTATTTCACATTTTTAACTTTTATTTTAAATAATAAATTTACCATTTTAATTCTACGTAGGATAATTTGGATTTAACACTAGTGAACTCACAAGAATTGGATGAAAATCATTTCTATATTTGTGAACTTATTGAGTGACCAGATTGTTATGAAAATTAATTCACATTCCTAAAATATGACAATATTATAAAATGCATATATAGGAGTCGTTCTTAATTCCCAGAATTGTGATATCATAAATTGTCAGATCGGAGGTACCCTTGATATTCCTAAGAATTTGGTTTGCATAAATAGTACAAGAATTTACTCATACTTTAATATTGTGAGGATAACAGCGTTTTCAATTGGTTTTGGAAGTGAAAGAAATCAGTGCATTGAGATGTCCTTGTAATGAGAAGAATAATGTTAAAGGTTTAATGGAAAAATGATTGACTATTTAAATCTAAAGAACATATGTGTGAGAATAATCTAGAATAATGTAGAAATAGGAGTGGTTATGGTTTGTTGAATGAGAGTTTTATAATTAACCTTTAGTTCCACCAGTTCAGGATTGTTGCCCCAAACTTAGGAAGATTAGGTGAGTGTCTATGTTATAAATATGTAATGTTGACGTTGAGCTAATAACAAGTTGTGTGAGCTCTGTCTCACGTTGTGTGTTGCATTTATATTATTTAATTTGGTATTTAAATTATTTAATGTTACATTCAAATTTTCTTTTCTGAATGGTGATTTAAAGGAAGAAGTTTATCTGGTTCAACCTGAAGGGTTTGTGAAACAGGGACAGGAGCATCTAGTCTGTAGGTTAAGAAAAGTCTTATATGGTTTAAAACAGGCGCCGAGATCATGGTATGTAAAGATTGATACCTTCTTTCATCAGAATGGGTTTGTGAAAAGCAGCATGAGCACATCCAGCAATAGTGATTCATCACGAGAGGAAGATTCAGCTCAAAGCAGGAGAATCATGGATGGAACACCAACAGGTATTGTAGAACCAAGAAGGTCAACCCGACAAACCCAACTTCCTGCAAGGTATAGATATTATGCCTTGATGTCTAATATCATGAATTTTATAGAACCAGTTGATTATGAAACAAGCTAAAGAGCATGTGTTGAGATTCAACAAGATGGTGAGCTTAGTGAAAAGAGTCGCCTTCACTAAGTGGGCCAGCAGGCTATTTTTGGCGCAAGTCTACTTTTAGACTATGTCTATTTTTAGACATGATGATCATATTTCAGAAGTTGTAGGATGCTATTTGTGGATGGTTGATCAAGTTGGAAAAATAGATGAAATTATATTTTCAAAATATTGGGCAAAGTCTATTTATAGATCGTCAATCTAAAAATAGATGCATGTCGATTCTTATTAGCTCTTAATAATAATCAGACTCTAAACAACAACTTATTCTCTTGGAGCACTTCAGCTCAGTGCACAAATGTGGCACATCAGCTGACAGAATTAAATACGTTATTCCTAAGGGTTTACTGGAGCTAATGCATGGAGGACTCAGTTAGAACTCAAGTGGCATAGTTATGACACAGTTGGAAGAAGTAGTTATGGAGTTGTATTTAGTTTAACTCAGTTAGACTCAGTTGAGCTAGTTGTATCTAGTCTAATTGATTGATACACTAGTGAGATGGAGTAATTAATTAGTTAATTAATTCACAAATAATAACTCATCAACCGAACAATACATCAGCTTAACTATAGTGCATGGTAGTTTCAAAGGAGACCAATGAGACATAGGTGAAAGGGAAAGATAGACTATCCCTATGACTATAGTGATACATTGATTGCTTCACACACTCAAGGAGACACAATGATACTGCGCAAGGAAGTTGATGGAGACCGAATTCGTTCAGGAGCTATTCTTTATCAGCAGGCGCAGCGTGCTAGTAGGAGGCAGAGATCGGTGCATGGATTTGCAAGATTGGTCCTGATTAGTGTATGACGATTGTGCTATACTGAGGGCTTGTGATAAGATTTGTATGCTTGTATGAGATTTTCATATGATCTCCATGTTACATAATATATAGTTGGGGTTTTCAGCTTCAGGATTTCTTGGTTAAAAACTGTGTTATGTATGATTGAATATTTTTGTTTATGCTTCACGTGTGTGTGCAATTAATTTTTCCGCAAAAGATTAAAAAGTGGAATAGATTCAGTATCTTTCATAAAGTTAAAGGTGCATCAGGGGACCTGATATATACACTTAGTGCATAATTCTACAAAGATGAACAATGGAGAAATGCTATGAATGATGAATATGACTTGTTAAAAAATCAAACATGGGAATTAGTTGAATTTCGAAAACAAAGACTCCATTTGGAAGAAATGGCTGTATAAATATAATGCAGCATAGGAGATTGATAAATTTGGGCATAGATTATTGCAAATTATATGTTTCATGGAGGAATTGATTATGAAGATACTTTTGCTCAAAGTATTTATTGAATACAATTAGAGTATTGATTGCCTTAGCTACAAAACATAATTGATGTATATTCCAATTATGTTTTGTAGCTAAGGTAATCAGTACTCTAATTGTATTCAATTTAGCTACGCGTGCAAAAGTATCTTCATAATCAATTCCCTCCTGTTGAGCATATCCTTTTGCAACTAATCTCGCCTTAAATTTATCAATGCTACCATCTACTTTAAATTTAGATTTATACAACTATTTGCTTCCATTTTGAACTTTGTTTTCAGGGAGTTCAACTAATTCCCATGTTTGATTTTTCATAAGAGATTCATATTCATCATTCATAGCATTTCTCCATTTTTCATGCTCTTTAGCTTGTTCATAATCAATTGGTTCTACAACATTCATGATATTAGACATCAAGGCATAATCTCTATACCTTGCATGAAGTTGGGTTTGTCAGGTTGACCTTCTTGGTTCTACAATACCTGTTGGAGTTCCATCCATGATTCTCCTTCTTTGAGGTGAATCTTCCTCTCGTGATGAATCACTGCTGCTGGATGTGATCATGCTGCTTTCATTCTAATCTTGAACCTTTAACTGTACCTGTTCATGTTCCTGTTTAAAAAAAGTATCAATTTTGACATGATCATAATTAGATATATGCCAAGCATCATTCATTGTATCACTTTTATCAACATTCTCATGAAACACCATATCTCGACTTGAAAACATTTTATGTGAATTGGGATCAAACAGTTTATATGCTTTCTGATTTGTACAATACCCAATAAAAGCACACTTGATTGAATTTGCATCAAGATTTCTTCTGTTATCCTTAGGAATTTGTGCAAAGGTAGTACATCCAAATACTCTTAAATGACTAACATCAGGTTTATGACCATAAAGAATCTCAAAAGGAGTTTGAAAAGCTAATTTCTTAATGGGACTTTGATTCTTCAAATAAATAGCAATATTAATGGCTTCTTCCTAGAAACCGTTAGAAATTTTTTTACCTTGAAGCATACTACGAGCACACTCCAACAGTGTTCTATTCCATCTCTCAGCAACACCATTTTGCTAAGGAGTATGGGGTACTATGAACCGTTATGAAATTTACAATACCTATTAAATGCTCCTGATTTATATTCACCACCCTGATCGGATCTGAGAATTTTAATGTATTTTCCTGTTTGATTTTCAATAAAAGTTCTAAATTCTTTAAAATACTCAAAGACATCAATTTTTCTTCATATGAAGTAGACCCATGTATATCTAGATCTATCATCAACAAAAATAAGAAAGTAGGAAGCACCACCAAGCAACCTAGTTTGCATAGGTCCACATACATCAATGTGAATTAATTCAAGTATATCATATTGTTTTTTCTCTGTATGAACGGGAAACTCCTCTCTATGCTGCTTACCAAGTGCACAAGCTTCACATGGTAAATGGTCACACTTCATAACAGGAAGACCTTCAAGCATTGTTTTTCTTTGCAACAACAATAAATCATTGTAATTTAGGTGCCCATACCTGTGATGGCATAACTCTGTTGTTGACGTTGTTGTAGATGTCAATGCAACATGACGCTTCATCATGACATCCAATTTATACAATCCACCAACCCTGATACCTATGGAAACAACCCTGTAGCAATCCTAAACATCTTTCACAATACACCCCAATTTACCAAATTCCACTTTTAAATTATTATCAGTGATAGTTGAAACAGATATTAAATTCCGTTTAAGACCAGGAACATACATCACATCATGAATCTGTCTCATTTGTCCATTAGGTAAGTACATACTTATTATTCCATAGTCTTGGACTTTATGTGACCTGTTAGCTCCGAGGTAAATGTGTGTGCCATCAGTTTTCTCGTAATATTTATCATACCATTCTTTATTACAAGTCATATGAGCTGATGCACCAAAATCTATGAACCAAGCAGTCTCATCATCAGTTTCAGTAGACAATGCAGCATCAGAAAGAAACAATTAAAGATATTTAAATCCATCAGTAACTGAATTGTCTCTATTCATGAAATTTCCATTATGCCTTCTATGTCTCTGATTTGATTCATGATTATTTCTTCTATAGCAATCTTTAGCTAGATGTCCAGGTTTTCACAATAATCACATTCAATATTTCTTTTAACATAAGAATCAGATGTGTCATACCTTTCTACTTTGCTTAAAAACAACCTCTGTTCCTGTCCCATGGTCTGCCTCAAAATGATCTTTTACCTCTTGCAATCAATGCCAAATCAGAATCATTTGAATCCAGTACAAAAATTTTCATTCTCTCTTCTTCTTGAAGAAGAATTCTAGCCAATTCATCAAATGTAGGAGGTGTTTGTCTAGCTGAGAGTGTTGAAATAAAGACTTTATAGTCTTGGACTAAACCCTTCAAAGCAATAGTTACTAAATCACTACTAGACACTTTTTCACCAATGTCACCAAGTGTATCGCTTAAGTCTTTAATTCTAGAAACAAAGTTGCTGATGCTTTCATTGGCTTCCATTTTGATAGATAGTAGCTTCATTTTTAAAAATAAAATGCGGTTTGCATTAGTAGTTTCGTACAAACCTTTGACAGTTTCCCACATGTTCTTTGAAGATGTATAGTCCCGAATGTTAGGAATGATGTTGTCCTTTACAGACATGCGCAACAGCACTTTCTCTTTCATTTCTCGCTTATCCCAATCTGGAATCATGGTGGCAGCAGCAGGCTTGGGCTTGTCACCTTTGACAATCATCCAAAGGTTGTATGCCTCGAGAAAAGTGACCAGCTTAAAATTCCACTTGACGTATTTTTCGCCATCAAGTTTGGTGGATTCATTTAAATATGAATCGGAAAGAGGATTAGCCATTGTTTTCTTAAAAATTAAACCACTCTGCACACGATACAGGCAATAAAATTACCAAAAAAGAAGCTCAACTACTGAAATCATCTAGAAAATTGGAATATACATCAATTGGATGTCAAATCTACTTTTCTGAATGGTGATTTAAAGGAAGAAGTTTATCTGGTTCAACCTGAAGGGTTTTTCAAACAGGGACAGGAGCATCTAGTCTACAGGTTAAGAAAAGCCTTATATGGTTTGAAACAGGCGTCGAGACCATGGTATGTAAAGATTGATACCTTCTTTCATTAGAATGGGTTTGTGAAAATAAAAAATGATCCTAACCCTTATGTTAAGAAAGATTAAGAAGGAAATTTTTCTTTAATGTTGTGAAACCAGCTCCAAAAAGAGAAGAAAAGAGATATCAATGCCTTAGAAATAATCCACTTAAGAGACACTTCTCAATACATTACATGAATGAAAATTCTTGGATGATTCAAATTACAAAACCTCCTTCTATGTAGAAGTCCATAGCCTTCACGATATAATCCCCAGTTCAAAAGTATAATAACCAAGGCTAGCTAACAATATGAGGTGCTACAGAAATTTTAATCAGCAACAATGAGGAGGTTACCTGTAATAATAAGGGACTAAACTAGTAATATAGGGACCTAACATACCCCTCTCCTTCAAAAGTGTTTTCCTCAATGCTTGAGTAGCTCATTTCTTTGTATAAGTCCACTTATCCTCATGTAGAATCTTCGGTGGGTAATTTCTTCCCTTGATGAGACCTACTGAAATTACGATCGATTCATAGACATCGAGTTCTTGTTTCGTGACCTTAGCAGTTTTCATGATTTTCTTCCTCTTTCAAGTTGCAGAAGTATGTTAAGAGCGGAATATTTTCACCTGTAACCTTCTTTAAGCATGAAACATGGAAAACTGGATGTACTCGCGAAGAAGCAGGAAGCTCCAATTTGTATGCCATAGTACCAATCTTTTGCAACACCTTGTAAGGACCATAGTACTTTGGCGATAATTTAATATCCTTCTTAGCTTGCTTGAGGGACATTTGTTTGTATGGTTGTAGCCGTAAAAATACCCAATCTCCTACATCAAAACTTCTCTCGCTGCGATGTTGATATGCTTGTTGTTTCATTCGATTTTGTGCCAAATTCAGGTTATCCTTTAAGAGTTGGAGAACTTCTTGCTGATGCTCGATGTGATCTTCCACTGCTTGAACCTTCGAATTTTCCCTTAAAGATGATGTGATCGATGGTGGATGATATCCACAAAGTGCCATAAATGGGGTCATTTTTGCTGCAGTATGGAAGGAAGTGTTATACCACCATTCAGCGAGAGGTAACCACTTGACCCATTGTGTTTGTTTATCAAATACAAAACAACGAAGATATCCTTCAAACATTTATTTACTATCTCAGTTTGACCATCAGATTGAGGATGATAAGATGAGCTATGAGCTAATTGAGTACCCAAACAAGAAAATAACTCCGTCCAAAAATTTCCAGTAAAAATGGGATCTCTGTCGCTCACAATAACCCTTGGGCTTCCATGTAGCTTTTGAATTCTGTCCATAAATGTAGTAGCAACTGTGCTTGCTTTAAATGGATGAGATAATGCACAAAAGTGTGCATACTTGGTAAGTCTATCAACTACCACCATGATGACACTCTTTCCTTTGGACTTAGGTAAACCTATGATAAAATCCATTGAAATATCCTCCCAAAGTTGACTTGGAATGGATAAAGGTTGTAGAAGACCCGGGGTCTTAATTGTCTCAACTTTATTTTGTTGGAAAACCAAACATTCCGCCACAAAATTTTGAATATCAGATTTAAGGCCATCCCAAAAAAATTCTTTCTTCACCATGTGGTAAGTTTTTAAAAATCCTGAGTGTCCTCCTAAAGGAGAAGTGTGCAATTCCAGAAGAATATTTTGTTTTAGTTGGGAATTCTTACAAAGATATAAGCGATATTTGTACCATAAGGAATCATTTTCCAACTAAATGTATCAGATGTACTAGGATCTTGCTGCAACTTTTGAATGAGTGTCCATACATCTTTGTCCTTCTTCCATTCATCTCTTGCTTCGGTTATTCAATCTGGTTGGATAATAGAAATGGCACAAAGCAATGCTTCCACCTCTTCATTCTTTCTTGAGAGTGCATCTGCAACAACATTTAGCTTCCCTTTTTTTTATATTATTTCAAAGTCATAACCCAACATCTTTGTGACCCATTTTTGCTGCTCTTCTGAAGATAGTCTTTGTTCCAAAAAGTGTTTAAGACTATCATGATCAATTTTTACCTTGAAGTGTCTTCCCATTAGGTAAGTTCTCAATTTCTTTAGTGCATGCAGTATTGCTAACATTTCCTTCTTATAAATAGCTTTCTGCAAATACTTTCCTTTGATTGGACGACTTTCAAAAGCAATGGGTCTTCCTTCTTGCATTAAAACAACACCAATTCCATTTCCTGAGGCATCACATTCCACAATAAAGGTTTTTGTGAAGTCTGGCGTAGCTAAGACTGGTGCTAGGCACATTGCCTCTTTAAGATGTTGAAAGGCCTTAGTTGCTTCAGGAGTCCATGAAAATGCATCTTTCTTCAATAATGTTGTTAGAGGTGCTGCTATTCTCCCATAATTCTTAACAAACTTGTGATAATAGCCTGTTAACCCGAGAAATCCTCGCAACTGCTTTATTGTCTTGGAGACTTTCCATTCCTTAATGGCTTTAATTTTGTTAGGGTCTACTTTAACACCCTCGTGAGATATAATATGACCCAGATATTCCACCTCTTGTACTCCAAAGAAACATTCGGATGTTTTTGCATATAATTGTTTCTCCTGCAATAGTTTGAGCACCCTGTCAACATGTTCAACATGATCCTTCCAAGACCTGCTGTAGATTAGTATATCATCAAAAATACTAGCACAAATTTTCTAAGGAAGGGTTTGAAAATGGAATTCATCAACCCTTGAAATGTAGAAGGTGCATTGGTAAGGCCAAAAGGCATGACCAAAATTCATAATGACCCTCATGAGTTTGAAATGCTGTTTTTGGAATATCTTCAGTCTTCATTCTAATTTGATGATATCCTGAACGAAGATCCAACTTGATAAAATAAATTGCTCCATGTAATTCATCCAATAATTCATCAATCACAGGAATGGGAAATTTGTCTTTAATGGTGAGCTTATTGAGCTCCCTATAATCCGGACACATTCGCCATGATCCATCCTTCTTGTGTACCAATACTACAGGAGCGGAGAAAGAAATTTGACTAGGTTGAATTATACCCGCCTCTAACATTTCTGCAATCATACGTTCAATTTCACTCTTTTGGACGTAAGGATATCTATAAGGCCTGATGTTTGGAGGAACACTTCCTGGAATCAAATGAATAGCACGATCATGATCACGAATAGGTGGGAGTCCTTTGGGAGTTTCAAACACCTTGGAATGATTGTCCAAGACTTTTTGGAGATCTGGAGAAATAGATTATTTTGATGTCGGAACTTCTAGTGAGCATAATTGTGCAATTATGCCTCATTTTTATTTTTTTAGAAGCTTTTTCATTACGTTAGAGATTATTATCTTTCATATCTTCCATGTGATACCCTGTAATTCGATTTCCTTTCCTTCCGAAAAAATTTCAAGAAATGTTCTTGAAAATTAAAAGCTACCGTCCGCAAACATTGTAACCATTTTACTCCTAATAGAATATCAGCACCTCCCATTGGGATGTAGATCATTGTACTATTCAATACATAGTCCTCCATGGATAGCTTGATATTATGGCATTTTCAGGGAGCAATTTATAGTTCCTCCATTTGCAACCATCACATGACATTCTAGTGTTGGGTATAGGAAACAATTCAATTCCTTGGCTACTTTCAATGAATAAAATTATGAATTTTCTTTGAATCAATCCAACACTGCATACCTTTTCTTCTTGAGTATTTCCTTATCTTGAGAGTTTGAGGTAGTAATTCTACTTAATGCATTACAATGTAGTTGGACTCATTTCTCTCTCTTCTTGGGTTATTCACCAATTGTATATCCTCTTCTTGTTCATTTTCTTCTTCCTCTTCACAATCATGTAAAAATAATTTCTTCTCAGTACCCCTTATATTCTTTATTATTTCACTGCTTATTTGTAGCAAAGCCCTTTTGCTCTTTTTTCTTCCAATTTTTGTGGTGTCAACCTTGTAGGTTGTGGAAATCTAGGAGTAGCAACACTTCCCTCTTTATAGAAGTGAGTGGTAGGCTTCCTTGTCGCCATAATTTTACATTTAATTTTCCTTTCCAACCTAAATTCTTTCTCCAATGAATCAGGTTCCAAAACGCGAACTTCATGTTGGATGTTATCCTTTAAAGTACCTATGAAAAGATCAATCCTGTGTTCCTATGGAATATCAGTTACCCTTATATTTAATTTTTGGAAGTACTCAATGTACTCCCCCATTAAATCCTTTTGTTTGAGATTTATCAATTGGCTAAAGAAGGTGTTTCTCTTTGTATCCTCATAATGTGCCATAATTTCCTCTGTAAAAATTGACCAAGTGAATTTTTTTTTATGGGAGCAAAACCATCGATACCATACAAATGTATTTTATTCTAAATGTAAAGTTGCAATGTGTACCTTTTGTGTGTTTTTCACATTATGGAGATCAAAATATTGCTCCATCTGTAGTATCCATGTTACAGTATCCTTTCCATCAAGCTTCCACATATCCATTTTTGGAATATGGTGGCTCTTCCCGCCAACATTAGATTTTATGAAATCATGATTAACATTTATTTTGTTCTCATCATGAGTTTCCTCTACTATCTTTTCACCATTAGGAAACATTTCTTGTATCAACTTTGTCAAACCTTCCATGTCTTCTTTTAGTTCATTCTTCATGTTTTCCATCTTCTCATTGATCTTAGCTTCCATGTCATCCATCTTAGATTCCATGCCAGCTTCCATGCCATCTATCTTAGATTCCATGCCATTCTTCAAACCATCCATCTTAGATTCCACGCCTTTCTTCAAACCATCCATCTTTGTTTCCATGCCTTTCTTCAAAACTTCCATGTCATTTTTTGTTACTCTTTGCGAGAGCGAAATTTGTTGCACTTGCTCTTGTAATTTTGATATGTCATGTTGCCATTCTTCGCCTTCATGAGCCATAGTAGAGCTTTCTAAAGGCTTAATGGGTGTTGAATTATTTTTAGGGGCCATTTTAGAATCCAATATTGATATCTATTCTACAATATGCCCTTGGAATCAATTCAACTTGATTCTTCAAACAAGACTTACGCAATTTGGAAAAACAATACACACCTTTTACTTTCTTTTGAGGAGCTTGATATTGAAACTGAATTATCTCTATAATTTCAGATCCTCAATATCTGAAATTCAGCCCTGTAGTAGCCCTCTGAAGCTTCTTTCAAATTCCACATGTTTGATCTGATTTGGATTCTTCAAGACAAATTTATGTCCAATCTCCCACAATGACCCAATTTTGGACTGGTTCAGTATAGCGAACTTGTACGACATGCCACATGCCATAGTTTCTTCCTTTGGCTCTGAAACTAATAGATCAAAAACTACAGTTTGTGTACTTGTGGCCACTTTTTACAACATTCCAATCCGATGCTTAGAGAGAGAGCTATGAAGATTTTCCCACGATCACCTCTTTGAGATAAAATTCAGAAGCCTCAACAAGCCCTAACTTCCACAGATCATATCTCCAAAAATATTGCGAACCAATATCTGAAATTTTGCGATGTTGTTCCTCAGGATTGCGGCTTCGCACTCTAAAAATTTCCTCTTCTGAACCTTCGTAGAAAAAGAGTTATTACGAAAATACCACGATGACCTGTTTAGGTTAAATTCAAGAGCCTGCAAAATGACCTAACTTGCACAGATCATATCTCCAAAAATATTGCAAACCAAGCTCTGAAATTTTGTGACGATGTTCCTTAGGATTTTGGCTTCGCACTCTAAAAATTTCAGATTTTGAATCTACGTAGAAAAAAATTTACAGCGAAAATTCCACGATGACCTGTTTGGAGTAGCGAAACCTTAGAATCTCAAACCTCTGATACCAAATGTTGTGAAACCAGCTCCAAAAAGAGAAGAAAAGAGATATCAATGCCTTAGAAATAAGCCACTTCGAGGGGGCAACCTCCAATACATTACATGAATGAGCAGTTATTAGATGATTCATATTGCAAAACCTCCTTTCTATATATATGAGTCCATGGGACCACAATGTAATCCTAGTGGGGCCACAATGTAATCCTAGCAAACCTAGCAATAATAATTTAAGGGCACAATAATAACAATATGGGGGTTACAAGGGTACAATAATAACAATAAGGGGGTTACACTAACAACAATAAGGGACTATACTAGTAATATAGGGACCTAACATTTAATATCTTTATATGTGGATGATCTCATTATCACAGGAAGTGCTTACAAGTTAATTGAAGAAATTAAAATTCAGTTGTCTCAGGAATTTGAAATGAAAGATCTGGGTGAATTGCATTACTGTTTAGGAATTGAGGTATGGAGAGAGCCTGGTAAAACATTGACCACTCAAAGTAAATACACAAAGGAAATTCTGAAAAAGTTCAATATGAGTGATTGCAAAGCTATGTCAACTCCCTTAGAACAGAATGCAAAGTTGTACAAAGAAGATGAAGCTAAAGAGGCAAATGGAACTTTATATCGTCAGTTGGTGGGAAGTTTGAACTATCTCACCACTACCAGACCAGACATTGCATACTCAGCCAGTATCCTTAGTCAGTTTATGGCTAAGCCTTCAGGAAATCACTGGAACGCTGCAAAGAAAGTTCTCTGATACTTAAAAGGAACAATAAATTTAGGTATTATGTATACTGATGAATATTATGTTACACTAACAGGTTTTTCTGATTCAGATTGGGTAGGAAATCCTGATGACAGACGATCTACCTCTGGCTATGCATTTCATATAGGATCAGGGGTTGTGTCATGGAGTAGTAAGAAACAACCAACTGTTTCTTTATCATCAACAGAATCTGAGTACAAAGCTTTGACCAATGCCACCTGTGAAGCTGTTTGGTTGTGGAGAATTCTTGCAGTTCTCGAAGAGGAGCAAATTGGTTCAACATGCATAAATTGTGATAATCAAAGTGCTATCAAATTAGCACACAATCCAATTTATCATGCCAGATAAAAACACATTGAGCTGCAATACCACTTTGTACGAGAGAAGATTGAATCAAATGAAATTGATTTAGTATTTTGTAATACCAAGGATAATATGGCTGATATCTTTACCAAGCCTCCTGGTTAACTCAAGTTTGAAGTTTTTAGAAGTAAATTAGGTGTTGTAGAAAATCCATTTCTCCATTTAGGGAGGATGTGAGAATAATATAGAATAATGTAGAAATAGGAGTGGTTATGGTTTGTTGAACGAGAGTTTTATAATTAGCGTTTAGTTCCACCAGTTCAAAATTGTTGCCCCAAACTTAGAAAGATTAGGTGAGTGCCTATGCTATAAATATGTAATGTTGTCGTTGAGCTAATAACAAGTTGTGTGAGCTCTATCTCACGTTGTTTGTTGCATTTGTATTATTTAATTATATGGTTAAATAATATATGGGTAGGGAACCACTATAAAAATTAAATAAATAAATAATAATATAAATTAATAAATAATAATAATAAAAAACAATTAAATTTAAAAATTTAAATCTAAATAAGATATCAGAAATAATTAAAATAGTCATCTAAATTACTAAATTATTTTAATAATTTAAAAATAAAAATAACTGTAAAAAAAATTATATTTCATAATTTTAAAATTAAATTAATTAAATTAACTATAAATATGTTTGATTTAAGACTTTTGTGATTCATAATATAGATAAATGTCTTTCGAATTAATCATATCATTAAGATTTGGTTCACGTTTGGAACCATCTAATATGATCCATCCTCATGACAAGGTGAAAAAACTAATCATATATAAATTAAGAGATTATTTGTCATATTTTTTTGAGTAATTAAGAAATGAAATAATATAAATTTATAATATTTTATTATATATATAATATTAGGGTTTCTAATATTGAATTTAGAATATAGGATTTTCAATATTGAATTTATAATATTAGATTATATTGGACTTTTAATATTGGGTTTATAATATAATTTTTTTAATAGATGAAGTTTAATATTGTTAAATATTTAATATTTAATATATTATTCATATTTAATCATGACATTAAGATATTGTTAAATCATATATATATAACATTATTAACAAATTAATATAAGATTAATAACATTATTATATTATTTAAAAAATATTAATAAGAGTTTAATATAAATTAATGATTTATTAATAATATATTAATTTACACATTTATAATAGGTTAATTATAACATTTAATCTCTATAATTATGGTTGACTATTGTTGACATGGTCAACTATAGTCAACATGAGCATCATAGTCAACGATAGTCAAGATGACTACCATAGTGAACCATACTTACTACAAGGGTCATGGTTTATCTATTAGTGACCTATAATGAACCATAGTGGATGGTCATGGTTGACAATGACGGTTTATAGTGCATGGTCAAGGCTAACCATAATAAAATCATGGTTAACCATCAACATCCATCATAACAATGGGAACCATAGTTAAATCACGATAAACTATAAACAAATCATAGTCAAATCATGGTCAACTATAGACAAACCATAGTCAAAATATGGCCAATGATAGTATAATTGTATTAAAACCATGGTCAACTATATTTAATCATATTAAACTATGGTTGATCATAGGAAAACCATGGTCCAATGATGGTTAATCATAATCAAACCATAATCAATCATAATCAACTATGCTCAAACCATGGTCAACCATAGTCATACAATTGTTAACCATAGACAAAATATAGTTAGCGATGTTTAAACATGGTGAACATGGACAACTATAGTCAACTGTGGTTAACCATAGTAAAAAAATTGTTAAACATAGTCATTAAATTTCAAAACATAGTGAGTGATGTTTTAAAAGGGCGAACATGGAAAATTAGAGTCATTCATGGTTGAAAAATTAGTCAACGCTCCTCAATTTTGGTAAAATACTAGAGTCTATCATTATTATTGAGTAATGTTAATAGTCAAACATAGTCAACCACATTAGACAACATAGAAATATAAATTCAACTTTGATAGTCATTGCTTAAATAATTGACCATGGTCAAACTTGGTCAACTTTGTGCTTGACCATGTTTGAGTATGTTTGATAATCAACACTCCTCATTTTCAGTCAAACATAATTTGTTGTCATTATTATGGATTAAAATTAATAGTCAAACATATTAAACGACAATAGTGAACATAGTCAAATAAAGTATAATTAGGGTTTATTATATTGGGTTTTATAAAATTAGGGTTTAATATTATGACATTGGAATGGTAAAAAAATCTATACAATATCACTTTTCCACAAACATTGTCTCAATGCGACAATCAATGAGACAATCATTATCGTAATGTTACATTACATTGTAATTTACTTGAGGTTGCATTGTGGCATTAAAAAACTGGGGTTTAATAATAGGGTTGATAATATTCAGGTTTATAATATTATGGTTTAATATTGGGTTATAATTTATAATAGAGAGGTTTAATATTGGGGTTTATCATATTAATATAACGGTTTACTATATTAGGTTTTTATAATGTTAGGGATCTATATTAGGGTTTAATATTTTGATATTTGAATGTCATAAAAATCTATCTAATGTTGCATTGTGATGAATATTGTCTCAAATTAATCTCACAAGCATTCTAACATTAAACTAACAATAATTGTCATAATTTTACATTACATTGTAATTTATTCAACATTGTATTGTACATTACAAAAATAGGGTTTAATATTAGGTTTATAGTATTAGGGCTTTTACTTTTTGATTTTGTTTTCGTTGCTACAACACTCTCCAAGATTTTGGCGTACATTTAAATTTCAGAGCCTACTTTGACTTCACTTGATGTCATCGCTAACATCAAAGCCATTCCACGAGTTTTCTCTGTGTGTTTTGGTCTTGTAAGAAAATCGAAGTGTCGTATTTTTGCGTGTTAAGTATCACATAAAGTACAAAAACTACTTTTGGTGTTTTCAAAGGGTATTCTTTGTGTAAATTTGTTGGGCTTACCATGTGTCGTCATGGTCATCGTAAAGTGTATCTTCGGTGTCACACTTGGTGCTAGCTGTCACAAAGTTGTAACATTGAGGGAAGTATCTTATTCATGTGTTCCTTGTTGTGTCATCAAGTAATCCAAGAGATACATCATACTTAGAGCCTTGTTTTGTCCAACTTTATGGCACTGATCCGACTCTTAGTCAAATTAGGAAAATTCCCAACCGTACCACTTAGCCTCTCTCAGCAAGCTTGAATTGCGCATTGCACAGTCTCAATCCTCAAGTTGGAGCCTTGTCCCTTGGCACTGTGCAACATGCAATTTTTCCTCGTAGAATTGTGCATTGCGTAATGTGAGTGCTCAAGCTCATTCCCTTAGCTCCAAAACTGCACAATCACTTCCTCTAGTCAAGCTTGAACTACGCATTGCGCAATATTAGCCCTCAAGTCGAGTTTGAGCTCCTGAATTGTGCAATTGCGTAATTATCAAGCCTCCTTGTCCGTGTGAGATATATATATATATATATATATATATATATATATATATTGAAAAGAGATAGCTCAATGCATTTTACATAGGTGTTCCAAGGAGAGCCAAAATCTGCGAGAATCTAGTTTTTTTTTTCTAAAATAATATGATGGTGGGAGTACTTGAATCTTGAATTTTTATGGTGGAAATAGATTCAACACCATCAAAAACCCTTAAAACACACAAAATCTTGAAGATTAACTAATGTAATAGAAATTTCCAAATTGAGAATTTAGAATTTGAACTATTATGAAAAATGCCATATTCTACACCATCCAAATTAATCTATTAAACTCTTGAAACAGAAAAAAAAAAAAAAAACCTTAATATTTGAGCTTGTAATCCTTTACACAAAATATATATATATATATATATGTTTTTAATAATTAAATGCACTTAAGGTACACACTACTATGAATGAATATTAAAAACCATAATATTGAAACTCCAATGAAAATGGCTAAATGGTGAAGGCACACCAATAACGCACTCGTTTGTAGATGGGCTGTTTTGTTGAAGTGAGGAAGCTTGGATAACCTGCTCCTCGGGTAGGGAAAATGGTGCCCAACATTGTTCTGAAATACTTAGGATTAGGCGTAGGTTTCAACAACACGAAAACGCAGAGTATGTCACTTCAAACATAATCCGCGCATTCCGCACGTTCAAAAGGTGATCCCATTCTTTTTCATGTGTCTGCCCAACACTGTTCTGAAATACTTAGAATTAGGCGTAGGTTTCAACAACACGAAAGCGCAGAGAAGGTCACTTCAAACATAATCCGCGCATTCCGCACGTTCAAAAGGTGATCCCATTCTTTTTCATGTGTCAAATTAAGTGAATTGATCGATTACCACGTTTCAAATTAAGTTTGAAATCAGTGGGAGAGTTCCACAGGGTTTGTCACGGATGTTTGTGCGTTTCATAAGATTCTCTAATTGTACTCATCTGCTCTGGTATCATTCAATTCAAACGTTTCAAAGGGATATAGATTGATCGTACACAAGTTCGGCTAGAATTGGTCAAATAGGGTTATTGATTATTGTACACAAATTTAGAAAAGTGATTAAAATAATTTGTCGGTGCTCTGCTGCTAAAAATATCCATCACAAGTTGAGTGTAATCTATGTACGAATAATATCTTTATTGTTGCCTTCCTATTTTGTGCTGCAGACATGCTGTCTTTTCATTCGGCTTTTCCTCTCTATGTTCAAAAACTCCCACAAAGCCATATACTTTTCCGAGCAAAAACTAAGCACTGAGAGCATACTCATGGTATTGTCGCGAGAGGAAAGCATTACTTAGTGTTATTCTCATGAAAGTTGGCGCATTAGAAAATATTGTTATAAAAGCAAAAGTGTAAAAGCAGCGTAACTTTATTTTGATTGGAAATTTTGGAATATTTTGATATTTATCTATTAGGATTTGTTAGGATTATGCTTACTTTAGTATATCTTAGATTGGGTTTGTTGAGGTTGTTGAGAGATTCTCTCAACCTCTCTTTCCAAGATTAGAATCAGTTGGATCTCACTCCAATTATATGTATCTCTTGTGTATGTGTGTAATGCATTCAATTATTGTGTGTGAATATTGTGTATCTCTGCTCTCTCTAACTTTAATATGGTATAAGAGCCTAGCTGGGCTTAATCCCTCACGGGAGTGCTTAGGAAAATGACATAGTTTGGGGAGATCGAACAGTCAGGGTATTCAGCCCCTCCTATTTCTGCAATTCGACCGAAATCCCAACGAGGTTGCCAAATAGGCGATGGTACGACATCAATCACATTCTGGCGGACGAGAAAATCATGGTTGTCAGCGGGCAGCAGCAGTTCAACATCCCAAAGAAGCTACAAGGCGAGTATAACAATCTTTATCCATTAGTGCACCTTGTGCTTGACGAAAATCTGTTCGTCTTTGCCAATGGAAAATCGATTCTGTTGGACCATGTGAACAAACGTGTGGTGCGGCATTACCCAGACATACCTAGCTACTACAGCAACAACCCCACCTCTGCCTCATCCCTTTTCCTCCCCCTGGATCCAGGAGCTACTGACACGGAAGTGATGATTTGACTCTTGACTCTTGAGGATTTTTTGGACCGCGTGGCCTGACTTTACTTGTAGATAACGGTTATGAAACCCGTGTCTCTGTGTATACCATTCATTCGATCTTGCAAGGTCGCTGCAATGGTGTTCCGCTATTGGGTTTTCCGCTTCATGTGAATCAGTGCATCTACTGCAAGCCGCAAGGAACGTGAAAGCCTTGATACAGGGAGGAGAAGGCGTCGTGATGTGTAAAGGGCAGAGCCACTGTTTCCGTCGTGTAACGCAGAGGAAGAAAGTTTTGGTTTTTGTGTGAGGAATTTGTAATCTTATTTTTGCATTATTGAAGATTTGTATAATTATATAAATTATGAAGAACCTATTATTGAATAGATTTACACAATTTAAAATAGCGGTTCTCAACGTTCTTTAGTGCCGAGAGAATGTATCGTTAATTTGATTGTGAGAATCTGTTATATGTTGTATATTTTTGTTGTACTTCGGTGCTCTAGGATCGATAATTACAGGTTATTTTTTGTGAGTTTGTAACTGTGTAAAGGTCACTTTGTAGGATTGATCGCTGATCATATTCTGTACCTAGAATATTTTCCTATAAACTGTTGAAATTTATTCTTCGGGGTTATTTCACAGATGGAAATATTTCCATAGGGTAGTTCAGTGTCGAGACTCTTCTTCGGGGGTGTCAAAAATCTTTAATATTACAAATTCAGCATTGATGGTCAGAAGCAGGTGTACTTTAAATGGGTTGAAAGGTAAGCTCGAAGATGTGGAGAAAGAAAGAACGAAGTCCAAAACACTGCAGAGTGGGTAGAGTTGCTGATGAAGACCAGATCAGACAAAGCGACGAAAGTTCAAAGTGTTGTCATTCTTTTGTAATTGTGATCAAGTATTATATGTTTTGTAAAGTAAGCATTAAGGGAGGGCATTAGGATTTGTTAGAATTATGCTTACTTTAGTATATTTTGGATTGAGGTTGTTGAGAGATTATCTCAACCTCTCTCTCTAAGATTAGAATCAGTTGAATCTCACTCCAACTATATGTATCTCTTGTGTATGTGTGTAATACATTCAATTATTGTGTGTGAATATTGTGCATACATGCTCTCTCTAACTTTAATATTATCTTGATTGGAAATTTTGGAATATTTTGAAATTTTGATTACCACTATATTTTATTATTATTTTTTAAATATATATTTTAAAAAATCATAAACTTTTCAGGAAAATAAACATCTTTGATAAAATGAAATCAAAATTTCGATCTCACTTCATCTAAATAAAAATTTAACGAACAATTTTTCCCATTATCAAATTTGAATTACAGTAAAACTTCCATCGTACTTTCAGTTTTCCCAAGACTTCTAGTCAAAAATATTTCAATCGAATGGGAAAATACACAAATTTAAGTAACACAAATTGATAAAAACTTTCAAATATTGCAAAATGAACTTCACCCTCATCCCCACCCAGGAATAACATTAAATTTATGCACCCGACTTTTATATACGTAATGCGGGTCCTAACCCGACTGTGAGCACTATTTAGGGCTCCTATATTGTGGAGAGTGCGTGCAAATACACAGTAAAGTTAACCTTATAGCAGGGACTCTCTTTTTCTCTCCATATTTAACCCGAGACATTTGGGCGAGCCTCATTTTCCATTCTATACGATATTTAATACTCAGTACTGGTGACAGTATATCGCCGGCCCTAAACTTTTTGGAAAATCCGGCATACCAATTTGACCCCTTTCCCACTGAGGTGACGATTGCCTGCTTCCACTACCTTCCCATCGTCCACGCGCTCACCTCATGTGTTGAACCATCATAGCATGATGCATACATCATCCATTAAAATTTAGATTTTGAATTTTGTGAATTGCCTGGTTTTACCTTAAATTTATTTTTGAATTTTGACCGCCAGCAAAGATTCCTCCTCGTCCGTGCGCTCAGCTTCCCCGCACAACCAAAGTAGGGGGCTTTGGCTGAATAAAATAAATTACCCAAGTTCAAGCATGGTGGTGAGCAGTGTAATTATATTTGGCATAGTAAAAACAGTATCAGCAAGAATAAAAAGAGATAAGATATTGGTCATTTATGATTCATTGTAGTTAAAAAAAGAGCTGGTGCACAAATATTTTTAATTTTTTTTGGGTCTTCGGTTTCCAATTTGAGCAGTGTCAATACCTTTTAATAGCAGTGAGGTATTTTTAGATTTTTTTTTCTCAGAAAAGTTACATATCTGGAACACTAATTACTCAGAGAATATAAATTTGCAATTAATATGAAGACATTTTTATATGCACATATGGTATCCTGAACTCACAAGGATATTGGTTGTTTTCTAGTTTCCTTGCTAATAAGAATCCATGCTGAACTTTGAATGTTCTATATATACATATTACATATAATTTATATTTTATTATAACTATTTAAAAAATCAAGTGCAATTATCTGTCTTTTTTCTTTTTAAAAACCATTGCAACATTTCTGAAATTCAAATTCCAAACATATTTTTCTAAGATTTTATTGTGTCCAAATAACCATGACTGGCCTATATGGACTATTTCAAACCATCCAACAAATATTTTAACAATAAAACTAGAGCACGTGAGCACATGTATTTATGTATAGATTCATTCTTTACAAAAACAAATTCTATGTATAGTTTTCTATGTAGCTTTATCTTTATTTTCACAATTCAATTTTAGATTTTGAATGAGATGTGAGTTTATGACCAAATGTAAATGTACTTTGTAAATTTTTGGACAGTAAATATTAGTTATATATATTATTTTTTAAATGCCTAAGTTTTATTCATATTAATTTATTCTATTTTATTTTTTATTTATTACTGAAAATATAATTTAATTTTTTAGATGGGGCAATTGTTTTTTGAAATAAATAGTAAATATATCATTTGTCTTTGGTTGAAGTACATAAATTTTAACTCTGAGGCACTAATTAAGTTTTAACTTGAATGTACCTATCGATAAGGTACATAAAATATCTAATTAAAAAAAAGGTATACTTTTTTTTATAATTATATTAAAAGTGGAAAAATTTAACAAATAAAAAATCAAATAAAAAAATGAACACAATTTGACAATAAAAAATCAAATTAAAAAAATTACTTTAAGTGGTTATTTTTTTTTTTAATAAGATGACATTCTTAATTTATATTTTATTAATAATATTTTTGGTAATAAAAATAGAACAAATAGGTCCACTGTGTCTTGGATAGACCATCATCCCACCCAATGGTGGTGATATATTGGACATGATGAAGATGTAATCCTACTAAGCTTACAAAAAAAATTAGAATACATAATATTTATAATTTTTTTTATTTTATTTCTAAATTTCAAAAAAATTAATTTAATCAATTATTTTTTAAAACACTAACAAAATTTAATAAACATTTATAACTAAAATTATATAAATAAAAACACATTTTGAATTGCAACCCTACTTTAATAGTAGTATAAAGCATAGATTCCTTTACACAACATATTGTACACCCTTGTTTTAAAAAGAATGGCTGAGAATCAATCATAGTGATTGCTCATATTTATTGTTATTATCTTAATTCCTTCAAATTATAGTTTTAAATATTGCGCCTAAGAAAAAGGTCCTTGAAACATGTTTCACAAAATCAATTCAAATAGGTGAGGTTCAAAGTTTCTCACTATGGCATCATGGAGTTGCAAGATGTGGTTAAGTTGTAGCATTGATTATCCCCACAAATCCCTAGTTATATTCCTAATTCCCACGATTTCCTAATAATACTGAACTTGAGTGCTAAAAAAGGCTAGCTGCTTCATGTGATATAAAAGTTTCCCATGTTACTCCATGTATGTTTCCACATAAGAGTCAAGCCCCTCTCGGTGCATCCTTATCAATTGGTAATTTTTCTACCTATGAGAATATTCTCACTGGAGTTTAGAAGGAAATGTCTACATGTAGATCAGGTCCACTTTGTTCCGAGGTGCAGAGGATATATGTTCAAAGTGGAGAATATTGTAGGCTCTTCCATAGTGAAATATAAACAAGCTCTTGCTTAGGTGGAAGAAATGATGAAATTAGTGAGGAAATGGAAATATGATCCTGACCACGTGATTTTTGATACGAGCAATAATATCAACTTAACACCATATCCTCATGAAATTAGACCAAAGATAGAGTGGAAAGAAAATCAAGATGCTTGGCCCATCAATTTAGAATTAGAAGTTTAAACCCCTTTAGTTAAAGAAAAGCATTTGAAAAAGAACATTGTTGATACAATAGATGATGATATGAAAGATGTACAACAAGGACATTGGAGTTTCACCATGGGTCAAAGATGTGGACATGAATGATGATAAACCAAGTCTAGTCTATATACAATGGGTCAAAGGCACTAACCTGAATTATGGTGACTAGTTGATGCTTAATAGTGCTCCAAGTGTGAGATATATCGACCAGAATTATGGTCAAAGGTACTAACCAAAGTTATGGTGACTAGTTTATGTTGTTTATTCACCATAGGTCAAGAGTTACTAACCAATATTATTGTAATTAGATGATGTTCATGCTAATGATAAATTTTTATAGCCTTTTATTAGATAAATTTTTCAACAAGAGAACATCTGGATGATCATTATGAATATGTCCCTAAATAAGAAGGAATGTCTAATTTTGTAGCTGTGGTCAGTCTTTATAATACATGTTTTAGCCTTTTAAATAAATGTAATAATCAATTCAAACCACGTTCTTCATGTTGGCTTCAAAAGATAAATTTTGAATTTTAGCCTATAAATGTAAAGTCATCCATCTAAGAAGAACATGTGCACATATCTTGTAGACACACTGTTGTGTAACCAGCTCTAAAGAGAGAAGAAAATAGATATTCACGCCTTAGAAATGAGCCACTTCGAGGGGGCAACCTCCAATACATTACATGAATGAACAATTCTTGGATGATACAATCTACAAAACCTCCTTTCTATATATAGGAGTCCATGGGGCCATAATGTAATCCTAGTGGGCCACAATGTAATCCTAGCTGACCTAACAATAATAATTTAAGGGCACAATAATAACAAAATGGGGGTTACAAAGGTACAATAATAACAATAAGGGGGTTACACTAACAATAATAAGGGACTATACTAGTGATATAGGGACCTAACATGCCCCTCTCCTTCAAAAAAGTGTTGTCCTCAACGCTTGAGTAGCTACGGGTGCTTCTGTATAAAATTCTCATCCTCCCATGTAGAATCTTCAGTGGGTAAGTTCTTCCACTTGATGAGATACTCTGAAATTGATCGATTCCGTAGCTGTCGAGTTCTTGTTTCCATGACCGCTTCAGGTTCCAATATGATTTTCCTTCCTCATCAAGTTCTGGCAATATTGTTTGAACTGGAAGATTTTCACCTATAACCTTCTTTAAGCATGAAACATGGAAAACTGGATGTACTCGCGAAGAAGCGAGAAGCTCCAATTTGTATGCCATAGTACCAATATTTTGCAACACCTTGTAACGACCATAGTACTTTGGTGATAATTTATTATCCTTCTTAGCTTGCTTGAGGGACATTTGTTTGTATGGTTGTAGCCGTAAAAATACCCAATCCCCTACATAAAAACTTCTCTCACTACGATGTTGATCTTCCTGTTGTTTCATTCGATTTTGTGCCAAATTCAGGTTATCCTTTAAGAGTTGGAGAACTTCTTGCTGATGCTCGACGTGATCTTCCACTGCTTGAACCTTCGAATTTTCCCTTAATGATGATGTGATCGATGGTGGATGATATCCATAAAGTGCCATAAATGGGGTCATTTTTGCTGCAGTATGGAAGGAAGTGTTATACCACCATTCGGCGAGAGGTAACCACTTGACCCATTGTGTTTGTTTATCAGATACAAAACAACGAAGATATCCTTCCAAACATTTATTTACTATCTCGGTTTGACCATCAGATTGAGGATGATAAGATGAGCTATGAGCTAATTGAGTACCCAAACAAGAAAATAACTCCGTCCAAAAATTTCCAGTAAAAATGGGATCTCTGTCGCTCACAATAACCCTTGGGCTTCCATGTAGCTTTTGAGTTCTGTCCACAAATGTAGTAGCAACTGTACTTGCTTTAAATGGATGAGATAATGCACAAAAGTGTGCATACTTGGTAAGTCTATCAACTACCACCATGATGACATTCTTTCCTTCAGACTTAGGTAAACCTGTGATAAAATCCATTGAAATCTCCTCCCAACGCTGACTTGGAATGGATAAAGGTTGTAGAAGTCCGGGGTCTTAATTGTCTCCACTTTATTCTGCTGGCAAACCAAACATTCCGCCACAAACTTTTGAATATCAGATTTAAGGCCATCCCAAAAAAATTCTTTCTTCACCCTGTGGTAAGTTTTTAAAAATCCTGAGTGTCCTCCTAAAGGAGAAGTGTGCAATTCCGGAAGAATCTTTTGTTTTAGTTGGGAATTCTTACAAAGATATAAGCGATCTTTGTACCATAAGGAATCATTTTTCCAACTAAATGTATCAGATGTACTAGGATCTTGCTGCAACTTTTGAATGAGTGTCCATACATCTTTTTCCTTCTTCCATTCATCTCTTGCTTCGGTTATCAAATCTGGTTGGATAATAGAAATGGCACAAAGCAATGCTTCCACCTCTTCATTCTTTCTTGAGAGTGCATCTGCAACAAAATTAAGCTTTCCTTTTTTGTAGATTATTTCAAAGTCATAACCCAACATCTTTGTGACCCATTTTTGCTACTCTTCTGAAGATAGTCTTTGTTCCAAAAAGTGTTTCGGACTATCATGATCAGTTTTTACCTTGAAGTGTCTTCCCATTAGGTAAGTTCTCCATTTCTTTAGTGCATGCAGTATTGCTAACATTTCCTTCTCATAAATAGGTTTCTGTAAATACTTTCCTTTGATTGGACGACTTTCAAAAGAAATGGGTCTTCCTTCCTGCATTAAAACCGCACCAATTCCATTTCCTGAGGCATCACATTCCACAATAAAGGTTTTTGTGAAGTCTGGCATAGCTAAGACCGGTGCTAAGCACATTGCCTCTTTAAGATGTTCAAAGGCCTTAGTTGCTTCAGGAGTCCATGAAAATGCATCTTTCTTCAATAATGTTGTTAGAGGTGCTGCTATTCTCCCATAATTCTTAACAAACTTGCGATAATATCCTGTTAACTCGAGAAATCCTCGCAACTGCTTTATTGTCTTGGGGACTTTCCATTCCTTAATGGCTTTAATTTTGTTAGGGTCTACTTTAACACCCTCGTGAGATATAATATGACCCAGATATTCCACCTCTTGTACTCCAAAGAAACATTTGGATGTTTTTGCATATAATTGTTTCTCCTGCAATAGTTTGAGCACCCTGTCAACATGTTCAACATGATCCTTCCAAGACCTGCTGTAGATTAGTATATCATCAGAAAAAACTAGCACAAATTTTCTAAGGAAGGGTTTGAAAATGGAATTCATCAACCCTTGAAATGTAGAAGGTGCATTGGTAAGGCCAAAAGGCATGACCAAAAATTCATAATGACCCTCATGAGTTCGAAATCTTGTTTTTGGAATATCTTCAGTCTTCATTCTAATTTGATGATATCCTGAACGAAGATCCAACTTGGTAAAATAAATTGCTCCATGTAATTCATCCAATAATTCATCGATCACAGGAATGGGAAATTTGTCTTTAATGGTGAGCTTATTGAGCTCCCTATAATCCGGACACATTCGCCATGATCCATCCTTCTTGTGTACCAATACTACAGGAGCAGAGAAAGAACTTTGACTGGGTTGAATTATACCCGCCTCTAACATTTTCTGCAATCATACGTTCAATTTCGCTTTTTTGGAAGTAAGGATATCTATAAGGCCTGATGTTTGGAGGAACACTTCCTGGAATCAAATGAATAGCATGATCATGATCACGAATAGGTGGGAGTCCTTTGGGAGTTTCAAACACCTTGGAATGATTGTCCAAGACTTGTTGGAGATATGCAGGAATAGATGATTTTGATGTTGGAACTTCTAGTGAGCATAATTGTGCAATTACGCCTCGTTGTTCTTTCTTTAGAAGCTTTGTCATGACATTAGAGCTTATTATCCTTCACGGCTTCCCTTCAATACCCCGTAATTCGACTTCCTTTCCTTCTGAAAAAAATTTCAAGAAAAGTTCTTGAAAATTAAAAGCTACCGTCCCCAAAGATTGTAACCATTGTACTCCTAGTACAACATCGGCACCTCCCATAGGAATGGCAAGCATTGGACTATTCAATACATATTCCCCCATGGTTAGCTTGATATTATGGCATTTTCCAGAGCAATTTATAGTTCCTCCATTTGCAACCATCACTTGACATTCTGGTGCTGGGTATAGGAAACAATTTAATTCCTTGGCTACCTTACAATGAATAAAATTATGGATGCTACCTGAATCAATCAACACTATTACCTTTTTCTTCTTGATTTGTCCTTTTATCTTGAGAGTTTGAGGAGTGGTAATTCCTGCCAGTGCATTACACGATATGGTCGGATTCATTTCTTCCTCTTATGGGGCTGGTTCCTGGTGTATATCCTCTTCTTGTTCATTTTCTTCTTCCTCTTCACAATCTATGTAAAATAATTTCTTCTCAGCACACTTATGACCTTTAGTGTTTTTGCTATCACAACTGTAGCAAAGCCCTTTTGCTCTTTTTTCTTCCAATTGTTGTGGTGTCAACCTTGTAGGTTGTGGAAATCTAGGCGTAGCCACACTTCCTTCTTTATAGAATTGAGTAGTAGACTTCCCTGTTGCCATAATTTTACATTCAACTTTTCTTGCCAACCTGAATGCCTTCTCTAATGAATCAGGTTCCAGAACACAAACTTCATGTTGAATGTTATCCTTTAAACTGCCTAAGAAGAGATCAATCCTGTGGTCCTCTGAAATATCGGTTACCCTTATACTCAATTTTTGGAAGTCCTCAATGTGCTGCCCCACTAAACCCTTTTGTTTGAGATTTATCAATTGGGTAAAGAAGGTGTTGCTCTTTGTATCCTCATAATGTGCTAGCATTTCCTCCGTAAAAATTGACCAAGTGACAATTTTTTTACGGGAACAAAGCCATCGATACCATACAAATGTATTTTGTTCTAAATGTAAAGTTGCAATGCGTACCTTTTGTGTGTTTTGCACGTTATGGAGATCAAAATATTGCTCCCTCTGTAGTATCCATGTTACAGGATCCTTTCCATCAAACTTCCTCATATCCATTTTTGGAATATGGTGGTTCTTCCCACCAAAATTCGAGTTTATGAAATCATGATTAACATTTATTGTGTTCTCATCATGAGGTTCTTCTCCTATATTTCCGCCATTAGGAATCATTTCTGGTTTTAAGCTTGTCATCAAGCCTTCCATGCATGCTTTTAGATCATTCTTCATGTTTTCTATGTTGTCTTTCATGTCATCCATCTTAGCTTCCATGCCCACTTCCATGCCATCCATCTTATCTTCCATGCCATTCATCTTAGCTTCCACGCCATCCATCTTAGCTTGCACACCATCCATCTTATCTTCCACGCCATCCATCTTAGCTTGCACACCATCCATCTTATCTTCCACGCCTTTCTTCAAACCTTCCATCTTCACTTCCACGCCATCCATCTTAGCTTCCATGCCTTTCTTCAAACCATCCATCTTCACTTCCACACCTTTCTTCAAGACTTCCATTTCATTTTTTGCTGCTCTTTGCGAGAGTGAAATTTGTTGCACTTGTTCTTGTAATTTTGATAGATCATGTTGCAATTCTTCATCTTCATGAGTCATGGTAGAGCCTTCTGAAGGTTTGATGGGTGTTGAATTCTTTTTAGGGGACATTTTAGAATCCAATATTGACATCTATTCTACAAGATGCCCTTGGAATCAATTCAACTTGATTCTTCAAACAAGACTTATGCAATTCGGAAAAAATACACACCTTTTACTAGCTTTGAGGAGCTCGATATTGAAATTGTATTATCTCTGTTATTTCAGATTTTCAATATCTGAAATTCAGCACTGAAGTAGCCCTCTGAATTATCTTTTGAATTCCACAGGTCTGACCTGATTTGGATTCTCCAATACAAATTTGTGTCCAATCTCCCACAATGACCTAATTCTGGACTGGTTCAGTAGAGCGAACTTGTACGACTTGCCACGTGTCACTGTTTTGTCCTTTGTCTCTGAAATTGATAGCCCAGAAACTTCCGTCTGTGTACTTGTGACCAATTTTTATGGCACTTCAATCTGAGGCCCAGAGAGAGAGTTATTGAAGTTTTCCCACGATCACCTCTTTGAGATGCAATTCAGGAGCCTGAAAAAGCACTACCTTCCACAGATCATATCTCCAAAAATATTGCGAACCAAGTTCTGAAATTTTTTGACGAATTTCCTCAGGATTTCAGCTTCGCACCATATGAATTTCAGACTCTGACCCTTCGTACAAAAAAATTTATAGCGCAAATGCCACGATGACATGTTTATGAGCCTGAAAAAACACCTAACTTCCACAGATGATATCTCTTCAAATATTGCGAACCAAGATCTGAAATTTTTAGACAACCTTCCTCAAGATTTCAGCTTCGCACCCTAAAAATTTCAGCTTCTGAAGCTTCGTAGAAAAACATTGATAGCGAAAATGCCACGATGACCTGTTTGGAGCAGCGAAACCCTAGAATCCCAAAGCTTTGATACCAAATGTTGTGTAACCAGCTCTAAAGAGAGAAGAAAAGAGATATTCACGCCTTAGAAATGAGCCACTTCGAGGGGGAAACCTCCAATACATTACATGAATGAACAATTCTTGGATGATACAATTTACAAAACCTCCTTTCTATATATAGGAGTCCATGGGGGCATAATGTAATCCTAGTGGGACACAATGTAATCCTAGCCGACCTAACAATAATAATTTAAGGGCACAATAATAACAAAATGGGGGTTACAAGGGTACAATAATAACAATAAGGGGGTTACACTAACAAAAATAAGGGACTATACTAGTAATATAGGGACCTAACACACACCACTTGGGTTCATTCAATATGTATCTATATGCTCATTCGACCTCATCACTTCGTAAGAAGAATTTGGACCACTTGTTCTTTTTTTCATCTATAATAAGACAAATTTTTGGTAGCTCTTCTTATCTTCTATACTCATGGAAGGTTGTCTAAAGGTAACATATTGAGGTTCATTCTATTGGGTAAACTAAATTTCTAGGAAAATTTATTCTTTAAGGTAGAAGGTTGAATTCCCGAGGAATAAGATTAAATATCTTACACAAACTTATCTATGTGGCATAAGGTTGAATCTCTGAGAAAACCAAGTACTTTTGAGGAAAATCAAAATTTTGAGGAACGTTGAAATATTCTTGTCGTAGAGTTGACCTAAATTTCTCAGGATACGAATCTCTGTTTGACCAGGTCAGCCTTGGATTTGGTTATGGACAGTTTGACATTGTTGTTTGACTAGATGTATCTCTTATTGAACTAGACAATTTCTCTAAGGAAAAGGTTGATGGGGTTTTCCCCATGTGGGCCTTTTTTAGGTTAAAAATATTGGTGTCTCTTTTGTGGTTGTCTCTTTATATCCTACTTTCATAAATGTTACTAATTATGTATTTTGTATAATTGATAAAAGATGATTGAAAAATATGAAAAATATTAGATCATTAGAAGTAATTATCATTTTAGAATACCTATGAAAAAACAACATGATAAAGGTCACAAGTTAAGATGCTTTGACTTAACTAACATCTATTTTGACCAAGCTAGCATCTCTTTTTAATTTTTGGACCATTGGAAATAGATTGTCTTAAGAAAAATCACTCAATTAGGAGGTAAACATCTTATTGTAAATACAAATGAGTATCTAAGATATTAGACAAAGGGATTTCCTAATTTTGGAAAATGAGGCATCCTAGACATCATACCAAGTGATTTTCCTAATTTAGACAAATATGCATATTATCTTGAACTCTAATTTAGTTGAAAGGTTATAGTGAAACAAACCCCTCACTAAGGAATACATTATGTGTGTTCATTCCAAATGTTTGGCTTCTTGCATTCCAACTCAAATAATTTCTTTCTTTTTGTTTGTTTGTCTTCTCAAAAAGAATATATGCTAGAAAATTACCTATGGATATCGGCTCACCATTTCTTAAACTCAAATGACATTTTCCATAACACAAACTTATTTTATTATACATGGTGGTTTATAAGTTTGTATGTATTTTGTTGGCTAAATTTTATTAATCAAACAAGTGAGCTGTCCATAGTTGATGTAGAATATTATGTGATAATTGAACACAAATCTAAGTATGACATCTTATTTCTTACACTCCTTTATATGTAAGTCAAGCAGTTGTGAGGCATATTTAGATACCATTCATACTTAGTATATTAAAAATTCAATGATACTTTATTAAATCAACATTATTTGACATGAAATTTGTAATTGGTGATTTGAAAATTGTGTTAGTATAAGGATTTCTAGGGTTATATTGTGCAATTATGGGCAGGAAATAAAATTTATGGTTCTTTATTTATGATTTTTATTTTTATAATTTTAATATTCAAAGCATTAATTTTTTCATTCACTAGTTATATAATTTGGTTTTGTTGTTTTAGTCATTTTATGAGTTGTGTCCATTGTTTATTTGACTTGTGAGGTTGTGAATTTTGGTTGATTATTGCATAATAGGTTGGTGATTTGTGATTTTATTTCTTGAGATTATGTGAAATTGGTGAAAACATACATGGAATGACGTAGGCAACTTTTATCTCACATGGAGAAATTATCCTTATCTAACACTCAGGGAATCAAGGGAATTTTGAATCAAGGGAATTAGGAATATAACTAGGTATTTGTGGGATAATCAATGTTACAATTCAATCACATCTTGTGAGTGCATGATAACACAGTGAGAAACTTTGACCCTTACCTATTTGAATTGATTTTGTGAAATATATTTCAAGGATTTTTTTCTTAGGCCAAATCTTTAAACCCATAATTTGAAGAGATTAGGCTAATAACAATAAAGATGGGCAATTAGGATGATTGATTCTCAACAATTCCTTTTAAAACAAGGGAGTACAATATGGTGTATAAGGGAATCTATGCTTTGTGCTACTATTTTATCAACAAAAGATTAGATTTAGTAGAGAAAACGGATATCAATAATAATTATTTATTGTAAAAATTTAAAAATAAAATATTTATTAACCATCATTAAAGTATGGAATATTTATCTTATTTGCAAGTCAAAATGTGATTTTATTTATATAATTTTAGTTATAAATATTTATTTATTTTTAATGTTTTACAAAATAATTTACTAAATTAAATTTTTTTTTTTTAATTTAGAAATAAAATTAAATAGTTATAAATGTTATTTATTCTATTTTTTATTACCAAAAAATATAAATTAAGGATATAATCTTATTAAAAAAACAAAATCCATTTAATATATAATTTTTAAAAAATAATAAACAATAATTTTCAAAATATATTTTATTGTTTTTTATTAAATTGTTCCATTTTTTTTTCTATAGTTAAATTCTACTTTTAGTCTAATTATATAATAATTATATTTTTTTTTATAAGATATTTTTGTAGCTTACCCATTGTTTTATTAAATATTTTATATAGCTTATTAATTGGTAAGTTTAAATTAAAATTCATTTATTCCCACCAAAAGTAAATGATATATTCACTATTTGTTTCATAATGTTCTTGCCTAGTATGAAAGATTAGATCACATTTTCAATAAAAAAAATAAAAAATAAAATCATGCAAATATAACTTTTACACATAAATAATTTATATAACTAATATTGTCAAAAATTGCAAAGTACATTTACATTAACATTTGTCATAAGCGCATAATCGAGATAAATACATTTGCTCTAGTTTCATTCTTAGAATATTTTCCAAATGGTTTGAAATAGTGGATATAGGTCAGCCATGGTTATTTGGATACAATAAAATCTTAGAAGAATATGTTTGGAATTTGAACGGAAGAAAAAACATATATAATATGTGGGCATTCAAAACTCCGAATGAATTCTTACCACCAAGGAAACCAGAGTAAAACCAATATCCTTCTGAGTTCCAGATGTCATATGTACGTATAACCAATATTTAAAACAAAATAAAAATCATATGTAATATGTGAGTATTCAAAGCTCAGCATGGATTCTTACCAGCAAGGAAACCAGAAGGCAACCAATATCATTGAGTTCCTGATGCCATGTATGCATATAAAAATGTCTTCAGGTTAATTGCAAATTCATAAATTATATTAACTGTTAGAATTTTTATTGATATGTATAAAGTTAGAGACCAGAAAAAATCCAACTCGCCCAACACACCGTACCCCAAAAAATGAGGAGTAATTAGTGCTCTAAATATGTAAGTATTTTGGAAAAGAAACGAAATACAAATACCTCACTTCTTTTAAAATGCTTTTAAAAGGTATTGACACTCCTAAAATGAGTAATTAGTGCTCCAAATATGTAAGTATTTTGGAAAAGAAACGAAATACAAATACCTCACTTCTTTTAAAATGATTTTAAAAGGTATTGGATCTCCTAAAATTGGAAACAGATGACCAAAAATAAAAGGAGAAATTCAAAATATTTGTGCACCCACTCTTTTTTAACCACAGTCAATCACATAAATCACCAAATAGCTCGTTTAATATCTGATTTTTTCTGTTCTTATTCTTGTTGCTATGGTTTTTACTATGCCAAATATTATTAAACTTCTCATGACCATGATTGAACTTGGGTCATTTATTTTATTCAGAAAAATCCCCTTACTTTGGTAGTGTGGGGAAGCAGAGTGGAGGGACGAGGAGTATTCTTTGTCGGCGGTCAAAATTAAAAATCAAAATAAATTTCAGGTAAAACGTGACAATTAACAAAATTCAAAATCTAAATTTTAATGGACGATGTATGCATCATGCTATGATGGTTCAACAGACCAGGGCAACCCATGAGGGGAGCTCCGGTAGACGATGAGACGGGAGTCGGAGGAGGCGAGTTGTCACCTTAGTCGGAATGGGGGCAAAATTAGTATGCCGAATTTTCCAAAAAGTTTCAATGGCAAGGGCTAGCAATATCCTCTCGCCGGTACTGACAGTGTATTAAATAGTGTGTATACGGGTAAATAAGGCAAGCCACACATTTGAAAGGGAGTGGGCTAACCATTCGACGGAATGGCCTTTGGGATTTGCGCCCTCGGCTACCGGCTCAAATCTCCCAGCGAACTCGTCCTGACTGTGGTGAAGGGACATTAACATCCGTTAACACAGTCAGTGAGATGTCCCTGTTTGGGTGCTCTGTCCCTATTTGCAGCCCACATACGCAGCCACACGATCCGCCCCACATGAGCTAGCTACCTCGCGCAGCCAGTTGAGGGCCGAAGAGACAGTATTCGGATCAGCATTTCAAATTTGAACCATCAGACTGGTGTGGGAGTAATGGTTGCTACCTACCAAAGCTCTAGAGTTACCGCCCAAAACTTTATACTCAGCCATTTCAAATTTTTGTGCGCACAACTCCTCCCTTATTCATTCCGTCGATCCGCGCCTTCCTCATTTCGTCGAGTCATTCTGTCGAGAGCAGTTCATCCCATCATTCTTGCATTTTGTCTTGTAGGTCCACTTTCTATCTTGAAGACTCAGTTGTATTTGTAAGTCGAGTAATTCGTAGGGACAGTGAGGACCAGTAGAGCAGCAGAGCCGAGAAATTGAGAAAGTCGTAGGGATAGTGAGGACCAACATAGTAGCAGATCCGAGAAATTGAGGTTGTTTTATTTCTATTTGTGTTCATACATTCTTTGGTAGGTTTTTCCATCTTGTTGATTTGACACGACTTACTGGCCATTTCCATAAGGTCCTTACAGTTATTGAAATTTTTTGTAATTGTTCCATAGCTATTGGATTGATTTTGGATATCTTCCTTTGTATATTGGCCATAGCACTGCCTGCAGAGGGTTGAATAAGGAGATTCAAATAGGGTACATGGGGTACAGTGTAGGTTCTCCCTTCCCACCTCTTTGATTTCTAGTTTTTATTTCTTGTTTTGATGCTTATTACTACACTAGTTTTTATTCCCACTTCATTTTTTATTTTGATTTTTTAATGAGCTTCCTTTGTTTCATTGTGCTTCCAATTTCAAGGACCAATTTAACCAGGGAGTAAGCTAACAATTTGTGGACAAGGAGAAGTAGCAGGAGCAATAAGAAAATGAGAAGTAGCATGAGCAATAAGAAAGGTAAGTAAATTTCTCATTTACTATTTTTTTCCTCCTTTTTATATAATGCAAATATAAAAATTGCAGTGGCGGCAACTCGTTGGTGCAGTAGCGGAAACTCGTTGGTGCAGTAGCAGCAACTCGATATTGCAGTAGCCACAGATGTAATAGTGTATCGACACAACTGCTCTAAATTAAATTTGTATTTATATTAAAAAATTTGCAAATTTCATTTTTATTTATATAGTAGAGAGAGCGGCAACTCACTGTTGCAGTAGCGGCAACAACGAGTTACCGCCACTGTAAATTTTAATTTTGAGTAGTGGAGATAACTCGCTATTGCAGTAGCGGCAACAGTGAGTTGTCGCCACTGTAACAATGTGTTGCCACAACTGCAATTAATGAAATTTTTATTTATATTAACAAAATTGCAAACTTCATTTTTTATTTATTTCGTAGAGAGAGCGGCAACTCCCTATTGCAGTAGCGGCAATAGAAAGTTACCGCTACTGCAACAACGAGTTGACGCTACTACAACAAAGTTGCCGCTACTGCAGTTTAACATTGTAACAATATTTAATTAAATTATTTTCTAACAATATTTAATTAAATTATTTTCTTGTTTTGCAGATGGTTGAAAAATGGGTCCTGGCAATCCGGATATGGTGCCACCCAAATCCAAGGCATGCACAGACAAGGTTTGTGCTTCATAATGAAGCATTTAGCCAAGTTTACCAAAATAGTATGGAATTACCTAAGATTACAACAAACAATGAAGCATACTAACATGCTTTGATCGAGGGCCTCACAACTGCACAGATTTATGGTGCAAGTGACATTGTCACTTACACAAACTCCAAATTAATCATGAACCAGATGAACGATACCTACCAAGTCAAAAGACCTAACCTGAAATCTCTTCACCAGCAAGCAAGAACCATTGCTTCACAGTTCCACCGTTTTGAAATTATGTACAAATCTAATGTCCAAAGGGTGTGTGATTCGATACTCATTGAAGCAGCATCCAATGGACGTGGATGTGGCAGATTTTTGGACCCAGCATGCGCTCCACCAATTATTATTGATAGGCATCGATATATATGGCCTATTAATGAATGAATTGTTGTTCTGATTAGAATTGGGTTTATTATGGGGGGGGTTATATTATTATGTTCATATTTCTTGAGATAGATTGGAGCAACCTGATGTCCATCATTTTTGTATGAGTTATTTTTTATAGATGGCCTCACTCTATTTTTTGGTCTTATATCTCATTACATGTATGTAGAAAATGTATTTTTTAGTTAATATTAATGGAATTACATTTTTGTTACAGTTTAGTTATGTCATTCGATTATGTGACGAATGCTTTTATTATACCTTTTATTTTAGAAGTCAGATTCCAATCTCATTCAATTGCGCTGGCACATGTACAGAAGCATTGTCATGTATTTAGTAGTTTTATCAACAAATAGAGAATTCCAAAATATGCTACAAAATGAGACTATTTATTCATTAAAATGCCTTCAATAAACCTTCACAATTCCAACTTCTATGAACGTTCATTTATTCATTATCCATGAGCAACACATGCTCCCATAATTTATACAAGCCTCTAATTTGAGTATAATGAGCTCTAATTCTTAAAGAAGTCTCTTCAATGACAAGTTATGTGAGATACCCTTGGTTACAAGACAACCAAGATAGGTTATATATCAATCATTATTTGTCCTTTATACATACATGGTTAAATGAAAAATGAAAATGTGACATCTTGCACTTTTGCAATCCATAAATACAACCTCATTTAAGGGGCATAAAGGTATAAATATCCAAACAAACAATCCAATTGTTGTGAATTTCTCCATCATCAACATCTACAGCCACAAGGCCAGGTGTTTTGAAATGTTGCACGTTTTGACCTCCATGACAGCAACAACAACTTAGCCTGCAAACAGAGAAAATAATATGAAGAACTTACAAATCAATGAAGTTATCTTGACAACCCAACTCTTTAACATTGTTATGTACTAAGAACAAAACCCACACATGTACCAATGCAAGTGAATAATGCCAGGGGATATGCTTTGAAAAGCATTAAGGTATATATGATTTTATAATTTGAATGAATTGAAAAGTTAGCTTCAGATGGACTTGTGAAGGGGAACATTCATCCCCATCATAACATGTTTATATGGAATCAAGCCATACAAAGACTATTGATTTCAAGATTCAAGATCTGTTGTCTTGAGAATCTCATATAAAATTTTCCTGATGCTTTAATAAAAAACCAATCTTTTTATTATGAAAAAATGCACATGTGGTGTTAGTAGATAAGTCAAAATTTTCATAATGGAAAGCATTGTTACAACATGGACTCTTTATTTTCACATCTTACCAAGCATATTGATACATATTGATATATTTTAATTTTAATTTTTTTAAATTAAAGTAAATTCAATCTCCTATCCTAAAAAGTTGTGTCATACTATGTACTATGTATTGCAACAAAAATTTAGGATAATATATTAAAAACTCAATGGAAAGTTTAAAATAACAGGTTAGAACTTCCATGAAATCTATGAAACATTAGGAATCCCAGCTCTTGATTAGTCAATTGTAATAAACTGTAACTATCAACTAATACACCACACAGAATGAATCTTAATTCTTAAATTAGTTCTTTAACATGGTGCTGAAGATATCCAAAGAGTAAAAGAATGCATAGAAATTGTCGTCTTGGGATAGATCTCAAGGGAGTTCATCCCATATACCAGGAAAGAAGTTTGATCAAAATGAAAAATAGCCACTGTAGGTTTTAACCCTGAACAAAAATTATCTACACATGAATCTTATAACAGAAAATAACTAATAGTGACAACATAAAACATAAAACAGATAAACACAGAGATTTTCCCCTGGATCCCAATTCGGGACGACCAGCTTGATATTTCATTATATTCCTTTTAGTGTTACAACACATATATATACATGCCGAAGCATACATAAACCCTAATCCATTAACCCTGGATTAGAACATAACTGTAGTTCCCTTGACCGGATCTACAAAAATACCAGGGGCTGAAAACCATCATACTCCAAAACCATGTGCAAAACCATGCACAAAACCATGGGCACGGACTACCCACTAGAAATTAAGGACCAAAAAAATTTCGCCGAGGCGCTACCCTATGACCCCCCCGTTGCGCCCAGCGCAAAGGGGGGGGGCTATCGTCCCCCCCTCCCCCCCTCTTACCCCCCCGCGCGTGATTAGTCATGGAAAGAATATAACACATACCCAACATTCTCCCACTTGTTGTTTTCTTTCCGTAGGGGGCCACAGGAGAGCTTAGTCATTGTCCCAATTATTCAACACCCATTGTTTCTCTACACTAAGAGAACTTCTGAGTGCTCACAGACTTCGTCAATGCATCTACAACATTCTTCAAAGTGTCCACCTTTACCAGTAACACCCTTTTAGCCTCAACCATATCTCTAACAAAGTGATATTGAACATCAATGTGCTTTGTCTTTGTATGATAAGCAGGGTTCTTAGCCAAGAAAATTGCACTTTGGCTATCACAGTCTATCCTTATAGCTTGCTGTACCAACCCCATACTTGAACACAATCTCTGCAACCAAACTGCTTCCTTGCGTGCATGTAATATCCCGTTTCGGGGATATCTCTAAAACACGGCAAACTCCAACCAGAGATAGACTGGGAGGGCATTTACCAGATATTTCACCTCTGAAAGAGGACGAGATCTGGAGGCTACTTGGCCCTTTCCAGACTCTGTCTAAGAGTGAATTATAAACACACCACGTGGTATAGAACTAGAACGCTCAAAATAATAATGCAGCAGACATATAATAGAAAGAGAATACAACAACTACGACAACAACGACAACTACAACAACTCAACCAGAAAACATAAAGAGAAAATACTGAGCCATTTTATTAATATGAGAAATGTAATGAAATACAAGAGGCGATCTTGCGCAAGGCAAGTGAGAAAACACTCTCAGAAAAGACAGGAAATGGCTGCTCTATAAACTGTGTCCCAGCTGCTGGAGAAATGACGTGTAGCTGCTACTGCTGGAATCGACTGAAGAATATGGGCTGATCCCCTTGATGGAATGAGATGAAAAATCAGTAAACCTTATCTCCTCAACAACCCTGACAAGATCCACAAACCACTCCAAGAATCGCCAACCCCCGAAAACACCAGAAACTGCCTCCCTAGTGAATTACGTTGGCCTCCAAGGTATAGCACAATGGCTGGATAGAAACAGCTAAAATACTGCCACAAACTCTGCCAAAGACCTCCGACGGGCAAAGGCTGACCCTCTGCTCGAAGTCGCCTACAGAAACCCTAATCCGAAGCTCCTCCACAATGGACTGCGTCCTCTCTCCCAGTGACTGCGCAGTCTCTATAAGCTCCAGCTTCACGACAAACCCAAACAATGAAACGACTCACAAAATGCAAGAAAACAAACCTTGCCCGAGCAGGCACTCGGAGTCCCCCGGGGCTAAGGGTGAGATCTTTGCACGGAGACACTCGGTGCACTAAACAGTGCTGTAGACAGGCTAAACAGCCAGCGTGCCAAAGAAGACAAAATTCTTACTCCAAAATCAACAACTTAAGAATGATCCAAATGAGGAGGCTCCTCCATCTTTTATAGCATTGGTTTCCCTCCAAAACCCGTCGTAGTCTCTCTCTCCTCCACATCCTCATCCTTATCTGCACAGAGGCTTCTAGAGTGCACGTAGGTCCCCCTCCTCTATGTGGTGTTTGGCCCCCTTGACCCCCTTTGAGTCACAACATTGTGCTACTAGACAGATGTCTTACTCTACTAGAGTGAGTTAGACCCTCTTTACTCACTTTTTATTTATTTACAAACCATAGACGGAAAAACTATACAAAGTCGAATATTCCAATTATCTGTCGCTAATTAGGAATATTGCAGTCCCTCCCCCGGGCAAAATTTTTCTTGCCCTCAAGCAACTGAAGTGATGGATGCTGCAGAATCTTCTCGCTCTCCCAAGTGGCATCCTCATCTGGCAAATTCTTCCACCGCACCAAGAATTCCTGGATCGTCCTACTCCGTAACTGCCTCTCCCTAGTATCAATAATGGCCTCTGGCTGCAACACCAAGTGCCCCTCATCATCTGTCGGCGGTAGCTCCTCTGTCATTGTCACCTGCTGTCCCAGCACCTTCTTCAAGCATGATACATGGAAAATGTTGTGGATCTTGCTGCCTTGGGGCAGCTCCAACTCATATGCAATCTGCCCAATCCTGCGTATCACCCTGTATGGCCCGTACAAACGAGGCTTGAGCTTCTCAGCTCCCCTTTGCTTCAGCGATGATTATCGGTATGGCTGTAAGCGTAGGTAGACTAAGTCCCCTAATTCAAACTGTCGCTCCACCCGACCTCTATCGACATACAGCTTCTGCTGGTTCTGGGCGGTAGCCATGTTGTCCTTGAGAGCTTGGAGGATATCCTGACTCTCTTAGATCCACATCTTGGCTCTAGGAGCCTTACTTGCACCGAACATCACATCAGCAAATGATAAAGAATGGTACCCATACAAAGCATAAAATGGTGACATACCAATAGACATGTGATGTGTCGAGTTGTAGCAGTACTCCCCCAAATGCAACCATCTCAACCATGCTCGTTGCTGCCCACTGACATAGTTACGCAAGTAGCCCTCTAGCCACTTGTTAACTATCTCCGTCTGTCCATCCGTCTGTGGGTGGTAACTGGTACTCAGTGTCAACTCTGTCCCCACTAGTCGGAAAAGCTCCTACCAAAATCCGCCCATAAAGCATTGTCCCTGTCACTGATGATGGTCTTAGGAAGACCATGCAACCTGAAAACCTCCCGGAAGAACAACTCGGCCACCTGTGCTGCTGTGTGATGCACAGATATGGTGAAAAAGTGCACATACTTGGTCAGTCGATCAACGATTACAAAGATACAATCCTTGCCCTGCACCATGGGCAACCCTGTGATGAAGTCCATCGATATGCTCTCCCATTTTCCCTTCGGAATGGGAAGAGGCTGCAACAGTCCTGTGGGATGGTTCATCTCACCCTTGTTCCTCTGAAAAACATCGCACTCCGTGATGTGTTGGAGTACGTCCTCCTTGAAGCCCCTACAAGAGAACCTCTCTCTAATGGCCCTGTAGGTTTTGGTAAACCCCTGATGGCCTGCCAATGGAGAATCATGTGATGCCTGGAGTATCGTCTTCTTAAGCTGGGATCCATCAGTCAAGAAGATCCTATCCCTGTAATAGATGATCTCATTGACCACCCTGTATCGGTCATCCGCCACTTGTCCATCCAACATGTCACATGCAAATCAGTCCTTGGAGTACTCAACTAAGAGTCGAGCCCTCCAATCTGCGTCCAAGCTCATAAGAGATAACGTGGCTGGTCTACATGAAAGAGCATCTACTACCATGTTATTCTTACCCTTGACATACTCAATGTCAAAGTCATATGCTTGGATCTTACTGATCTACTTCTTCTGCCTCTCCTGTAGCTGCTTCTGCTCCAAAAAGAACCTGAGGCTGTTGTGGTCAGTTCTCACCCTGAATCTGTTCCCTACCAGATACTGCCGGAATTTGGCCAATGCATGCATGATGGCCAACATCTCCTTGTCATATATGGGATACAACCTCTCATGCGGAAGGAGCTTCCGGCTCTCAAAAGCGATAGGGTGTCCCCCCTGCATCAATACTGTGTTGATCCCATCTCCCGACTCATCACACTCCAAGACAAATGGCTGCTTAAAATCTGGCAACACAAGCATTGGGCAGCTACTCATCACCTCCTTGAGCCTATCAAAGGCTTGTTGCATTGTATCTATCCAACCGAATGCCCCTTTCTTCGTCAAATCTGTAAGGGGTGCAGCAAGCTGTGAGAACCCTTTGATGAACTTCTTGTAATAGGCACATATCCCAATGAACCCTCGAATTTTCGTCACATTCTTCGGCTTCGGCCAATCTCTGATTTCTCTAATCTTTTCCTCGTGGACCCTCACTCTGTCCACTCCAATTATGTGACCCAAATACAACATCTCTGTCATCCCAAACTCACACTTTGAGAGCTTAGCATAGAACTGTTGCTCTTCCAAGATGCGTAGCACTGTCTCTATATGCTAGAGATGCTCCTCCCACGTCCTACTATATATGAGTATGTCATCAAAGAAAACCAATACAAACTTCCTCAAATGACTGCGGAAGATATGGTTCATGCAAGACTGAAAGGTGGCTGGTGCATTGGTCAGCCCAAAAGGCATAACCAAAAACTTAAAGTGTCCATAATGACACCTGAAGGCGGTCTTGGGAATGGCCTGTTCCCTCACACGAATATGATGGTACCCTAATCTCAAATTAATCTTTGAGAAGAACTTAGCTCCTCTCAACTCATCCATCAGCTCATTGATCTTGGGTATAGGGTACCTATTCTTCAGAGTCTTCTTGTTCAGGGCCCTGTAGTCAATGCACATCCTCAAAGTGTCATCCTTCTTCTTCACCAGCACTACAAAAGAAGAAAATGGACTCGTGCTCGGTCTGATGTGTCCAAGAGCCAACAACTCTTGGATGGCCTGCTCTATCTCATCCCGATAGGCTTTGGGATGCCTATAAGGTGTAGTGATCACCACCTGGATACCCTGCTCTAGCTCGATGGTATGCTCAAACCCTCTATCTGGTGGACGACCTGGTGGTATAGCCCCAAACACTACCTCATGTCTGTCAAGGATAGCCTGTATCTCTGGATGAACTGCTCGACCTGTGGTCTCTGCCTCTGATGCCTGCAACTCAACCCCCCACTCTATGTTTCCCTTCCGGAAGTCTGCCTCCATCCGGTGTGCTGAAAATTTCTAAGGTGGGTAAGTATGCATCCCGCGGATCTTCTCATGCTTCCCGGTCTTCTTGTCGTCCCACTCCATCTCTAAGGCCTCCCAATCCGTGGTGACCTTCCCCAGCGTAATCAGCCACTGAACACCCAGTACCACATTGGTATCTGTCATGTTGACCACGAAAAAGTGATCAGTCACGGTGTAAGTACCCATCGTCACTGCTAACTTTGGAACATACTGGGCACACTGCATCGTCTGGTTTCCTAAGACCAAGACTGAAAACCCATCAAAACTCTTGGTTGGTATGCCCCTTCGTTCAACCATCTGTGCATCAATGAAGTTGTGGGTTGCCCCACTGTCAACCAAGACTGATACTTGCTGGCCACGTACTGTCCCACGTACGTGTAGCGTCAAATACTTAGGAACTCCTAGCAAAGCTGCAGGGGCCCCTCCTGTAGGTGCAAAAGCTGCACCTCATTTCCCTAGAGGTGGAGGTGGCAACTGATCCTGGTTCATCTGACTATCTCCTGCCTCCTCATAATCCTCCTCATCCTCTTCCCCGCTATCATCGAAGAAGACCTCAATGAAGTGTGCTTTGCCAGCAGCACACCTATGCCCTGGTGCCCACGGCTCCTGACAAGTGAAGCACAGCCGCTTCTTCCTCAACTCCCTCCTGGCCTCATCATATACCTGTGCCCGTCCTAGATTCCCCTTTGGAAGAGGAACCTTCACATCCTTCCCCTTGGGCTGGAAACCCTGTCTCTGGGGGTAAGATGTGCGCGTCCTAGGAAATGCATCCTGCAAATCCCTAGTCCTCCTGATAGCATCCTGGAGTGTAACTGGTCTAGTGGATCTGACTAGACCTCGAAGTGGCTCTACCAATCCCTCCACAAACATATAGATCATCCGTGTCGTGGATAGATCTGGCACCATCACCGAAACCCTCAAGAAATCTGCAATGTAGGTCTCGGGGCTCCCTGTCTGTTTGAGCTTCGTCAGCTCAACAAAATGTTGTTCTGGATCCCTCTAGTCAAAATGCTCTATCAATCTCCTGGTAAACTCAGCATACATCGTCACTGTGGAATGCCCGAGTGTCACCATCCCATGGAACCACCAGTCCTGGGCCTCACCATCCAAATGTAATGTTGCCACCTTGATGGCCTCCTTCTCCGACATCTGGTTAAGCTGGAAATAGATGTCCAGCTTCTCCACCCAAGACTTTGCCGAACTGTTTGAGGATCCATCAAACGTAGGCAAATGAAATCTACTAGAGGCACGGTGGGAATCTCCATCATGGTAATGTCGGTGCCCTCTATGATGGTTGCGGGGTCTACTGTCCCGCTGGAGCTGCACAAAATCTCTGAATGTTAGAGCATCCCTGAACTCTTGCCTTTAGGACTGATACTCTGTAAAGTACTCATCTAAGTGCCCAGGCTCTGCCTCCTGCTGAGATTTTTCCCTTGTATCAGCTCCCAAGAAAGTGGGCATAGTAGAGCGGGTAGGTGCATAAGAAGTTGTCGGCTGAGGAGTATCACACTGAACAGCACCTTGCTCCGGAAAATGGTGGGATGCACCTGATTCCTCTCCGACCTTGAAAACCCGTGGAGTCTCACGCTGCATAGCCTCCATAACTGTGAACCTCTGGCCCATCACCTCAATCTGTCGGGCTAAATCCTGCACCGACTTGAGGAGTGCCTCTCCAAATTGTTTGGCCTCTGTGTCATCTGCCATCGGTGCTTCTTGCCTCAAATCTACTACAAGCTCTACCTCCTTTGCGTTCTTCACAGGCTCTCTCTCCTGATCTGTGTTTCCTACCTGGGCACAGTCTTCCTCTTCGTAGGTGGCCTCCAACCTACGCTTACGGTCTTTATACTTCCTGCCTCTGTAAGGTTTCTTTCCCAGTGTCATAGACCATAGACTGAGCCAGAACTATGCTCTAATACCACTGTAATATCCCATTTCGAGGATATCTCTAAAACATGGCAAACTCCAACCAGATATAGACTGGGAGGGCATTTACCGGATATTTCGCCTCTAAAAAAGGACGAGATCCGGAGGCTGTCTGGCCCTTTCCAAACTCTGTCTAAGAGTGAAAGATAAACACACCACATGGTATAGAACTAGAAAGCTCAAAATAATAATGCAGCAGAAATATAATATAAAGAGAATATAGCAACTACGACAAAAACGGCAACTACAACAACTCAACCAGAAAACATAGAGAGAAAATACTGAGCCATTTTATTAATCTAAGAAATGTAATGAAATACAAGAGGCAATCTTGCGCAAGGCAAGTGAGAAAACACTCTCAGAAAAGACAGGAAATGGCTGCTCTATGAACTGTGTCCCAGCTGCTGGAGAAATGCCGTGTAGCTGCTACTGTTGGAATCGACTGAAGAATAGGGGTTGATCCCCTTGCCGGAATGAGATGAAAATCAGAAAAACTCCTCTCCTCAACAACCTCGATAAGATCACAAACCACTCCAAGAATGGCCAACCCCCGGAAACACCAGAAACTGCCTCCCCAGTGAATTACACTGGCCTCCAAGGTACAACACAGTGGCTGGATAGAAACAGCTAAAACACTGCCACAAACTCCGTCAAAGACCTCCGACGGGCAAACGCTAAACCTCTGCTCGAAGTCGCTTGCAGAAACCCCAATCCGAAGCTCCTCCACAATGGACTGTGTCCTCTCTTCCAGTGACTGCGCAGTCTCTATAAGCTCTAGCTACGCGACAAACCCAAACAATGAAACGACTCACAAAATGCAAGAAAACAAACCTTGCCCGAGCAGGCACTCGAAGTCCCTTGGGGCTAAGGGTGAGATCTCCACATGGAGACACTCGGTGCACTAAACAGTGCTGTAGACAGGCTAAACAACCAGTGTGCCAAAGAAGACAAAATTCTTACTCCAAAATCAACAACTCAAGAATGATCCAAATGAGGAGGCTCCTCCATCTTTTATAGCATTGGTTTCCCTCTAAAACCCGTCGTAGTATCTCTCTCCTCCACATCCTCATCCTTATCTGCACAGAAGCTTCTACAGTGCACGTAGGTCCCCCTCCTCTACGTGGTGTTTGGCCCCCTTGACCCCCTTTGAGTCACAATGTTGTGCTACTAGGCAGATGTCTTACTCTACTAGAGTGAGTTAGACCCTCTTTACTCACTTTTTATTTATTTACAAACCATAGACGACAAAACTATACAAAGTCGAATATTCCAATTAGCTATCGCTAATTAGGAATATTATAGTGCATGAGTGGCTGCCATGTATTCTGCCTCTGTAGTTGAAAGAGCCACTACAGACTGTCTTTTACTCATCCAACTGACTACGCCTCCAAATAGGCTAAACACATACCCACTTGTAGATCTTCTTTGGTCTAGATCTCCAGCCCAGTCTGCATCAACAAAACCATGAATTTCCAACATTCTTTCCAATCCTGGTCTTCCCTGGTAGCACAAGCCATAATCACTACGGCCACGTAAATATCTGAAAACCCGCTTCATTACTGTCCAATGCTCCTTCCCTGGGTTTGACATAAAACTGCTCAATACTCCCACTGCATGTGCAATGTCTGGTCTAGTACAGACCATTGCATACATCAGGCTACCCACTGCACTTACATATGGAACACGGGACATATCCTCCTCTTCTTCTTGTGCCTTGGGACACTATTCAGTAGACAACTTTACTCCTACAGGAATAGGAACATTCACCGGTTTACTATCCTGCATATTGAACCTCTGCAATATAGTCTCGACATACTTCCTCTGGCTTAACCAAAGCTTCCTCTTTGACCGATCTCTCTTAATTTCCATGCCCAAAATATAGTTTGCAGCACTAAGATCCTTCATGTCGAATTTGGAGAACAGTTGGGTCTTCAAATATTAGATAATTTCTTTGCCATTTCCAATCAACAACATATCATCCACATACAAGACCAAATAAATAACACAGTCACCAATTAATTTAAAATAAACACAGTGATTATCCTTGCTTCTGGTGAAGCCAAGTCCCCGTATATAGGTATCAAATTTCTGATACCACATCCTTGGTGACTGTTTTAACCCATACAGAGACTTCTTCAACCTACATACCAGTTCTTTCTTACCCTTCACCATAAAGCCTTCAGGTTGCTTCATGTATATCTCCTCTTCTAGATCCCCGTGAAGAAATGTTGTCTTCACATCCATCTGTTCTATCTCAAAATCAAATGCAACAGTAACAGATAAAAGTAATCTAATAGAAGTAACTTTGGCAACAGGAGAAAAAATATCACCAAAATCAATTCCCGGCACCTGGGAATAACCTTTCGCTACCAACCGAGCTTTCTATTTCTCCACCTTGCCTTCTACATTCATCTTCTTCTTAAACACCCATTTGCTCCCAATGGGCTTCCTTCCAGCCGGCAACTCCACCAGATCCCATGCATCGTTTTTGTGCAAAGATTCCATTTCATCAACCATGGCCTCCTTCCAGAGTTTTCTATCCTCTGAATCTACTGCCTCTCTGACAGTTTTGGGTTCATCATTAGTTATAGTTAAGGAAAAACCTGAACAGAAAGAAGATGGACTATACCTTTCTAGTTGCCTTCTTTCCCGAACTGATCTTCTCAAAGCTGGAGTTTGTGGCTCTTCATCTTCTGAGTCTTCTTCTATTGTAGAGTCTGATTCATCCTCCTTTAGCTCAAACTCTATCTTCTCGGGTTCCTTTGGTAGGACTTCATGTTTAACAACATCTTTCACTTCTCTAAACACCACATCTCGGCTGTACACAACCTTCCTTGTTTCTGGGTTCCAAAGCTTGTAACCCTTTAAACCATCCTTATACCCAATAAAGATGCACCTTTTAGATTTATTATCCAACTTGGTCCTTTTCTCCTTTGGAACATATACATATGCATCACATCCAAATACCCTTAGATGTGAAAGAGAGGGTTTCTTACCGGTCCATACCTCATGTGGAGTCTTATCCTCCAACGCTGATGAAGGTGATCTATTAACTAAGTAACATGCAGTCTCCACTGCCTCTGCCCAGAATTCTTGTCCTAACCCGGTACCACTGAGCATGCTTCTTGCCTTTTCCATCAGTGTTCTGTTCATTCTTTCTGCAACTCCATTTTTTTGAGGTGTGTATGGAGTAGTCTTCTGCCGTGCTATGCCACACTTCTTACAGAACTCTTCAAATTCCTTCTTGCAGAACTCCCCACCATTATCTGTCCTCAGTGCCTTTATCTTCTTCTCTATCTAGTTTTCCACCAGAGCCTTAAATTCTTTAAATTTGTCAAAGACTTCAGATTTCTTCCTCAAGAAATATATCCATGTATTCCTTGAGAAGTCATCTATGAATGAAACATAGTACACAGACTTTCCCAATGATGGAACTGACACAGGTCCAAACACATCACTGTGCACAAGTTCTAATATCTTGTTCACCCTCTTAGCACCAGAAGGAAAACTCACCCGATTCTGCTTCCCATATACACAATGTTCACAGAAATCGAAATCTAGAGAGAAATTAGACATACCTTCTACCATACCATTTCTATGTAGTATTCGAAGGCCCTTCTCTCCAATATGTCCAAGCCTTTGATGCCATAGCATGGTATTTTCTCCAGAGATAGCTAGGCTTTCCGCTCCACTTTCAGGAACCATAGAGCTGATACACCCATCAATACTTGATTACTTTACATTGTATTGTACGAGTTGCGATCCGAACTCAGCATTAATACCAATGTACTCCTGAACCATCTTGAGGCCATCTTTCTCGAACACTTATTTTACACTGCATCATCCATCTTGCCCTAAATCGGGTTTAATGCGGGAATATGCGAACAGGAAATGTTCTAATCCTTCCACCTTGTAGCAGTGGGACCTTTCCACTCCAGAGCGATTACGGCCTTCCTATCATCCCCTAAGAAGACATCACTGCCATCATATTTCTCATACTCGTGGAACCACTCCCTATGGGGAGTGAAGTGAAAGGATGCACCCGAGTCAATCAACCATGACTCATGATCTACATGTGTATTTGAAGAAGAAGCCAAATACACATCCCCACCTTCATCTGAGGTGGTTTTTGCCTCTGCAGAAGGAGCATCATCAGATCCCTTTCCTTTCTCGGGAGCTTTAGATACGCATCATACAGGTATTGCCCTTCCTTTCCGCATTTCCAGCATACCTTTACAAACTTTCCAGGAGATTTAGATCTCCCTCTAGATTTGGATCTCCCACTCGAAACCTTATTCTTTTTTCTGTTTTGGGACCTTCCTCGTACAGATAAGGCATCTCCATTCTGGCCCTCCATATCTCTCCATCTCATTTCCTCTGACAGAAAAGCTGAGACAATGTCATCAAAATTCAAGGTAGTTGTATTGCTACCTATTGCAATAACTAGACTATCCCACGAATCTGGTATAGAACACAACAAACTGATGCACTTATCTTCATTTGAGATTTTAATATCAACAGATGACAGCGGACTTACCACAGTATTGAAGGCGTTCAGATGCTCTGTCACCGAGTCTCCATCCTTCATCCTCAGGTTATACAGCTTTTTCCTCAGGAAAAAATGAACAACTTATTCACCGAGAGACTTAGACAGTGCAAAGTCCCAAGTTTTTCCCCACAAATTCTGTTTTAGACAGTGTGCTTCCCCGAGATACATTCAACAATACTAAATCTGAGACACACAACCATATTGTGCTCTTAGCCTTCTGATCCAATTTCTTCCAGTATTCATCTGACATTGCCGTTGGTTTAGTACCTGGATCTACCGCGATCCACTGATCTTTATCCACCAGCAGATCCTCCATCTTGAGCTTCCACAACTCAAAACTCTAACCATTAAATTTCTCAATCTCTATCTTTCTACCGCTCACCATATTCTTTCACCACAAGAATCGATCCCACATATCTCCCACTGAACAGGGTCTACCTCAGGTCTGAGCAAAAAACCCCTCAGCAGCGAAGGCGTCCCCTTGAAGCCGAATCTGCACTGATACCAAATGTAGGTTTTAACCTTGAACATAAATTATCTACACACAAATCTTATAACAGAAAATAAACAATAGCGGGAGCATAAAACATAAAATAGATAAACACAGAGATTTTTCCCTGGATCCCAATTCGGGATGACCATCTTGATATTTCATTATATTCCTTTTAGCGTTACAACACATATATATACATGCCAAAGTATACATAAACCCTAATCCATTAACCCTGGATTAGAACATAACCGTAGTTCCCTTGACCGGATCTAAAAAAATACCAGGGGCCGAAAACCATCATACCCCAAAAGCATGTGCAAAACCATGCACAAAACCATGGGCATGGACCGCCCACCAGAAATTAAGGACCAAAAAAATTTCGTCGAGGCGTTGCCCCGGACCTCGACAGGGGGGGCTATCGCCCCCCCGCGCACGTGATTAGTCATGGAAAGTATATAACACATACCCAACAGCCACCCTGAGAAAAATTTTGACTTTCCAGACCTCCTTTTCAGTGGCTTCATTGGAAATTGGGAAGGCATTGTTTCAGTGTGTTACAATATGGCTTTGTTCTAAGGGTGTTACAATGTGGCCATATTTATAAATGGTTTTATTCCGAGTCCTGTCTTGAAGGTACGTTGAACACAATTTGTCGTTTAAGGTTATATAAGAAAGTTTGATTATTTTATTTTTAATAGTATTTATAACTTCATAATTAAAATTTTAAAAAAATTCTTAAGACTTGTTGGTTGGGTGGTGGAGTTTCATATAAGTGTCAAAAGATTAATTGGAAATGCAAAATCAATGATATTCATCATGTGGTCGAGATGAATTTTATTTAACCCTTCTCATATCTATTTCCCAACCCCAGCTCCTTTCGAAAAATTTGCATCTCCACCAGTCGTTCGATCACCACCGAGCAAATCAGATGGCTTACGATCATTTTCGTACTCCCGACATTCAAAAATTTAAAACCAAGGGGGCGGGGGTGCGAAATAAGTGGTTTTCTCCATCCGCTCCCCTTCCATGTGGCACCTCCATACTTTATCACACCCCCTCATACCAAACCACCAAACCACTTCCAAACCATGCGATAAACCACCAAATTTTAAAAATAATAAAACCCCGCTAAGAAGAAATGATATATTGTAAAATCTAAAGTGGGTATGCACTGCAAATCAATAATGCTAGATGGTTGTGTTCTTATGCTAGTAAAGAATCTTTTCAACAAAGGTGAAGTATTGTCCCTCCCATACAGTCATATTTATTTTTCTGTTTAAATAAATACTGGGTTTACCTTGGAAAGCCATTTTGAAGGCAGATTATGAAATAAAAAATATAACGATTAATATTCAATATTTATTCGCAATATTTAGTCATAATGCTAGAAGCTTTGTTTGTTGAGATGGTAAAAATTAAAATTAATGACCCTAATTCCTATTTAAAGCAAGTTATTTAAGGAGTCAGTATAATGAAACCCTAAATTATTATGTGGCAACTCCTGAGAAATCTTTGACAGTGTACGACGATAACAAAAATCTCCCTTGAACACGACAGGAATGAACTGTCGGTGTCAAATAAGAGGCAGATGTTGCGGCAACACATGTCTGCATATGGGCACCGCCATAAATAACACGTCCCCATTATTAATTTATTACTGTACCCATTACCCCAACTCTTCCATTGTGCCATTGTCCCACATTCAAACTCTTGCAAACAACTAACACAACCATAGCCACTATGAACTCTGACTAGAGATGGGAGGTGTAAGAGTATGCCATGAAAGCGTCGAAGAATTGTTAGACGCATTTCCACCCATTAAACAATTATTTGAACATGCTGGCTGGATAGATTATATTCGCAGGTTTCAAGGGCATGACAATGACATAGCCCTATAATTTTCCATGCATTACAGGGAGGGTATATCAGAGGTAGCAGGGACAATGGTGCATGCGATAGAAGAGGCAATTGTTGGAGTGTCAGGGTTACCCCAGAAGGGAGGAAAGTGGTTTTCACCCCGAAATCCCCAACTTGATATTGTGAGGAATTTCCTTGAGGAAGGTGAACAACTGATCAGGAGTGGCTCAAGATATGAGAGGAAGTCATTACCACAACCCTGGTCAGATGCTGCATTCCTTGTCCAGAGATTTTTCACTTGTGAAGGAAGGTATGTGGTTATTTATTATGAGCACCTTCGCTTGTTAGACCACTTGTGTCATGGCAGGTTGCTTAACATGCCTTTCTTTCTTGCAAAAACCCGAGACCAAATGGCCTGAGGCGTGCGAAAATCAAAGCGGCCACTCGAAATATTTTCCCACCAATTCTTTGTTAAACTTTTGGTGGTTGCTACACTGCAAAGGGAAGGGAGAACTTGGGATGAACTAGTTGGAAGGCCATTGCATGTTGAAGCTGCAACTCCACCCCATGACCTCCAAGCTGCAACTCCACCCCATGGCCTCTTAGCGGCAACTCCACTACATGACCCCCCAGCTCCAACTCCACCCCATGACCACCTAGCTCCAACTCCGCCCGATGACCTCGCACTTGTTCTAGGGTTTCTGCTGCTAAAGCTGCACATAAAGGAGATGGCCAAGATGATGATGATGAAGTAAAAATATTGGGAAGTAAACCCGCGACTAGAAGATTGAGAGGATATAGGAAACGCCTAGCTGTAGTGCCAAAAGCCAAGAAAAACCGGGGAAAGAGAGGTCGTTATGCTCCAGTTCCTGGAACCCTCCCTGTTGTTACATAAAAAATCCCAGAAGAGATAGTTGTAGAACAAGAGAAAGAGAAAGAGCAAGAGTATCCACATGATGTATTAATTTAAGGGGTCATGGACGAAGGATGCATGGAAGAAGGATTAGGCCATCTTCCTGACATAGAAGAGCAAGTTTATAAGCTTCCCTCTCCTAGTTCTGACTATGAATACATAGTGGGACTAGTCGAATGGTACGGCTTAGATGGCCTTTTCTCAATTCAAATGTTGTATGCAGATCAAGAGGAGTACCAACAATTGTGTAGGGAAAAAGTGCTGGGCCAACCAACTTCACAGCCCAAATTGTTTGGGGATGATCAGGAGGACAAATCAAATGCACAACTAGAATTGTATGGTGATGATCAAGAGGACCAACCAATTGCACAACAAAAATTGTATGGTGATGATCAGGAGGATCAACCAACTGCACAACCAAAATTGTATGGGGATGATCAGGAGGACCAAACAACTGAACCACCAGAATTGAAAAAGAAGCACATTGCAAAAGTAAGTACATGTAAACATATTCCTCTTTATATTTCATTGTTAAGGAAGAATAGGATTCTCTAGATGAAAAACAGACAACTACAAATCAAAGTTAAAACCCTAACAGATGAGCTTAGACAAAAAGAAACTTTTGATAGATTAGATTGCTTGGCCCAAGTTGCAGAGTCCATACCCATTGATGATATAGGTATTCCTTCTCCAGGGGTCCAACAAGATATACCCCTTGGAAAAAAAAACACTGATGACATTGAAGTTGCAGAGTCCATACCCATTGATGACATAGGTATTCCTTCTCCAGGGGTCCAATAAGATATACCTCTTGGAAAAAAATAGACTGATAACATTGAAGTTGCAGAGTCCATACCCATTGATGACATAGGTATTCCTTCTCCAAGGGTCCAACAAGATATACCCCTTGAAAAAAAATACACTGATGACATTGAAGTTGCAGAGTCCATATCCATTAATGACATAGGTATTCCTTCTCTAGGGGTCCAACAAGATATACCCCTTGGAAAAAAACAGATTGATAACATTGTTGTGCAAACAGATGACCATATGAAAATCATAGCTATTCATACAGAGGAACGGGAATTACATATCAAACTAAAAAAAGAAATGGGTATAGACACAAAGGAACAACAACCAAATATGAAACTAAAAGAGGATGAGGAACCAGAGATCAAATTGACCAAAAACATTGGTGTGAAAAAAGATGATGAGGAACGAAAGGATAAATTACAGTTGTCTAAATACCCATAAAGTTCAAAAATATTGGTTAAAGGCCGTAGGCCTGTTCTTCTCTGCAATGGAAGTCGTGGTTCTTCACACCACGCAAACTTGCAATTAAAACTCTCAATGCCACCATCAAAGCTCTCCATTCCTGCATTTAAACACTGCAGCAACCAGCGTTTAAAGCTTCACCAACCACCATTACCTTTCGCGCTTTGAATTGTTTTGAATGGTCCTTGACCCCACCAACGCCAATGTAGCAAACCATTGACCAATCAGGAGGCGATCGCATAAGAATGGCGCTGATGTGGGCAGCCCCCAAACGGACCCGATAAAAAATTAAAACACGAATTAAGTTTTATCGCGCGTCTGGATGCTTATGTCAGCAGCTCAAAATTGGGATGCGATAAAATTATCAAATAGAGTTTTGAAATCAGTTTTTAAATCCGCGAAAATGAAGTTTGTAACAAATTTTAGGATAAGGGTTAATGTTTTATTTTAAAAATGCCGCAAAGCATGTTTTGATTAAGTCTTTTGACTTAGGAGTAATATATATGTTTTAATATATATAAATCAACAACGCATTTTAATATTTATTTTATTTTTAATAGTTTGTTATTTCATATAAAAAGAAAAAGGCAAGAAGGCATAAATGAAGCTGTGTATTTTTTTTAAAGAGACGGAGTGTGGAAAGACTTAGTGTGTGACTCTGTATGAAAAGCAGAGAGACTGTGTAATGTTTTTTTTTTTCAAGTCTGAAGGCAAAATTAAAAGGACAGAGAAGAGCAAATCTGTAACGTTGTGTTTTGTAGCAGCTTGTATATTTCCTCTTGAAAGCCATAATAGCAGTTCTGACGCATTTTGTAATAGCTTTTTACAGTTTAATGAAAAAACTCTTTATTGCATCTCTATCAATAGTTTTTAAATGATTTCTGTGTGTTAAAAGTAGAGATTTTATTCTCTATATATTTGAAATATTTCAGAAATTCCAACATTCAAGATTTCTCTACTATTTTAACGTCATGTAACGTGAACATTCTCAATAAATTGTGGTTTTATTTACTTTTCACAAAACTTGACCTTCATAGTTGGAGACATTCTTAGAAATGAAATTAAATTATAGAATTATCGCGTAGTAAGCAACACTGTCTTTTACCAGTTTTTTGAGTTATCATTTGGTAAACAACATTCTTTTCTTCCATTTGCTTAGGTTGAGTAAATATCTATTAGAAATAAAATTATCAAATTTTATATTAAAATAATTATTTTATTGGTAGAGTATTTTGTTAAGGTAGCTTGGTTTATTCTATTAAGGCATTCACTGATTCAATCTCTCACTATTATCTACGTGATATATTGAACATGATGAAAACACTATTAATTTTTTTTCCTCTAAACATGATAAAAATGTAATTCAACCAAACTTTAAAAAAAATTATTCTCTTACCATTTTAATAATATCATTTTTATATTAAAATAAATTTTTCACATTTTTAACCTTTATTTAAAATAATAAATTTACCATTTTAATTCTACGTAGGACAATTTGGATTTAACACTAATGAACTCACGAGAATTGGATGAAAATCATTTCTATATTTGTGAACTTATTGAGTTACCAGATTGTTATGAAAATTAATTCACATTCCTAAAATATGATGATATTATAAAATGCATATATAGGAGTCGTTCTTAATTCCCAGAATTGTGATATCAAAAATTGTCAGATCGGAGGTACCCTTGATATTCCTAAGAATTTGGTTTGCATAAATAGTACAAGAATTTACTCATACTATAATACTGTGAGGATAACAGCGTTTCCAATTGGTTTTGGAAGTGAAAGAAATCAGTGCATTGAGATGTCCCTGTAATGAGAAGAATAATGTTAAAGGTGTAATGGAAAAATGATTGACTATTTAAATCTAAAGAATATATGGTTAGGGTACAACTATAAAAATTAATTAAATAATAATAATAATATAAAATTAATAAATAATAATAATAATAAACAATTAAATTTAAAAATTTAAATCTAAATAAGATATCAGAAATAATTAAAATAATCATATATAATTACATAATTAAAATAATTATCTAAATTACTAAATTATTTTAATAATTTAAAAATAAAAAATAGTTAAAAAAATAATATTTCATAATTTTAAAATTAAATTAATTATATTAACTATAAATATTTTCCATTTAAGAGTTTTGTGATTCATAATATAGATAAATGTCTTTCGGATTAATCATATCATTAAGATTTGGTCCACATTTCAAACCATCTAATATGGTCCATCCTCATGACAAGGTGAAAAAACTAATCATATATAAATTAAGAGATTATTTGTCATAATTTTTTTAAGTAATTAAGAAATGAAATAATATAAATTTACATTATTTTATTTTATATATAATATTAAGGTTTCTAATATTGAAATTATAATATTAGACTATATTGGACTTTTAATATTGGTTTTATAATATTAAGATTATAATATAATTTTTTAATCAATGAAGTTTAATATTGTTAAATATTTAACCCGGATGCGGGTGATTGCTGTTGACAAAGGAAATCGGGTCGGCGCGTGCCAAACCCATATGGACGCCGGCCACCCGCATTCAATACACTATGGCTGTATTTACTCCAAGGCACACCACCCTACTTGGCATTCAAGCCGGTGGGGAAGCCGAGGTCTCTCCCATTACTCTCTGCCGTCCTCCACCTGCAGGAGCTTAACCGCCTTCTCGATGCTTCGAAGCTGCATTTTGCCTTACTTCTGGGCTGTTACAATGTTTAACTCCATTGCGCCTCTCGGCTCTGGCTGTTCTCAGGAAGCCACGATCGCCAGCACTCGAACTGCCTTGGGAAGAAGATGTAGCATCCACTGCTGCGTGGAATTCACACCTGGCTCTCATTTCTCTCAGAGTTCTTTTTGCCTTCTTGCAGGTCCGCCTCTGAACTTCACGCCCAGCACGTCTCTGCAAAATTCGCAGCGCTTCTCTCCGCCCCTGTTGCATCCTCCTCGCTTAATCATGCCTAGGCTCAGGCACCGGCTCAGATGCCGCAGAGGCAGCACCCGAGCCAGGTCTGCCTCCAGGCGCCGGTCTCCTTCCATTTCGGGCTCTCCGGTCTCTGTCTCTCCTCAGCGCGCTTCCCCTCAAGCCTCGAACAGGCGCCGCACCTTGCCGCTCCATCGCCATCCCTCTCCTCCGCCTGGTATCCCTCTTCCCCCTTCACCCACCGAACCTCGCGCTGCTGAATCTGCCCACCTTGCTAATCCAGAGACGGCTCTGTTTCACTTTCCTTGCCTCACCTCTCAGCCCATGGTGGTCGCCACAATCACAGTGAAGTTCAAGGAGCTCCCTCAGTTCGGTTCTTCTTCAATTTCTCCGGGTCCTCAGCTCCGCCCTCCTGAGGCTGACCACGCTCTCCGCTCAGTTGTGCAGAAAGGCTCACGCGAGGCAGAGGGAGACAAGCATGGTGGCAGCAGCACTGGTCGCCCAAGCATGCACATGGCGCAGAACGACGGAGCTGCAACAGCAAATCACGCCCAGGACGATGAGGATTATGAATTTGGATGTCGTATCGAAGAAGAACCCCCCTCCGATGATTATGGTATTTAGAATTCTCAGTTTTTTTGTCTCTTTCAAGCTAGAGTTTTGGTCCAGATGGAATCTTCAGAATTTCTGGCCTGTGGGCCTATATACTCACTGTTATTTTCATAGGTCTCAGTTTACTGAGGGTCCAAAATGTTACACTTTTAATGTCTTTTGTGTAATGCTGGTTTCCTCCTGTGAGGCAGCAAACAAGCTCTTATCACGCTGGTTTCCCCCTGTGGGCAGTGCCTATTTTGTTATTTTGCTGAAACTCATCCGGCCTGAGAAGGCTCACCTCTGTATGTACCATATCTTCTTACAGTAATAGAACTTAGTCTTATTTAGAAAAATAAAAATAAAAATATTGTTAAATATTTAATATATTATTCATATTTAATCATGACATTAAGATATTATTAAATCATATATATAACATTATTAAAAAATTAATATAAGATTAATAATATTACTATACTATTTAAATAATATTAATAAGAGTTTAATATAAAATTAATGATTTATTAATAATATATTAATTTACACATTTATAATAGGTTAATTATAATATTTAATCTCTAGAATTATGATTGAATATTGTTGACATGGTCAACTATAGTCAACATGAGCATCATAGTCAATGATAGTCAAGATGACTACCATAGTGAACCATACTTACTACAAGGATCATGGTTTATCTATTAGTGATCTATAATGAACCATAATGGATGGTCATGGTTGACAATGACGGTTTATAGTGCATGGTCAAGGCTAACCATAGTCAAATCAGGGTTAACCATCAACATCCATCATAGCAATGGGAACTATAGTTAAATCAAGATAAACTATAAACAAATCATAGTCAAATCATGGTCAACTATAGACAAACCATAGTCAAAATATGGCCAATGATAATATAATTGTATTAAAAACATGGTCAACTATAGTTAATCATATTAAACTATGGTTGATCATAGGAAAACCATGGTCCAATGATGGTTAATCATAATCAAACCATATTCAATCATGATCAACTATGCTCAAACCATGGTCAACCATAGTCATACAATTGTTAACCATAGACAAAATATAGTTAACGATGTTTAAACATGGTGAACATGGACAACTATAGTCAATTTTGGTTAACCATAGTAAAAAAATTGTTAAACATAGTCATTTATTGTCAAAACATAGTGAGTGATGTTTAAAAAGGGTGAATATGGAAAATTAGAGTCAATCATGGTTGAAAAATTAGTCAACGCTCCTCAATTTTGGTAAAATGCTAGAGTCTATCATTATGATTGAGTAATGTTAATAGTCAAACATAGTCAACCACATTAGACAACATAGAAAAATAAAGTCAAATTTGATATTCATTTCTTAAATAATCGACCATGATCAAACTTAGTCAACTCTGTGCTTGACCATGTTTGAATATGTTTGATAATCAACACTCCTCATCTTCAGTCAAACATAATTTGTTATCATTATTATGGATTAAAATTAATAGTCAAACATATTCAACGACAATAGTGAACATAGTCAAATAAAGTATAATTAGGGCTTATTATATTGGGTTTGATAAAATTAGGGTTTAATATTATGACATTGGAATGGTACAAAAATCTATCCAATATCGCTTTTGCACAAACATTTTCTCAATGCGACAATCATTATCATAATGTTACATTGCATTGTAATTTACTTGATGTCACATTGTGATTGTGACATTAGAAAATTGGGGTTTAATAATAGGGTTGATAATATTCAAGTTTTTAATATTGGGTTTATAATATTATGGTTTAATATTGGGTTTATAATTTATAATAGAGAGGTTTAATATTAGGGTTTATCATATTAATATAAGGGTTTACTATATTGGGTTTTTATAATGTTAGGGATTTATATTAGGGTTTAATATTACGACATTTGAATGGCACAAAAATCTATCCAATGTTGCATTGTGACGAATATTGTATCAAATTAATCTCACAAGCATTCTAACATTAAACTGACAATCATTTTCATAACGTTAGATTACATTGCAATTTATTCAACATTGCATTGTACATTACAAAACTAGGGTTTAATATTAGGACTTTTACTTTTAGGTTTTGTTGTCATTGCTGCAACACTCTCCAAGATTTTGGCTTACATTTAAATTTCAGAGCCTACTTTGACTTCGCTTGGTGTCGTTGCTAACATCAAAGTCATTGCACGAGTTTTCTCTATGTGTTTTGGTCTCGTTTGTAAGAAAATCAAAGTGTCATATTCTAGCATGTTAAGTATCACATAAAGTACAAAAGCTACTTTTGATGTTTTCAAAGGATATTCTTTGGGTAAATGTGTTGGGCTTACCACGCAAACATGTGTCACATTCATTTCCAAAGTTCTACACATTATCGCATAAGTGTCGTCATGGTCATCGTAAAGTGTATCTTTGGTCTCACACTTGGTGCTAGCCATCGCAAAGTTGTCACCTTGAGGGAAGTATCTTATTCATGTGTTCCTTGTTGTGTCATCAAGTAATCAAAGAGATACATCATACTTAGAGTCTTGTTTTGTTCAACTTCATGACATTGATCCGACACTTAGTCAAATTAGGAAAATTGCCCGACCAGACCACTTAGACTCTCTCAGCTAGCTTGAACTGCGCATTGCACAGTCTCAATCCTCAAGTTGGAGCCTTGTCCCTTGGCATTGTGCAACATGCAATTTTTTCCTCGCAGAATTGTGCATTGTGTAATGCGAGTACTCAAGCTCATCCCCTTAGCTCCAAAACTACACAATCACTTCCTCTAGTCAAGCTTGAGCTACACATTGCGTAATCTTAGCCCTCAAGCTACAATTATCACAATTACACAATTATCAAGCCTCCTTGTCCTTGTGATATATATATGAATTGAAAAGAGAGAGCTTAATGCATTTTACTTAGGTGTTCCGAGGAGAGCCGAAATGAATCTAGTTTTTTTCTTTCTAAAATAGTATGATGGTGGGAGTACTTGAATCTTGTTTTTTTAATGGTGGAAATGGATTCAACACCATCAAAAACCCCTAAAACACCCAAAATCTTGAAGATAAACAAATGTAATAGAAATTTCCAAATTAAAATTTTAGAATTTGAACTATTATGAAAAATGCTATATTCTTCACCATCCAAATTAATCTATTAAACTCTTTAAACAGAAAAAAAAAACCCTAATATTTGAGCTTTGTAATCCTTTACGAAAAAATATATGCTTTTAATAATTGAATGCACTTAAGGTACACACTACTATGAATGAATATTAAAAACCATAATATTGAAACTCCAATGAAAATGGCTAAATGGTGAAGGCACACCAATAACACACTCGTTTGTAGATGCGTTGTTTTGTTGAGGTGAGGAAGCTTGACTAACCTGCTCCTCAGGTAGGGAAAATGGTGCCCAACATTGTTCAGAAATACTTAGGGTTAGGCGTAGGTTTCAACAACACGAAAACGCAGAGAACGTCACTTCAGACATAATCCGCGCATTCCACACGTTCAAAAGGTGATCCCATTCTTTTTCATGTGTCAACACTACAACATAAAGGGGGGTTTTAAGACAATATTTAAGACAATTTTTGGGTAAATTGTCTTAATTTGAGACAAAAGAAAACTTGTGTATTGTCTTAAATATTGTCTTTAAGCGAGTGTCTTAAATTAAATCGTCTTAAAATATTGTCTCTATAAAGACAATATATAACACAAGCATTTTTGGCTTTCCAAAGACAATTTCATTTTTGTCTGTCTAGAGACAGTTTCATTTATTGTCTCTCCAAAGACAATAGTTGGAATTAAAGACATATTGTCTTTATGGAGACAATGTTTTTAATCCTATATATTGTCTCTCTGGAGACAATATAAAACAATGAATCCAGAAAAATATCTCACCATTAAAATAAATCAATATAAAATATTTAATTAAAAAAATCTACAATATCATTGAATAATTTATGTTAGGGTACAGTGGAATCGAACCAGCAACCTCCTGCATAGCAGGTGCTCTTCCATTGAGCTAGAACCCTTCAAAAAATTATGTGAGGAGTTATGGGAGTCTTTGAAATTGTATAATAGGCATTGATTTTTTTTAAATGTTCAACACATAATGCCATAATCATTGGAAAATATATAATCATGCAAGCCCCTATTTTTAACTTAATAAAAAAATAATTCAATGGAGTTAGCTTGTGACACCCTTGTAGCTTGACTTGCACAAAAAACTAATAATAAATAATAATCTAGAAACGAATTAAGCCATATAAAGAAAATTAACTATAATCAGCACAAGCAATACAACCACAACCCAAAGAGACACCAGCTTACTAGTAGGCACTGATCAACATGTACGATCTACAGCCAGCTTCAAATTTCAGACCTTCATAGTCTTGAGTCCATTCAGACACCTGCATGAATTAAGAAAACATAGCCAGAAACAAATAATACTAATTAACACCGTAAGTAAAACTTTCAACAAATAACAGTAAGTAATAGCTTCACTATTTCTTGACAACTAACTTATAATAGGCATTGTCAGATTTTAGAAAAAGATCAAGTGAATCTTAATATATAGAAAAAGATGAAGGGTCAGATTATAACATGAATCTTAATATAGCAACTTACTTCTGTTCATTTGTTGCTTTGCTTGCATCTGTCCCGAGAAACTGAAGCACCTCCATTATCTGTTTACATGGAAAACTGCCCCATCAATTCCTATTTTTCATTTCATTAAGCAAGATTTACAAAAAACTTATATCAAAGGGCAAGCTACATAAATAATTTGTTCTCACTAACTAGCTGTCGAAAGATGGTGGCTCAATTTGAAGATTTGATCTTGATGAGGTGCAGAAGTATCTTTCCTCTTAAGTGACAATGGCACCACGATTACCTCCTCTTGAAAGTCATGACTGTGTTCATAATTGATAAAGGATAATGATCTCTCTAGTGAATGTCGTCTATTGCCTTATGGTCAAGAGAATTAATGACCATCTTAATAAAGGAAGTGGCCCAGTAAGTTCTACCTGTGGTTTTGCTATGATCTACCTACTCTTAGCATGGTTGATATAACTATTCAGATTGCAAGAGGGAATGGAACACATACCATTATGAAATCATGGACCTATCAGTCAAGGACAGATCCCTGTATATATGTCATCAGCCCTTTCTATGTGTGATTTCATCTTATGTATAGTTGTCTACTCAACAGTCCAGTGGCTATGGTGATATGATTGTAACCTCTGTAAATTGATAGTCTTGTTCACAATTAAGGATGTAAACAAGACAGATGTAAAATATGGTTATCCGATCTTTTCAAAGGTTCCACAGCACTCTGTCTCTGTCAAAGGATACTTCACCCCTGAAGTCTAAAAATATTCAGCCAACCAGTTTAAAGAAGAACCTCATCGATTCTTTAGCTTCCTAGAAGTATGTTGCTCACTGTAAGCTAGATAATCACGTGACTCATGTCATCAAAAGGACGTACACAATTCTCAACAGAAGACCTAATGAATCTATTAAGAAAGGCTCAGATATATCCTTGCTATTTGAAAGGATGCATGGAAGCTGCATGATCATGACCTTGGTTATATTCTAGCAAGGTCACTCCTTTTATATATCCAACAGGAGCTACTGTCAAGGCATAAAATTGCAGCTATAATGACCCCCTCATCTATCGAAGTAAGAGGGAGTTGACCTAGCCTTGTTGAAATACACTTTAAGACCTGATTTGGTTTGTCATGGACCATTCAATATTAAGTGAGCTGGAAATCAGAAGACTGGAAGAGCACCTTCTGGGATCCACCATGAAAGGATCATTGCCTAAAGGCAGTTACTCTAAGAAACATGGCTTATTATGAAGACTCTTAGTGAGTCACTACCATTAAATATTGCAGCAGAAGTATTTCACCTATTTCTGTATATGGTTCAACAGAGGGCACTCCTACTTTATGGCATGACTGAATGGATAGATCTCATGTTGAATAGGTTTCCTGGTGAACAATTAGCTAAGACAAGCATAGGAAAACACAGAACAGTGAGGTGAGTAGGACATAAGAGTTATTTGTTTGGGTTATTCCTTCTCAAAATTGGACAACAAATTATTTTGGCAGCCATCTGTGGTAATAAATACCTCTGACCTAGAGTAATCTCTTCAGATCTGTGTGGCTCGGAATTGCAGAACCATGGAGGATTGTTTAAGGGCCAAGAGGCCTAGTATAAGGCCCTCTCTTCTAGCCGCAGAGGCATCATTATGTGAAGCAGTTTGAAGTTTGAACTGTGCAGAATCTTGAATTACAGTCACCTTGAAGGCTACCCTCCGACCTATGGCAGCTCTTGTGTGAAGTTTTAGAGGCTGGGACCATGCAACTAAAATCTGTTATGCACTTTCTTCAAGGTACCTCTGTTTTCATGCTCATAAGGATTGTTACAAGGAACTGAGCAGGCAGTATGGAGAACAAATAGCAAAAGCTATGATGGATGTTCAGGATCAAGTTTTACAGTAAAAAAAAATGCTACATTGGTGTAGTAGAAATGCATCAAAATGTTTTAAGAAACTGAAGATTTTCCACTCAGTAAACTTGAACTCGAAGCAAGTGAGGTGCCAAATATGCTAAGTATGGAATCTAAAATAGTATACTGGGAATGGTATTTGTAATGGAGATAACCATGCAACAGGAAATTTCCACACATACAGAACTGGTACCAAGAAACAAGGGAAAGAAAGCAATCTCATATGTTACATTAAGATGTGGTGTAGAAATTTTACTTCTGATTCAGTACATTAAGGTGTTTCAAGTAGAAATTATTGGAGATAAACTGAATGCATTAGAAAAATTGAAAACATGATTGAGGACTGTGGATCAATTTTATACAGTACACTCAAGGATCAATAGGTGTGTACTGCTGGAAAATAGACAAGGGTGGTTACAGCTATCATCTCCATCATTAAGACTGTTAAAATCTCTTTATTGTTCCCAGCTTAACAGCAAGCATCTTGGATCAAACTGTTAAAAGCATTCCCTTTAATCAAAGAAAATCAAGCTATATGGATGTGAAGCGAGTTAATGATATCTAATAAAGATTTCATGTATTTTACTTTCCAAATCTGCCTCATTTAATCCAATTCGAAACCTGGTTAGATAGATGGGCCGGTTCAAAAACCCAGTTCTGGTTTTTAAAACTATGGGTGCAACATATCATCCAATAGGATGCAACAACCTCATCATAGGGGTGCCGCAGCACTATGACATTCTCCAATGACACGGAATTTTAAAGAAAACAAAAGGGCAATGCATAGATGAATCTCATTATCAAAAACCAACAAAAGTATTGACTTCATCTAGCCCAATTAACTTGGAAGCAGCAAAATCACCTAGCTCATTTACATGTTCATCTTGTTGCTCATGTAGGACCTGAAAAAAGAGAAGCAAATCTAAATGAAAGAAATACCTGTCCGTCATAACAGGAGATGGGGTCCAACTTTGCTGGTGCCTATCCACAATCCATCTTGATTTCAGAACATCAAGAGCAATATAATTGTTGTTCTCATTAATTGTTTCCAGACCTAATATATTCGTGATAGCCAAATTTGTGGCCTCTTTATTCTCAGGAGAACTTCTGCTTATAGTGCCACCTGGACTAACTGGAGAACCAAACGATCTACTTCTCAAGGATGTGATTGTCCTCTTAGCATGAGAATTTCCAGCAAACAGTGCTGACTGAAATGAATGTCTTGGAATATGTCATGAAACCAAACCACGAACATAATTCAATGAGTTAACAAGAGCTCCTGAAGCAAATGCTGCAGATGTTGAGGTTAGAGAAGATGAATTGATAGATGCAGTTGATGCTACATGCTGACTGTTTGCAGACTACACCCATGGAGAAGCCTTCCTGTTGGTAACAGCATTGCACTCAACAATTAGATTAACACAAAACAAATCAATCTGCTCTAGAGTCTCTATCCTAGGTATATACCTGCATCAACCATAAAATATTTGGGGAAAAGAATCAAATGTGTGAAACAGCGAGAGGAAATTTTGCAAATGCAATTGGGTCTATATTAACTGTTGAAAATGACACATAGAAAAACAATCTTTTGTTTTATAATTATTTTGGCAATGTATGTTCAGAAGAATCAAATTTTGAAACAGCAAGAGGAAATTTTGCAAATATATTTGGCTCAGCATCCCCAATTGAAAATGACAGAGGATAATGATCCTTTATTTTATATTATTTTGGCAACGTATGTTCAGAAGAAATTAAAAAATGGACACAAACCCACACACAAAGCATACCTGCAGTATTTGCACATGTGACAACCATATGACAACAAACTGTATATACATCTTGAATATCTATATTTAATATATGTATCATCAAAACTGAAGTGTTTGATAACACAATAAAGACAACTGTCTATCATTTCATCTTTTTTACAAGTCAACAAATCTGTTAATGGTATCTACCTGAAGCAATAGAATATTTTCATATAAACTTGAGCTGTAATGTAAAAAGAAAAAGGAACCAATTATTTCATATCTCTACTATAGAACAAGAACTATACGAAACACTACTAGAATAAACTCACCTAAAGAGATATCGCTTGAGAAGTGCTACACACTTTGCAACAACTGGAGGGTTGCTCAGTCCAAATAAATAAAATGTATTAGCAGTTTCTTAGGAAATGAAAACAATAGCCAACTTTTATATTAAAGACTACGAAAAGCAAACCAAAATAGAAGATGAGACACAACTGTAGTGGCAATCCATTAATCAATACACAAGACTTCTAATGAAGATATCAACAATAGGCAATATTATATATCAAGGTACAATACTCCCAATCATAGTTTTAATACTTGGAACTGGTCTTTGAACTGGACACCTATCAAACGAGACTCAATGGACTCACTTTTAAAAAAACACATAAAAATAATTAAAATTTTAATGAAAAAAATACTTTTAAGGTTCCAATTCACTAGAGACAAAATGTTGCAAAGTTTGTTCATCTTTATACCATGTCAGGGTGAATATGTCAAAATGGCACCAAGTACAATGCATACCAGCAACATAACACATAAATGATATGTCCCTGAATGGCCTTTAGAGTCCAAAAACCAGGCTGCAAGCTACTGGGCCACTCATCAAACTTTTCCCAATCTACAATTACTGTGTGAGTCAAGGTATCTTTATTTGACAATAGCAACCAATCACTTGTACTCAAATATTCTCAACATATGCTTCTTCCATGGTAGTTCTGCAAAATACGGGTAAATTACAACGTGATGTTAAGTGAATAGAATTTCAGTCCTTTTTAAAGAATATAAAACAAAAAACAAATCCTTAACAACCCTCATCAATTTTATTTTTATTTTTTTTATTTTTGGTATTAAATCGTGGGAATCGAGAGAAGTACATGTGAGAAGAAAGACAATCTCGGAGTCTTGGTAATTTGAAGAGACTAGAGGAGCCATAAAAGATAGGCTCTTTGGCATCCATTTTAAATAGTGATTGGATAAGATTGTAACCTCTCTAAATTGATAGTCTTGTTCACAATAACGGATGTAAACAAGACAGATGTAAAATCTGGTTATCCGATCTTTTCAAAGGTTCCACAGCACTCTGTCTCTGTCAAAGGATACTTCACCCCTTAAGTCTAAAAATATTCAGCCAACCAGTTTAAAGAATAACCTCATCGATTCTTTAGCTTCCTAGAAGTATGTTGCTCACTGTAAGCTAGATAATCACGTGACTCATGTCATCAAAAGGACGTACATGATTCTCGACAGAAGACCTAATGAATCTATTAAGAAAGGCTCAGATATATCCTTGCTATTTGAAAGGATGCATGGAAGCTGCATGATCATGACCTTGGTTATATTTTAGCAAGGTCACTCCTTTTATATATCCAACAGGAGCTACTGTCAAGGCATACAATTGCAGCTATAATGACCCCCTCATCTATCGAAGTAAGAGGGAGTTGACCCAGCCTTGTTGAAATACACTTTAAGACCTGATTTGGTTTGTCATGGACCATTCAATATTAACTGAGCTGGAAATCAGAAGATTGGAAGAGCACCTTCTGGGATCCACCATGAAAGGATCATTGCCTAAAGGCAGTTACTCTAAGAAACATGGCTTATTATGAAGACTCTTAGTGAGTCACTACCATTAAATATTGCAGCAGAAGTATTTCACCTATTTCTGTATATGGTTCAATAGAGGGCACTCCTACTTTATGGCATGACTGAATGGATAGATCTCATGTTGAATAGGTTTCCTGGTGAGCACTTAGCTAAGACAAGCATAGGAAAACACAGAACAGCGAGGTGAGGAGGACATAAGAGTTATTTGTTTGGGTTATTCCTTCTCAAAATTGGACAACAAATTATTTTGGCAGCCATCTGTGGTAATAAAGACCTCTAACCTACAGTAATCTCTTCAGATCTGTGTGGCTCAGAATTGCAGAACCATGGAGGATTGTTTAAGGGCCAAGAGGTATAAGGCCTTCTCTTCTAGCCGCAGAGGCAGCATTATGTGAAGCAGTTTGAAGTTTGAACTGTGCAGAATCTTGAATTACAGTCACCTTGAAGGCTACCCTCGGACCTGTGGCAGCTCTTGTGTGAAGTTTTAGAGGCTTGGACCATGCAACTAAAATCTGTTATGCACTTTCTTCAAGGTACCTCTGTTTTCATGCTCATAAGGATTGTTACAAGGAACTGAGCAGGCAGTATGGAGAACAAATAACAAAAGCTATGATGGATGTTCAGGATCAATTTTTACAGTAAAAAAAAAAATTCTACATTGGTGTAGTAGAAATGCATCAAAATGTTTTAAGAAACTGATGATTGTCCACTCAGTAAACTTGAACTCGAAGCAATTGAGGTGCCAAATATGTTGAGTATGGAATCTGAAACAGTCTACTGGGAATGGTATTTGTAATGGAGATAACCATGCAACAAGAAATGTCCACACATACAGAACTGGTACCAAGAAACAAGGGAAAGAAAGCAATCTCATATGTTACATTAAGATGTGGTGTAGAAATTTTACTTCTGATTCAGTACATTAAGGTGTTTCAAGTAGAAATTATTGGAGATAAACTGAATGCAGTAGAAAAATCGAAAACATGATTGAGGACTGTGGATCAATTTTATACAGTACACTCAAGGATCAATAGGTGTGTACTGCTGGACAATAGACAAGGGTGGTTACAGCTATCATCTCCATAATTAAGACTGTTAAAATCTCTTTATTGTTCCCAGCTTAACAGCAAGCATCTTGGATCAAACTGTTAAAAGCATTCCCTTTAATCAAATCAAATCAAGCTATATGGATGTGAAGCCAGTTAATGATATCCAATAAAGATTTCATGTATTTTACTTTCCAAATCTGCCTCATTTAATCCAATTCGAAACCTGGTTAGATAGATGGGCCGGTTCAAAAACCTAGTTCTGGTTTTTAAAACTATGGGTGCAACATATCATCCAATAGGATGCAACAACCTCATCATAGGGGTGCCGCAACACTTTGACATTCTCCAATGACACAAAATTTTAAAGAAAATAAAAGGGCAATACATAGATGAATCTCATTATCAAAAACCAACAAAAGTATTGACTTCATCTAGCCCAATTAACTTGGAAGAAGCAAAATCACCTAGCTCATTTACATGTTCATCTTGTTTCTCATGTAGGACCTGAAAAAAGAGAAGCAAATCTAAATGAAAGAAATACCTGTCCGTCATAGCAGGAGATGGGGTCCAACTTTGTTGGTGCCTATCCACAATCCATCTTGATTTCAGAACATCAAGAACAATATAATTTTTGTTCTCCTCATTAATTGTTTCCAGACCTAATCTATTTGTGATATCAAAATTTGTGGCCTCTTTATTCTCAGGAGAACTTCTGCTTACAGTGCCACCTGGACTGACTGGAGAACCAAACAATCTGCTTCTCAAGGATGTGATTGTCCTCTTAGCATGAGAATTTCCAATAAACAGTGCTGAATGAAATGAATGTATTGGAATATGTCGTGAAACCAAACCACGAACATAATTCAATGAATTAACAAGAGCTCATGAGGCAAATGCTGCAGATGTTGAGGTTGGAGAAGATGAATTGATAGATGCAGTCGATGCTACATGCTGACTGTTTGCAGACTGCACCCATGGAGAAGCCTTCTTGTTGGTAACGACATTGCACTCAGCAATTAGATTCACACAAAACAAATCAATCTGCTCTAGAGTCTCTATCCTAGGTATATACCTGCATCAACCATCAAATATTTTGGGAAAAGAATCAAATGTGTGAAACAGCCAGAGGAAATTTTGCAAATGCAATTGGGTCTATATTAACTGTTGAAAATGACACACAGAAAAACAATCTTTTGTTTTATAACTATTTTGGCAATGTATGTTCAGAAGAATCAAATTTTGAAACAACAAGAGGAAATTTTGCAAATATATTTGGCTCAGTATCCCCAATTGAAAATGACGGAGGATAACGATCCTTTATTTTATATTATTTTGGCAACGTATGTTCAGAAGAAATTAAAAAATGGACACAAACCCACACAAAGAGCATACCTGCAGTATTTGCACATGTGACAACCATATGACAACAAACTGTATATACATCTTGAATATCTATATTTAATATATGTATCATCAAAACTGAAGTGTTTGATAACACAATAAAGACAACTGTCTATCATTTCATCTTTTTTACAAGTCAAAAAATCTGTTAATGGTATCTACCTGAAGCAATAGAATATTTTCATATAAACTTGAGCCGTAATGTAAAAATAAAAAGGAACCAATTATTTCATATCTCTACTATAGAACAAGAACTATACGAAACACTACTAGAATAAACTCACCTAAAGATATATCGCTTGAGAAGTGCTACACACTTTGCAACAACTGGAGGGCTGTTCAGTCCAAATAAATAAAATGTATTAGCAGTTTCTTAGGAAATGAAAACAATAGACAACTTTTATATTAAAGACTACGAAAAGCAAACCAAAATAGAAGATGAGACACAGCTGTACTGGCAATCCATTAATCAATACACAAGACTTCTAATGAAGATATCAACAATAGGCAACATTATATATCAACGTACAATACTCCCAATCATATTTTTAATACTTGGAACTGGTCTTTGAACTGGACACCTATCAAACCAGACTCAATGGACTCACTTTTAAAAAAACACATAAAAATAATTAAAATTTTAATGAAAAAAATACTTTTAAGATTCCAATTCACTAGAGACAAAATCTGCAAAGTTTGTTCATCTTTATACGATGTCAGGGTGAATATGTCAAAATGGCACCAAGTACAATGCATACCAGCAACATAACACATAAATGATATGTCTCTGAATGGCCTTTAGAGTCCAAAAACCAAGCTGTAAGCTACTGGGCCACTCATCAAACTTGTCCCAATCTCTACCAACAACTTGTGGTCGAGTATCTTTACCTAGGACAATAGCAACCAATCACTTGTACTCAAATATTCTCAACATATGTTGCTTCCATGTATTGTAGTTCTTACCAAGAAATCTTTGAGTAAATTACAACGTGATGTTAAGTCAATAGGTGATCCTTACACAAAAGAATATAAAACAAAGAACAAATCTGTAACAACCCTCTATCAATTTTTATTTTTGGTATTCTGTCGGTAGGGAATCAGAGATGTACATGTATGCAGAAGCAAGACAATCTCAGGTCTTGGTAATTTGAGAGAGACTAGAGGAGCCATAAAAGATAGGCTCTTTGGCATCCATTTTAAATAGTGATTGGATAAGACAATAAAGAGTCTTAGTATATGCTAGTAGAGCATTGAGAGGAGTTCTTAGGGTCGTCTTGTCATATTAGAAGCCATCTATCCCTAAGTCAACTTTCAACCTACTGAAGGCTTGAAACTGACAGCCAGCAGCACATTCATAACAAAGGACTATGTGCCTTAAGAAAGGAAACAGGGCAAGATAGTACTTTTTATAGTATTTCATTTTTTGAAAACCCTGAAGTCTCTGATTGGTTGCCAACGATTATAGTTGGGTGCTCTTATCTTTTTAATTTGGATGCAAGGGTACTTGAGCGTGGCCCACAGTTGTTTCCTTACTCTAAGGCTTAAAAGGTAGACTGTATGACTTGCTATCATGATTCACTGATAGCAGTTCCAAGGTCATGAGTCACCTATCTGTGAGGATCATTTTTCCCAGCTCAAAGGTGTAAGGCAGCCAACCAGGTTTTCTGTGCAGCATTTATGAAGAATAACAACTTTCTTCATCGGTAAGGCATAACAAGGATGTCTTTAATTGACATTATTAAGCACCTAGTGGCATTCAGTACTTTTGTAACTCACCCAGCAGCATACCCCTCTAAAATGTAATTGATTAATTACAAATATTCTTGCTAATGGATACCATAATTTAGGATGCACAGTACCACATAGAAAATCATCAATGCTATCTAATAACATGATCCCAAGAGTTTCCAAACCATTTTCTAGTGTATAACTTGCACTCCTGTTTTGGCATTACAAATTCTCAATGTGTTTTTTTCAATAGTTTAGATTTAAGAGTTCCCAAATTAATTTTTGGTTTATAACCTTTACTCTTGGTTTGGCATTACAAATTCTCATCGTTTTTCAATAGTCTAGATTTAATAATTTGAAAATATTTTGCAATACATATTATATCGATCATGTTATAAAAGAGAGTTGTTTTGAAAAACCATTTTTTTTTGTCCATAACCTTCACTCCTGCCATGGCCTTACAAATTGTGTTCATAACCTTCACTCCTGCCGTGGCTTTACAAATTGTGTACTTTATATATGGCACATAAATATTTTGATAGCTATCCGCATTTATCAGCAATTTCATTTATATCACTGAGTTGGTTTATTTATGTCTGTGGTACTTGCAGATGGTCTGCAATAGCCTCACAGCTACCAGGGAGAACAGACAACGAGATCAAGAATTTTTGGAATACCCATTTGAAGAAGTGTTTGTTGAAGATGGGTCTCGATCCCTCAACCCATGCACCTAAATCAGAAGTCAGTCCCAGTGCTCCACAGGGGTACGATGCCTTGGCTCTGATGAGGCATAAAGCACAGTGGGAAATGCAAGACTTGAAGCAGAAGCTCGTCTTTCCAGAGAATCACTGATCATGTCCTCTAATTATTCTGCTGGTTATCACACCAGTAACACAATGGATATGATGACAATGCCCAGCAATAACCCGCCCACTGATTTTTTTCTTGAAGATATGGAATTCAGAAGCAGGTAAGGCTTTCACGAAGGAATCTAACACTAGGATAATCAGTAAGAGTTGTGACAATTCATATCATGTGTTTGATAAAAATCATCCAAATGGACTAGGATACAATTAGGTTCTATCCTCTGAAATTCCAAAGACACCCAGATCCTCTGCCTCAGTTTCTTCCTCAAGCTATGCTTCTACTCTAAATCATTGTGATGAGTCCCTGAACCCAAATGATAAAGATAAGGATAATGGCCCCCAACAGTGCAATTCTGCATCAGTTGATCAGCAAATTCAACTTTTTCCCTATCTATAAATTTGTCTATTGCATCACAAGGGCTAGGTTAGATGGTAAAGCAGGCATATTTTATAACCCTGCCAGCGTTTAAATCCTCCTCGAAGCCTCATCACCACCATTTTTTTTCACTTTTTTAGGAACCTCGGAATGAGGCTTCAGCTTGGGCACAGGGAATGATCAATCCACAGATGGCTGGACTGTGAGGGTTGTCTGAGAAAAACGCCTCTGGAAACTTTTGGGTAATAGTGAAGACGTCATAGAGGGTTGGGATTTTCCTTGATGATTGTCAGGCAGAGTAGAAGCAGCACCTCTTGCTGGGGAAAGGCTGTTACATATCAAAGGAGGAAGTGGGGAGGAGACTAGAGAAGTTAGCTGACATTTTCTATTGAATGGCTCTGTAGGATTTCCTCTGGAACATCATCTCCTTGTATTGCAATGAATTCATACAATGTACATACAAAGTTAAAACCCGTGCTATTGAAAGGTTTGACCAAAAAAAGATAGAACCCCGAAAAAATAATACAAGATGGCAAGAGTAAACTCGCCTGGGGATAAGCCTTGACAAATGCAACTAAGCGGCTATGGAATGATTTTCGAAAACCCAATGTGTTGTTTCCTTTGGAGGCCTTGTCCTTGCCACTTAGCATCGTGCAAGAGAGTGATTTTCAAGTCTGGCTTCATGCACAACGTCTTCTCGTCAGGTGCCATGGTCTTCTCCAACAGCAATCCTTCGAGGAAAATGTGCTTCATTTGTGCCAGATGATACATCAATCTCCTGCAAATTAGTTTAGGGTTTACTATTAGTTCATGATACAATAGAATTGAAGCACGCATTCAAAGAAATTGGTCTTTGCAGTTATAAAGAACCCTAAATCTCGTTACTGGCCTATCGAACCTGCAATGATTAGTACCATACCTGTTACGGTCTTCTAGTTATAAGCATTGTAGGTACGAGAGGAGAAAAAAGAAACAGTCTGCAGGTTAAACCGAGACATACTTGTGGGTCATTGTTTCGACTTGGGGACAGATGTTACTGAAGCTACTAATTGTCTTGCGGAGCCGAAGCAATCAGATGGCAGCTTCCATGGAATCAAAAAACTCTGCCATGCATACCTGTAAAACTCAGAAAACTCTGCCAGCATTGCATACCTAGAGACTGGATTCGGCAAAATGTATAAAATCATGTATAATCAACTCCTGTGAGTATTATCATTTGACTGGTTTTTCCCGCCAATCCTCCTTGGCCATACACGCGCGAGGTGGAAAATTAAATTTAATGAAAATCCCAAAACTTTTACGACTAGCATTTTCCCCTAAGGGTTCAAAGGTACACCGAAGGAGTGGACTGTCTGTTAACTCTTGTGCAGATCAAAGAGCGCAGTCTCCATTGATCTCAGATCTAACTTTTGTTTTAATTTATATTTTAAATTAAATTATTATTTAAAAAATATTTTAAATTATACAAATTATTATTTTTTATAATTAAAATTTATAATATAATAATCAATTAATTTAAATTTAAATAAAATATGACATTTTATTATTTTTCAAAAACACAAATTGTTTTTTAAAGAGATAGTACTCGTTTCGTCCCTTCAGAAAAAGTTGATATTGTGGAGCCTTCAGATAAATCTTATAAATATATCTTTCCGTAACAAATAACTGATTTACCATTGGACAGTTAATCTCGAAGCGATATATACTTACCATTAAATAATGTATTTACTTGAATCCAAAAATGAGCATGCCAGTTATTTTCTGCCATATCTTTGCTCATTGGAACTTACTGTTAAATGAAAACGAAATATCCATGAGAAGTTGGGGACAAACATCCTACAAAGTCGTGCAAGAACTTCTTGAAACTCGAGAAAATCTTATCCATTATCTATTGTCAGTCTCAACCTGACTACACCAGATTGGGAGTGCATACATATTCCAATTGTGTGGTGTTGGGTTGTGAGTAAAACACTGCAAAACTGCATTTAGGAAGCAAGTGTTCCCCAAATTCCTGAGTCCTGCACCCTACAAATAATATCCAGAGATTATATTCTGGAATCAAAAAAAAAAAACATAAAAATTTCACCATTTGCTATCACATCTCAAAAATCCAATTTCCTTGAATGAAAATAAGCCAGAGTCGAAAATCGGGAGCTTTATCATTTACTAATAAAATCAAAGCTTTAAAATCAAACCAGATAAAAGCTTGAAATTCTGGCGAGAGGTATCATAAAAATACCCATGATAGGGAATTAAGACAAAGCATAAGCCCAGAAAAAAGGCACATGATCGTTAGAATATATAAATTGCAAGAAGAATAAACAAGATTCTGTGACATCGAATCAAGCATGTTGTGTTTAGGTGGTTAAATCAAATCACTTTTAGTGCTCAGACTCAAGTTCAAAGTTCTAGAAGCCATGCTGCCACGTTAAAGCAAAACGGCATTAACCACTGCATCGAGAGACAAGTGGACATCTCGCAAATAAGGCACATCTCAACGGACAAGACTACGTATGAGTCCTGCGTGAAATTGGCAGAACAGATAGTCCAGGAATGGAATCCGAGCCAAATGTAGAGTTTACTTTGCCAATATAAAGTCATTTACCAGATTGAAAACAAACCAATACCATGATATAAAATCTAAATATATATCATCATCAATGAAATTGAAAAATAATAACACCATGTCCAAATTTTCTGCCCCACCAAAAGAGGATAAAGAGGGTATTATGTCGATAAAATCGAAATTGAAAAATTAAAACCCTGACATGCCTGCTTATTTGAAAGTCATATCACTAAACAAGTTTTCTAAAACCAGCATTATACAAAATTTGTACAGAGTGATGTGCATATCTCAATAGATGATACAAGGTGCAAGGCCTGGTTAAATTAGGTTGAATAGATCCCACTTCCTGAGTCTAACGTGTGTAAGGCAGAGTCCATTCTATCAACAAAGGTGCTTGTCATCTAAAACAACCTAATTTTCTGAAAACATTCTACATAATTTGCAAACAACAGATCTCTTAACGGATGAGTCCAGGGAATCCATTCTATCAACAAAGGTACTGGTCATCTAAAACAGCCTCATTTTCTGAAAACATTCTAGATAATTTGCAAACAACGCATCTCTTAACGGATGACTCCAGATACAAGTCCTGGGAAAATGATATCAATAAAACAAAAACCTCACCATTATTGAAAATAACAAGCCCAAGCATACCACCGCCACCGCAGCTTGCTTATTAGAAACCTAAACCGTTAAACTACACATTATCCAAAACAATCCCCGAAACATCAAAAAAACGAATACTAAACCACTCAGCATTCCCAAATATTGAAAGGAAACATAAAACCGAATCCTCTAAATTTACTGTTTATACCATAATGAATTCACACTCTGCAGAAAGATCAAAACCCCCGAAACCTAAATTTGAATTTCAAATTTCACATTCTACAGAAATAACAAAACCCCAATACGTGAAATTATAGATTAAATTTCACATGCTACAGAAGAATCAAAACACCGGTGCGTGAGTTAAGAAAACATAATATAAAAACAATATGCCTCAAACCCCAATTCAGAGAGTGAAGCTTCGCGGATGAGCTTGCAGCAGCCAGCTCCGGAGCCAAAGCGGAGCAAGCCGAGGGAAAATGCAAATGCAAATGCAAATGCGAATGCAAATGTAAATACAGATGCAAATGCAGAAGTTTCTTCGTCTGAGGCCTCTGAAGCCATCAACAGGCGTTTGCAGTGCGAACTTCTCGCAGTTGCTGCCGAGAAGAGAATGCTCTCACAGAACGCAGCGAAAGCGCAAAACACCGCTATCAGTAACCCTCCCTTGCAGCAGGGTTTCGGTTCCTCTGACATTAAAGAAAAATCAATATCTCCCAAGAAGCCACTGTCGCCGCCTCAGCAAGTATCCAGAGGGAAAAGGACCATGGATTTTGAAGGGCAGAGTCTTTCTTCTCAAGAAGCAGACCAGCTGTATAGAATGGTTTTTGGAAATGTCGTCTCTAAAGACATTCTTTCCCAGCGGTGTAATCAGGGTTTCAGGTATGCATTCACTCACTCGCCCGTTAAAGTTCTTTACATCTTTTCAAAATTTCACATAAAATTATGGACATTCACATGGAATTTCAAACATAATTTGCAGGCGAGTTTGAGCGCGCAGCCGAATTCATCAGCTCCTGCAATGATCTTGAGAGGCTTCTTGGCGTCGGTGCTTCCCATTTTCCTGGATTGCGAATGAGGGTTTGGGAGTTTGGAAAAGCAATGAAGAGAGTGAGGTTAGTGTCGAAAGTAGAGGGAGGAGATTGAGCAGATAGGTGCATGTACCTGGAGCGAAGAATTGGTTTACAAGGAAAACTTCCATGGACACCTACATTTTGTTATAATTTATCTCAAGAACTGAATCAACTAAATAGAGAATCGGCATATCAAGTCGATGACGGGCTTAAATGCCCAGAATTTAACTTCTAAACAATATGTCAGGTGAGAAATGAGAAGCACCTGAAAATGTCCCAGCAGGACTCGATCCCTTGCGGCAGAGGTGCGAAGCCATCCTTCGTTAAACCGTTTCGGTAAACAGAGCCGACTGAAGGCCCTCCGATCTGCGCTTGTTTTCCCTCTTCGATCTTCACCACATAATTCTGAGACTTCTCCATACTTCAAGAAGCGATCTCCCTGCTCCTTCGCGTCTGCTCCTTCGCTTGGGCGACACATGTTGAGTATTAGACATCTGCGGCACTCGCTCTACCAAAAACAAACTAGAGATTGGAAGCACAGTCGGCCACAGACAAAAAATCAAAAATCCGAATCAAATCAGAGGTCGATTTCGAGAAATTACTCCACGGCCGGCAGAAAAAGCAATGTTGTAGGGCCTGATCATGTCTGCAGGAGAGTAAAATGAGTGAGAGTGCGGGGAGAACCGAGACATTGCAAACCGTCGATTTAGCATATTCGTTTTAGAAAACAGTGTCGTGAACTAAAAGCCCACAATATAATTATCATAATTATTATTATGCAAAAAAAATATTATTTGATTAATAATAACTGTTTTATAAAAAATATTATTTGATTAATAATAAATGTTTTAATTTTTGTTAAAGTTATTAAAGGTTAAATGTTAGACTTTTTAATATTATTAAAGGTTATAGATGGTCTAATGTTTTCTTTCTTAAGGGATCGATTAGTTTTAGAAATAACGCATTGAGGAAGTTTAAGGAATGGAGAGGCACGTTACGCCTATATGGTTTACATGTGGCCTTAGTGTTAGTACTAGGATGTGACATGTCGTGTAATATGGTGGAGTAGGGGTACTTGTGTGGCACATGAGTTGCATTGAAAATCTGGGAAATAAATCAATCAAGTGTGAAAACATTTGGGTCTTGAACTCAATGATGAATGAAAAAGGGTTTTAGTCAGGTTTTGGAAGTTTACCTCCAAAATTTTGGAATTTACCCATTGAGTAGTTCATTCAGAGAATCATTACCCCTAGCCTTTGGAAAACACCAATGAGAAATGGTGATGGATAAGCATGATACCATATTTATGGGAATGATGATGTTAATTGATGATGCTAGTAGAGGATGCATGGAAGAAGTAGAAAACAAAACATGGACCCAAAATAGGGGTCATGCAATGACATAGTAGTGCCATATGGAAAAGAAGATGGTGACCATGTGGAAAGGGGGTTTTCCGAGGAGTAAAAAATTCATTTAAGTGTTAGGAGGCCTTTATTTTAGACCCAATGTAGTATTTAAAATTTATTTTTGTTGGGGGGTTAAAGTATAGAAAGGCATCAAAGAAGTTCCATAAAAACTTCCCTTTGAGGAATATTTTGCCTCCCTCCATCAACAAGTGTTGGTAGTTGGACCTGATGAGATGGTGACATCAACCAGGAGGAAAGCTCAATTAAAAGAGTCAATAGTTAGTGACATCAACATGATGTCATACAACTGAAAAATTCAATCAAGTGGAAGTGAATATAGTCATATCCCCCTCGAGGAATATTTTCTTGTAGGTGTTTTACAAACCAACCATAGCAACCAATGGATGATTTTGATGGGCATGACATTAAGGTGATGTCATCCCAATAAGAATCATATGGAGGGAAAGGGTATGGATAATATTTGTGGCCTTAATAGTAAAGCCAAACAATGGTATTTGAAGGAGCAATTGAGGAAAGACAAGGGCAGCATTATGATCATCCAAGAAACAAAGATCCATGAAGCCAAGCTCAAAGGGATAGTTCTAAGTTTCAAGCTACCATATGAAGTGATTGCACTCGACTCTAGAGGAAGTGTGGGAGGACTAACCATTTTGTGGAACCCGGCGGAAGTCGTCTTTCAGGATTGAGTAAGTAGTCCCTGAATGCTTACGGGGCGCTTTAGACACATAGGATCCAATGATTGGGTTCTCCTTACTGGGGTTTACGGGCCTCATACCCCAGGGAAGAAAGAGGTCTTCCTCCACAACCTGGCTAGTATGAGAAGATAATTTCAGGAAGAATTATGGATACTAGGAGGGGACTTTAACATGATAACGTCCCTCGAAGAGAAGAAAGGAAGAATTCGCCGACATGACCTAGATATGGATATGTTTAGGGATGCAATATCGGAGCTCAAAATGGTGGACCTACAAACCAACAACAGAACCTTCACCTGAAACAATCAGAGAGGAGGTCAAAATCAGATTGCGTCCAGATTGGATCGGTTCTTGGTCTCGAAACGGGTCATCTTCAGAGACATATACATGGAAACCTCCATTCTCCCCGGAATGGGCTCGGAACATTGGCTGGTAAGACTGGAAATCGACCTCAAAACAGGACCAAGAAATAATCCCTTTAGATTTGAATCATTTTGGCTCTGAGACCCTAAGCTATTCGGGCAACTCGAAGAATGGTAGAAGAACAACGAAGTGGTGGGAAGAAATCTTATGCATACATTCCAACTCAAGCTAAAAGAGATCAAGAAAAGGATCAAGAAGTGGAACAAAGAGGACTTTGGCAACATCTTAAAAGACCAGGAGGAGTTAAAGAATAAGATAGAGACTGTACAACTGCAGATTATCGCAGAGGGAAGATCAAAACTAATAGTGGAAGAAGAGGGGCAGCTCATAATGCAACTAGAAGAACGCTGAAAACAGGAGGAGATACTCTCGAAGCAGCAATATGGAGTCAACTAGTTGAGGGAAGGAGAGAAGAACACACGCTTCTTCCATAAAGCAATGGTCCAACACAGATAACATAACAGGATTTTCTCACTGAAAAATGAGGCCGAAGATAGAATAGTATGTCATGAGGACATGGAAGAACTGGTTGTACATCACTTTAGGATTACAAATTCAAAGAATTAGGATTTGAGAAGGGAATTCGTCATTTTTTTTTAAGGCTCCTTGCGGGAGGAGGCAACCTTTGTTTGCGTTGTTGTCCACTTCCTTGTTTGAACCTCCGAGTATGTGAAAAAATTAGTATGAGGAGAAGTCTAACATCATGTACTTCAACCTTCAAAGGCTCTTGTTTAGGATAAATTCTCAATGTGGACTTAAGGGATTAGGGTTTGGGGGCTTAGGGGTTAGGGGATTTAGGCACTATTAGGGGTTAGGTGAATAATGAGTTAGTGGTTAAGGGATTAGGGATTAGGGGGTTAGGGGTTAGGGGATTTAACAATTAAGAATTTTAGGGGTTAATGGGTTATGGATTAAGCGTTAATGATTTAGGGGTTTAGGGGTTAAGGGGTTTGGGGTTTAGGTGTTAGTGGTTTAGGGGTTTAAGGGTTTAGAGGCTTAGGGTTTAGGGGGTTAAATGGGTTAAGGTTTTGGGGGTTTAGGGGTTAAATGGGTTAGGGGTTGGGAATTAGGGTTTAAGGGGTTAGGGGTTAAGGGTTTAGAGGTTTAGGGTTTAGGGGGTTAAATGGGTTAGGGTTTAGAGGTATATGGGGTTAAATGGGTTAGAGGTTGGGAATTAGGGTTTAAAGGGTTATGGGTTAAGGGTTAGGGGTTAGGGGGTTAAATGGGTTAGGATCGGTTTAGAGGTTTAAAGGGTTAGGGGATTTAGCATTTAAGGATTAGGGTTAGGGGTTAATGGGGTTAGGGTTTAGGGGGTTAAATGGGTTAGGGTTTTAGAGGTTTAGGGGGTTAAATTGGTTAAGGGTTGGGAATTAGGGTTTAAGGGGTTAGGGGTTAAGGGTTTAGAGGTTTAGGGTTTAGGGTATTAAATGGGTTAGGGTTTTAGAGGTATATGGGGTTAGGGGATTTAGCAGTTAAGGATTTTAGGGGTTAGGGGTTAATGGGGTTAGGGTTTAGGGGGTTAAATGGGTTAGGGGTTTAGGGGGGTAAATGGGTTAAGGGTTGGGAATTAGGGTTTAAGGGGTTAGGGGTTAGAGGTTTAGGGTTTAGGGGGTTAAATGGGTTAGGGGTTTAGAGGTTTCCCTCTCATATCCATATTTGTTTAATTTCATGATTAATTAGGCATTTTTAATGTGTCACTACTCAATTAATTAGGATTAAGTTATGTTGCAACTGAAGGATCAACTAAAGATCTATTTGCCTTCATCCCCACCCCAAAACCCGTCCTTGCACCCCTCCCTTAACCAAGGTAACCCTTCCTTATATTCAAGGTGTTACTAATCACTTTTCTAGAATTCTATCTAAAATGAACATCAAAACCTTATTTAAACCCCATCAACTCCTAAATAAGGAAGCTCGTAATCTCAAGATTTGTGGCCTTAGCTTCTGGGGAAATTACCTCCCTCTTACCCACCAGCAATTTATTGATGACATTATGCTCTTTTGTCATGTCTCGTTGAAGGAAGAAAAAAACATTAAAGATATACTCCATGTGTTTATGGAAGCCTGTGGCACCCTTATTAATAATGAAAAATTATGCATCTTCTTATTTAATAAGGCTAGAAATATCAAAACATTTATGGCGAGAGTGTTGGGGTTTGGTATCAGATATCTTCCCACTAAATACTTGGGCATGCCCCTTGCTAAAAGCTCTCTGAAAATTGCTTGCTGGAGTGATCTTATCCACAAAATTCAAAGCAAGCTCAACAATTGGATTTTTAGAGGCCTCAATATGGCTCCTCGCACCATCCTTCTTAAATTCGTCCTACAATCCATCCCCATTTACCAGTTGTCTGGAATGGCCACACCCAAAACAATTTGCAGCAAAATGGAGGAAATATTCAAGAAATTCCTTTGGGGAGGGGTCCAACAGTTGAAAAAATGGTCCTTGGTAGCATGGTCGAACCTCATCAAACCTAAGATGGAAGGGGGACTAGGCCTTAGAGATCCATTTATTCTCAACCAGGTATTGGGGACGAAATTATGGTGGATATGGGCACAAGGAGGAACGGGATTGTGGAAGCATATATGGATGAGGAAATACGGCATGCCCAACCATACAAAGGATATTTTAAGATACCGGGACCCCCCTAAAGGATTGACCATCTTGAATCTAGCAGCCCAAAATAGAGATCTTATTTTGTAGCATTTATTCTGGGAAATAATGAATGGAAAAACAACTCTCTTTTAGAATGAATCCTAGCAACAGAGGGGCAAATTATTCCCTAAACAGGAGTTGAGTGAATGGTTCACTTATGCTATGAACACCAATTATAAAACAGTAAACCAATACTGGAGGGAAGATACCATTAACGGTGGATGGAGAAGATGGAAAACATGATAGATTGGCCAAATGTGACGAATTCAAATCAATGGATACATTTGAAGGAGCTAGAATCGAGAAGTATCACCTTTGAGGAAGGGTCAGACATATTGATATGAGGCTATGCTACGAAAGGATTATTTACAGTCAAGGAAGCTTACATGATAAAAGCAAGATGGGGACAGGGGAATCAACATCAAAACTGGAGGAAAATTTGGGGAGGGAAGTGGTGGTCGAAGGTGACCTACGGGTGAAATCCCGAAGTTGGGAAACACTTTTTGGCAGATGGCTGGAATTTGGGTGAAATTTTTAATTTCTTGTCTGAGAAAATAGTCAACTGAATTTCTCGACCGAGAGCTTTTAAAACTCTCGTCCGAGATATTTTTAATGTTTCAGCCGAGAGTTTGATTGGGCTTGACCGCAGTTAAAATACTCTCGGATGAGACTTAAGTATTTTCTCGTTCGAGAGTTTTATTGACATAAACTCTCGAGTAAACTCTCATCCTAGAGTTTATAAAACTCTCATCCTAGAGTTATAAAACTCTCATCCTAGAGATGTTGTTAGATGGACAACAACATGGTGGGATTGGACAAGGTTATGGGTTGATTAAGGAATCCACAGAGGCGGTAGTGAAACCCTTTGGAAGCCCTCACCTCGATACCCGCACAGCTAAAACCCAAACTCAAACTTCGATTTGAAGCGGAGCTCTGTCACACCAGTCAGGCCCTCAAAACCGTGCGAGATTTAACGTGATTGGGCATTGCAGATATAAAAACGACGGCTCCCGCGGATTTTTTTGGCCTGTTGGCCGGTCAGGGCTTTATGAGGTGCAGAAAACACGCCTCTGATGTGGGAGCTGAGATTTGGGTTGTTGTAGAAGACGGAGACTTCAAAGAATACAGAAGGTGATGAATCTGAAAGCATCAAGGCTAGGGACAGGGATTTTGAGTTGGGATATAACCACACCTTCACCTGTGATGGGTGGGTGGCCTCAGCTAGGGTCAACTTGCTTGCCTGCATAAGAGTGTGTGACAGGGAGCGTTAGCGAGTTCTAGGTGTCTCGAGGAGGGAGTAACATGGAATGATAGGCAGTGTTAAGTCATGTTATAATGTCATGGTGACATGCATCCAAGATGTGCCAGGTGCCAAGGCGTGCCAACATGCGCTAGGAAGTGTTAGGGACTGTTAGGGAAACACAAGGGAGCATTTACGTTGAATTGCCAACATATATGGCTAGGAGCATTTAAAAAATGTAAGGCTAATTTGACTTCATGAAGAAAAGAAACCATGCATATATGGCTAGGTTGAATTGCATCATGTGGAGTTTCCAAGAAGAGGCTCGCACGTAAGGTGTGGGAATAAAGGTTTATTTTCTCTAAAATAGTATGATGCATAGAGAGGCTAAAATAAAAAAGGATAAGGTGTATAAAAATAGCAAAAGGCCCTCAAGCAAGGCATCGCTTCCTAGGCTAGATTAGAGCTCTAGCCGTCCTCCAATTTTGAACAAAATACGATGGTGGAATTTCACATAAATTGATGCCCTAACTATCACACCAAGAGGGAACCCTTGATGCTCCTTTGACTTGAGGATTTCTTGAAGGTTTGCACTTTGTAGTTCATCATTCAAAACCTATTATCTTAACTATAAATGATCATTGGATGAGCCTTTACCACGGTATATCTCCCAAAACTTAGTCTCTTATAGTATTTCCCTAAACCCGAGATCATCTTTCCCTCGAGCCTTTCTTGGAGAGTCCTTCTTTTGCTTCTAAAGTAGGGAACCTATTATCTAATCCTCTTCTTTTAATGGGCATTGGAAATCACATTGTGCATCATTATTGGTCTCATCATTCTAGTAATTTCCCTATACCGAGACTCCTCCCATCAGTGAAAGTTCATAAAGAGCAGGGGAAATTGAATGAGGTGACAATGGGTCCTTGTCCCATTGTTTCCACTTGATCTAGTAGTAGTCCCTTTGGAACTCCTCCTACGACCCTTGCTAAATTAAAAGATAACATTTTTCAAAAAAAAGTATAAAGTAGATGGCTCATTTGAAAAGAATAAATCTAGGCTTGTGGCAAAAGTTTTTACACAAAAAGAAGGGGTCTTTTATGAGAATACATTTTTCCCCCATAGCAGAATGGGATACCATATGGACATTCTTTGCCCTAGAAACTCAAAAAGTTGGAAATTCCATCAAATGGATGTAAAAAATGCTTTCTTGAATGGAGATATGAAAGAGAATGTTTTTGTGTCCCAACCAGAAGGATTTTTTGTGAAGGGTTAGGAACATAAAGCATGCAAGCAGTAAAATCCCCTAGGGGTTAGGGGTTAGGGGTTAAGGGGTTAATGGGTTAGAGGTTAAGGGGGTTAAATGGGTTAGGGGTTAAGAGGTTTAGGGGGTTAGGGGATTTAGTAGTTAAGTATTTTAGGGGTTAGGGTTTGGGGGTTAAATGGGTTAGGGTTTTAGGGTTTTAGGGGTTTAGGGGGTTAAATGGGTTAGGGGTCGGGAATTAGGGTTTAAGGGGTTAGGGGTTAAGGGTTTAGGCGGTTAAATGGGTTAGGGGTTTAGTGTTTAGGGGGCTAAATGGGTGAGGGGTTATAGTCATTTCTTAGGTGAACAAGGCACAATCTAATTGTAGTAGCCGTAACTTGGTCAAGTTGTTATATTCAAGGCAAGACTTGGGTGGGTTCCCAAGTTCCAAACAAGTAAGGGTAATTGTGAGGGCATGATAACTAAGGAGTTTCAATGCATGCAAAGGAATGAAAAGGCATGCTAACACATGCCAGAAAGTGTCAATGGATGTTGAGGACTGTTAGGGAGTGCCAGGACATTGCAAGGGAGAACTAGGTCAAAATGCATGGAAATGAACAAATAAGAGTGTGTGCCAAGTAGTGTCAATGAATTCCAAGTGTCTCAAGGATAAAGTGTGTTAGGAGAAGGTCAGAATAAGACTTGTAGGAGGTAAGCCTATGGTTACATAAAGGGTTGGAAAAAGTAGTTTCAGACAAAGGGAAACTTTGGGCTAGGCACAACATCGATTTTCCAATGACTTGGTTGGGTTCCCAAGTCACAAAAAAAGCAAGGTTATCTATGACGACATGAAAGCTAAGGAATACCAAGGTGTGTCAGAGAATTCCTAGAAGTACTAAGACATGTTAAGCAGTTCCAAGGCATGATAGGCATGCCAAGATGTGGCAGGTGCAAGGTGTGGCATGAACACATCTAGGGAGTGTGACGGCCAAGTGTCAGTGAAACACAAAGGGGCACTAGTTTAAAATGCATGGAAATGAAGTATAAGCCAGTTCCAGGTGTGTTAAGAAGGGAGTGACACGGTATTCTTGGAAGTGCCAAGGCATGTTAGAGTGCTAGGGAAGCATACAAAGTTGTTCCAAGTGCCTAGGTGTGCCAATGCGTGCTAAGGAGTGTTAGGGAAACATGACAGAGGTGCACTAGGTCAAAATTCATAAATGAATGAATAAGAGTGTGTGACAGGGTGTGTTAGCGAGTTCTAGGTGTCTCGAGGAGGGAGTGACATGGTATGATAGGCAATACTAAGTCATGTTATAGTGTCAGGGCGACATGCATCCAAGATTTTAGATATTCACATATGAGATAGTCACAAGATGTCAACAAAATCACATACTTATCGAAATCCTCAACTAGTAATATGCTACATTACTTCTTAATGTGCTTGCAACTAGGTAGGCATCAAAGACAATCATTGCAATGGGTTAAGGGGATCTAAGAGAGAATTATGTAAGGAGTTCCTTCTAGCTGGTAAAGGACATTGGTATTACTATTGTTAAAGGGGGTGGCCTACAAGGATACATTGGTAGCTGTTGATGCAAGAGCATAATTTCAACAATTTATTTCAAAATTTGTATTTGTCCTCCATAAGGTCTTAGAGATTTTTGGAAGAGGAAGTTGGCTTTCTTGTTGCCCTATAATTTTGTAGAATTTCTAATTTCATGTTTGGGATAGGAAATTTTAGTAATTTTAGGCATAAATTAAGATGTTTTCTTATTTTTAAGGTCTCCTAGTCATTAGGAAAGTTGAGTCTTATGATTAGGATTACTTGTGGCATCCTATGTAATTTTCAAACTCCAATACACCAAGGAAAATATGTGGAGGACATTTGGGGGAAATGTGGTTGTCCATGAAATGTAGATCGGATTTGGGGAACTTGTAGCTCTTTTCCTTGGACCCTACTAGTTCTTAGAGGTTGTATTTGGAGAAGTTAGCAGGAAAAAACATAATATGCCCAAGAATATTAGTGTTGGAGCAGTTATGGTTAAAAGACGAGATTCAAAGTTCAAATCCCCTTGAGTTGCCAACCTAAAAATAATATTTTTTTATCTATTTATTTATTAAATTTTTAGAATGTGGTTTAATGAAAAAATAAAAATATAATATAAAAGAAATAAATATGACATGATTAAATTTCATGTGGTTTGAATATCGATTTTCAAAAATAAAAAATATAATTTTATACACTATCCACTCATGATATTTCAATGCAAACTTCCCAATGCTAATGATTTTGTCTTAATTGCTAACTATCTTAAATGAGTTTTGTCTTAATTGTCATTGTCTTAAGTCACCATTGTCTCAAATATAAAGTTCCGTCTTAAATATTTTTGTCTCAAAGTGTTTTTGTCTTAAATCTAAATTATTGTCTTAAAATATTTTTGTCTCAAATTGCTTTTGTATTAAAATATATTTGTCTCAAACTGCTTTTGTCTTAAATATAAAGTTTTGTCTTAAAATATTTTTGTCTCAAATTCGTTTTGTCTTAAATATAAAATTTTGTCTTAAAATACTTTCGTCTTAAATTTTTTGTCTCAAATTGTTTTTGTCTTAAATAGTTTTGTCTCAAATTGTTTTTGTCTTAAATAGAAAATTTTGTCTCAAATTATTTTTGTCTCACACTATTTTTGTCTTAAATTTTATATTTAAGACAATTCAATTGATATTAAATTTTAATATAAAATAGCTAAAATACTTTTTAAGACAAAAGATTTCTTTTGTCTTAAACAAATGTCTTAAAATGCCCTTGGTGTAGTAGTGCAAATTGATTGAATTGATCGATTACCACGCTTCAAATTAGAGCTTGAAATCAGTGGGAGAGTTCCAGAGGGCTTGTCATGGAGTTTTGTGCGTTTCATAAGATTCTCTAGCATTGTCATCTGCTCTCGTTTCATAAATTGATCGTACACAAGTTCGGCCAGAGTTGGTCAAATAGGGTAATTGATTGTTGTACAAAAATTTAGAAAAGTGATTAAAATAATTTGTCCGTGCTCTGCAGCGAAAAATATCCAACACAAGTTGAGAGTAATCCATGTGAGAATAATATCTTCATTGTTGCCTTCCTATTTTGTGCTGAAGAGAGGCTGTCTTTTCATTCGGCTTTTCCTCTCTATGTCCAAAAACTCCCACAAAGCCATATACTTTACCGAGCAGAAACTAAGCACTCAGAGCAATACTCATGGTACTGTTGCGAGAGGAAAGCATTACTTAGTGCTATTCTCATGAAAGTTGGCGCATTAGAAAATCAGTGTGAAAGCAAAAGTCTAAAAGCAGGTTAACTTTATCTTGATTGGAAATTTTGGAATATTTTGATTAGCACTCATTTTTTTCATTTTGCATTTTAAAAAATCATATAATTATCATGAAAATAAATATATTTAATAAAATGAAATCAAAGTTTTGATCTAAATAAAACTTTAAAAAGCAATGTTTCCCATTATAAAATTTGAATTACAGTAAAACTTCCATCATACTTTCAGTTTTCCCAAGACTTCTCGTAAAAATATTTCAATCGAATGGGAAAATACACAAATTTAAGTAACACTGTTACATAATAAATAGAATTTGAAAATAAATTATGTCATCTTCTTCTTCCAAACGTATGGGAAAATAAAATATAATCTCTTGGAAAAAATAATTGATAAAAACTTTCAAATATTGCAAAATGAACTTCACCCTCATTCCCACCCAGGAAGAACATTAACTTTATGCACCCGAGTTTTATATACCTATGCGGGTCCTAACCCGATTGTGAGTACTATTTAGGGCTCCTATAGTGTGGAGAGTGCGTGCAAATACACAGTAAAGTTAACCTTAACCTTATAGTAGGGACCCTCTTTTTCTCTCCGTATTTAACCCGACACATTTGGGGGAGACTTATTTTCCAGTCTATACGATATTTAATACACTCAATACTGGTGACAGGATATTGCCGGCCCTTGCCATTGAAACGTTTTGGAAAATCCGGCATACCAATTTGCCCCCTTTCCCACTGGGTCACGATTCGCCTCCTCAGACTCCCGTCTCATCGTCCCACGCGCTCACCTCAATGTGTTGAACCATCATGATGCATACATCATCCCTTAGAATTTAGATTTTAAATTTTGTTAATTCCCTGACCGCCAGCAAAGACTATTCCTCTTTCATGCGCTCAGCTTCCGCTGAATAAAATAAATAACCAGTTCAAACATGGTCGTGAGCAGTGTGATTATATTTGGCATAGTAAAAACAGGATCAGCAAGAATAAGAAGAGATCAGATATTGGTCATTTATGTGATTGATTGTAGTTAAAAAAGAGCTCGTTCACAAATATTTAATTTTTTTTGGTCTCTTGTTTCCAATTTTTGCAGTGTCGATACCTTTTAATAGCAGTGAGGTATTTTTAAATCTTTTTTTTTTTTTTTTTTATAGAAAAGTTACATATCTGGAACACTAATTACTTTTCTGATTAGAAATTATATTTTTTAGGATAAAATATGTTGGGTTGGTTGGATTTTTTCTGGTTTCTAATTTTATGCATTTTAATAAAAAGTTAAATAGTTAACATAATTCATAAATTTGCAATCAATATGAAGACATTTTTATATTCACACATGGCATTTTGAACTCACAAGGATATTGATTGTCTTCTGGTTTCCTTGTTAGTAAGAATCCACGCTGAACTTTGAATGCTCAATGCTTACATATTACACATGATTTATATTTTATTATAAATATTTAAAAAACCAAGTGCAATTGTCTGTAATTTTTCTTTTTATCTCGCTGGCCTATAAGAAGGAAATTAAGATGGCCTAGATCAATCTTAACTCTGCATCTATCAAAAGCCAAGAGGGATCATATGTCTTGATATGAAAACTTCTTTTAGAGTAAAAAGAGATTTGCTATAATATAGATCTAAACTAATTATTTAATAAAAATATTTTTAAATGTTTATAACCATTATTTTTTAAAAATTTTACTTAATAAAATGTATCTAAATTTTCATACATCCAAATATACATAGTTTTTCTTGTTCTATATTATTTTTGTTACAACTATCTTATTATTACAAAAATACATGGTTTTTTTGTTATATATTGTTTATGTTACAACTGTTTTATTATTCATGAGTAGTATTTTTTTTGTTAATGAATACCAAATTTCTTCCGTTCAAAAAAACTATATACTTATCTTGAATTATCTAATTGTAGCTAAAAAATCTTACGTGTTTTTTACTATATAATCATAAATAATTTTCATATTATATGATGTCAAACTTACTCAACTTTTTATTCTGAAATTTTAAACAATTTTTTTCATTACATAATTTTAGCTTTTATAATTTTTTTATTTTTCAATTCCAAAAAAAAATTACAAAAGAAAAATCCCTCTCAGTCCTTACTGTAGATTATAGTTTTACAAAATTGACACAATGTAATTAACAATAGAGTAAGTTGAGACAACCCTAAGGGTTTTTTTGTACAAGTTTTATCATGACCTTTCCCTCCATCCAATATATATTGTAGAGTCTTATGAAGAGAGACTACATCTAGTTTATAACTTGATCCAAAATCAAAGAAAATCTCTAGGGATTTCACAAGTTATTAGTTTATAACTTGATCCAAAATCAAAGAAAATGGTTGCATATGTCATAAGTTATCATTCACACAGTGATTTATTGACGTTATTAGTTGAAATGGATCCTTTTAGATGCATGGTGACAAAAGACACTAAAAAATTCAAAATAGACATCTCTTATGACATCCATATTGTCTACAAACCATCCAAATTTTCCATCTTATACAACAATTTCTAACAATAACCGCTCAATTTTCTCCAATTTTTGAAACCCCCACCCATGCTCGGGAGATCACAATGTAAAATCAAATGTTCTTGTGGTTTTTTAAAATGGTTTATAAACAAAACAAAGAATGAGAAAGTCAATATTGTGGTATAATAACTGATTTTTGAATCATTGTAACAAACAAAACATCACATTAGCTCACAGAATATATCTAATGCTATAAGGATCTGAGACGATAACAAAGTTTTGAATCATGATAACTAGGTGACAACTAAAACTAAGTTGTAGCCACAAGCAAAAAATGAAAATCGTGATAACTAGGTGACAACCAAAACTAAGTTGTAGCCACAAGCAAAAAATGACAATCTTGATAACTAGGTGACAACCAAAACTAAGTTGTAGCCACAAGCAAAAAATGACAACAACTTGCAGAATATATCCAAGGTTGCAATGAACCCCATACACAGTGATGGACCTCATCGAAATTTTAGTGCACATAGAACACCACCCTAGGAATTCTATACACTTGATCAATTTAGAATAACCTAAGATGTCTAGATTGGATGTCATGGTGGGTGGTACAATAATTGAGGATGCTTCTTAAAGGGTAATGGAATTTAGATGCTCTACCATTCCACCAAAGCTATAAAATGTGAGACTTGTAGATTATAGTTTTACAAAATTGACACTATTTGATTAAGAATAAGTTACAAACATAGGGTATTTAAAAAGTAATAAGAGGAAGGTACATGAGGGCCATGGTAATTAATGCGATTCTTTGTACTATTTTTATTTAAAATAGTAATTTGTATTTGTTTTTTTTTAAATCAATATTGTTAAATGTGTTGTACTATTTTTATTTAAAATAGTAATTTGTAATTGTATTTTTTTAAATGAATATCATTAAATGTGTAATTGAGTAAAATGTATTAAATTTATCTTCTAATTTTTAAGACATTTATTAAAAAATAAAAGTATGGTGAGTTTTATTTTATTAAGCTTTACTCTAGATGTGCATAGAATGAGTCTATCTCAAGTCCTAAACAAGATTCTTCTTTCTCTTCATATTATAGCTTGCACCTTGAAACTCCTCCTCTCCTCCTCCTTGCACAAATTTAAACTATGAGGCACAAGGTAGTGTTGCATATAGGAACATTTAGATATGATAAGAAAAATGTGATAATCTATTGTAATTTTCTCTACAAATGTGATGGAAAATGTGCCCTAAATGTTGAAAATTTCATGGTTAATGTAGTATAAGCTACATGAAAATTTACAGTCTTGTATACAAGATCGAGAAAGCTATGCCCAATATCCAACACCATAGAGCAAGACATGTTCACCAATTCAATAGTTGCTGCCAAATCTCTCTAAGAAAAATGTGATATTGCATTATAATTTTCTCTACAATTGTGTTGGAGTTGTTTTCTCAATAAATTTGTTTTACTGCTCTTAAGTGATGAAATCCATGTATAGGAGCATTTATCTCTGATAAGAAATGTGTGATATTGTGCTGTAATTTTCTCTACAAATGTGTTGGAGTTGTTTTCTAAATAAAATTGTTTTTACTACTCTTAAGTGATGAAATTCATAGTTGTTGCATATAGGAGCATTTAGCTCTGATAAGAAAAGTGTGATACTCTATTATAATTTTCTCTACAAAAGAAATGGAAAGTGTGCCATGAATGTTGACAATTTCATGGTTAATGTAATATAAGATAAATAAAAATTCATTTCTTCTACACAAGGTCAAGAAAGCTATGTCGAGTAGCCAACACCACAGAACAAGACATGTTCGCCAACTCCATAAATGCTACCAAATCTCTCTCGGTATTGGAGAGATTTTCTCAATCGCCTTATTTTTACTACTCTTGAACTGATGAAAGCCACCTCTCCATTCATTTTATATTGTTTGCAAAAAGAACAGAAAAACCTACTTCATATCAACGATACTGAAAAAACAAGAACATGGCAGACACGAGGGACATTAGTGGTAAAGAAAAATGTCATATTTTGAATATTTTCAAAGATCATGAAGGAAATAATACATAAGTGACTCAATAGGAATTGATGAAGATTAAATATGGAGGAACTGCACCAAAACAACCTTTGATTTTAAAGATAGAAAACCACGATCTATTTCTTATTTATTACACTCCTTTATATGTAAGTCAAGCAGTTGTGAGGCATAGTTAGATGCAATTCATGTTTAGTATATTAAAAATTCAATGATACTTTATTAAACCAACATTATTTGACATGAAATTTGTAATTGGTGATTTGAAAATTGTTTTAGTATAAGGATTTCTAGGATTATATTGTGCAATTATGGGCAGGAAATAAAATTTATGGTTCTTTATTTATCATTTTTATTTTTATAATTTTAATATTCAAATCAGTAACTTTTGCATTCACTAGTTACATAATTTGGTTTTGTTATTTTAGTCATTTTATGAGTTGTGTCCATTGTCTATTTGTCTTGTGAGGTTGTGAATTTTGGTTTATTATTGCATAATAGGTTGGTGATTTATGATTTTATTTCTTGAGATTATGTGAAATTGGTGAAAACATACAAGGAATGACGTAGGCAACTTTTATCTCACATGGAGCAACTATCCTTATCTAGCACTCACGGAATTAAGGTAATTAGGAATATAACTAGGGATTTCTGCGATAATCAATGTTACAATTCAATCACATCTTGCCAATGCATGATGACATAGTGAGAAAATTTGAACCTTACCTATTTGAATTGATATTTTGAAACATATTTCAAGGAGTTTTTTCTTAGGACAAATCTTTAAACCCATAATTTGAAGGGATTAGGATAATAAAAATAAAGATGAGCAATTAGGATGATTGATTCTCAACCATTCCTTTTAAAACAAAGGCGTAAAATATGGTGTATAAGGGAATTTATGCTTTATGCTACTATTTTATCGACAAAAAATTAGATTTAGTAGAGAAAATGGATATCAATAATAGTTATTTATTTAAAATTTTAAAAATAAAATATTTATTAACCATCATTAAAATATGGAATATTTATCTTATTTTCAAGTCAAAATGTGATTTTATTTATATAATTTTAGTTATAAATATTTAATTATTTTTTAATGTTTTACAAAATAATTTTTTAAATTAATTATATTAAATTTAGAAAAAAATTTAAATATTTATAAATGTTATTTATTCTATTTTTTATTACCAAAAAATATAAATTAAGGATATAATCTTATTAAAAAAACAAAAACCATTTAATATAGATTTTTATAAAAATAATAAACAATAATTTTTAAAATATATTTTATTGTTTTTTATTAATTTGTTCCCTTTTTTTTCTATATTTCAATTCTACTTTTAGTCTAATTATATAAGAATTATAATTTTTTTTATAAGATATTTATGTGGCTTATGAATTGTTTTATTAAATATTTTATATAGCTTATCAATTGGTAAGTTTAAATTAAAATTCATTTACTCCTACTGAAAGTAAATGATATATTCACTATTTGTTTCAAAATGTTCTTGCCTAGTATGAAAGATTAGATCACATTTTCAATAAAAAAAATAAAAAATAAAATCATGCAAATAGAATTTTTACACACAAGCATATATATATATATATATATATATATATATATATATATATATATATATATATATATATATATATATATATATATATATATAACTAATATTCACTGTGTCAAAAATTACAAAGTACATTTACATTTACATTTTTCATAAGCGCATAATCTGGAGATAAATACATGTGCTCTAGTTTCATTCTTAGAATATTTTCCAAATGGTTTGAAATAGTGGATATAGGTTAGCCATGGTTATTTGGATATAATAAAATCTTAGAAGAATATGTTTGGAATTTGAACGGAAGAAAAAACATATATAATATGTGGGCATTCAAAACTCTAAATGAATTCTTACCACCAAGGAAACCAGAATACAACCAATATCCTTGTGAGTTCCGGATGTCATATCTACTTATAACCAATATTTAAAAGAAAACAAAAAATCATATTTAATATGTGAGCATTCAAAGCTCAACATGGATTAAGACAACCAATATCCTTGTGAGTTCCTGATGCCATGTATAACCAATATTTAAAACAAAATAAAAATCATATGTAATATGTGAGCATTCAAAGCTCAACATGGATTAAGACAACCAATATCCTTGTGAGTTCCTGACGCCATGTATGCATATAAAAATGTCATCAGGTTGATTGCAAATTCATAAATTATATTAACTATTTAACTTTTTATTGAAATTCATAAAGTTAGAGACGAGAAAAAATCCAACCCCCCCAAAATATCTTACCCCAAAAAATATAATTTCTGATCAGAGGAGTAATTAGTGCTCCAAATATGTATGTATTTTGGAAAAGAAACGAACTACAAATACCTCAATACTTTTAAAATGCTTTTGAAAGGTATTGACACTCATAAAATTGGCAACATATGACCAAAAATAAAAGGAGAAATTAAAAATATCTGTGCACCTGCTATTTTTTAATCATAGTCAAATAAATCACCAAATAACTCGTTTAATATCTGATCTGTTATGTTCTTATTCTTGATGCTCTGGTTTTTACTATGCCAAATATTATTAAACTGCTCATGAACATGCTTGAACTTGGGTCATTTATTTTATTCAGTAAAGCCCCCTGCTTTGGTAGTGTTGGGAAGCAGAGCGGAGGGACGAGGAGTAGTCTTTGCCGGCAGTCAAAATTCCAAATCAAAATAAATTTCAGGTAAAACAAGACAATTAACAAAATTCAAAATCTAAATTTTAATGGACGATGTATGCATCATGCTATGGTGGTTCAACAGACCAGGGTAATATATGAGGTGAGCTCTGGCGGACGATGAGATGGGAGTCGGAGGAGGCAAACCGTCACCTTAGTCGGAAAGGGGCAAAATTGGTATGCAGGATTTTCCAAAAATTTTCAATGGTAAGGGCTAGCGATATCATCTCACCGGTATTGACAGTATATTAAATAGCGTATAAACGGGTAAATAAGGCTAGCCACACATTTGAAAGGGAGTGGGCTAACCATTCGATGAAATGGGCTTTTGGATTTGCGCCCCCGACTACCGGCTCAAATCTCCCGGCGAACTCGTCCCGACTGTGGAAAAGGGATGTTAAGATCCGTTAATGTAGGAAGTGAGATGTCCCTGTTTGGGCACTCTATCCCCATTTGCAGCCCTGTGTACACAGACACACGAGCCGCCCCACACAAGCCAACTACCTCGCGCAAACAATTGAGGGCTGAAGTGACAGTATTTGGATCGAAATTTCAAATTTGAACCATCAGACTAGTTTGGGAGTAATGGCTGCTACCTACCAGAGCTCTCGAGTTACTGCCCAAAACTGTCCACTCAGCCATTTCAAATTTTTGCACGCATAGCTCCTCCCTTATTCAATCCATCGACCCGCGCCTTTCTCATTTCATCGAGTCATTCTGTCGAGAGCAGTTCATCGAGTCATTCCTGCATTCCGCCATGTAAGTCCGCTTTCTGTCTTGAAGAATCAGCTGTATTTGTAAGTCGAGTAAGTCGTAGGGACAGTGAGGACCAACAGATCAGCAGATCCGAGAAATTGCGGAAGTCGCAGGGACAATGAGGACCAACAGAGCAATAGATCCGAGAAATTGAGGTTGTTTTCATTTCTATTTGTGTTCATATATTCTTTGGTATATTTTTCCATCTTGTTGATTCGACAAAACGTATTGGCCATTTCCAGAAGGTCCTTACAGTTATTGGAAAAATTTGTATTTTTCCATAGCTATTGGAATGATTTTGGACATCTTCCTCTGTATATTGGCCATAGCACTGCCTTTTCTTCTTTGTGCTTCGAATTTCAGGTACCAATTTAACCAAGGATTAAGCTAACCATTCGTGGACAAGGAGAAGTAGTAGGAGCAATAAGAAAGGTAAGTAAATTCTCGTTTACTATGTTTTTCCTCTTTTTTATGTAATGAAAATTTAAAAATTGCAGTGGCAGCAACTCGTTGTTGCCGCTACTACAATGGTGAGTTGCCTCCACTGAAAATTTTACTTTTGAGTAGTGGTGGAAACTCGTTGTTGCAGTAGCGGCAACATCGATTTTTCGCCACTGTAACAGTGTATTGACGTAACTGCGACAACAGCGAGTTGCCGCCGCCACCGTAACAATGTGTTTTCGCAACTCCAATCAATTAAATTTATATTTATATTAAAAAAATTGCAAACTTCATTTTTTATTTATTTCGTAGAGAGATCAGAAACTCTCTATTTTAGTAGTGGAAATAGCGAGTTACCACTACTGCAACAGCGAATTTCCCCTACTACAAAAGAGTTTCCGCTATTGCATTTTAACATTGTAACAATATTTAATTAAATTATTTTCTTCATTTTCAGATGGTTGCAAAATGGGTCCTGGCAATCCAGATATGGTGCCACCGAAACCCAGGGCATGCACGGACAAGGTTCGTGCTTCATAATGAAGCCCTTAGCCAAGTTTACCAAAATAGTAGAGAATTACCTGCAATTACAACAAACAACGAAGCATACTACCATGCTTTGATTGAGGGCCTCACAACTGCATGGAGTTATGGTGCAAGTGACATTGTCATTACACAAAGTCTGAATTAATCACCAACTAGATGAATGGTACCTAACAAGTCATAAGACCTAACCTGAAACCCCTTCACCAACAGGCAAGAACCATTGCTGCACAGTTCCACCGTTTTGAGATTATGTACAAATCTGATGTCCAAAGGATATGTGATTCAATACTCATTGAAGCAACATCCAATGGATATGGATGTGGCAGATTTTTGGAGCCAGCATGTGCTCTGCCAATTATATTGATAGGCATCGATATAGATGGCCTATTAATGAATGGATTGTTGTTCTGATTGGGATTGGGGTTATTATGGGGGGAGTCATATTATTGTGTTCATATTTTTTGAGAGAGATTGGAGCAACCTGATGTCCATCATTTTTGTATGAGTTGTTTTTTATAGATAGCCTCACTCTATTTTTGGTGTTATATCTCAACACATGTATGTAGAAAATGTATTTTTCGGTAATAATATTAATGGAATTAAATTTTTGTTACAGTTTAGTTATGTCATTAGATTATGTGATGGATGCTTTTATTATGCATTTTATTCTGGAAGTCAGATTGCAATCTCATTCAATTGCGCTGGCACATGTACATAAGCGTTGTCATGTCTTTAATAGTTTTATCAACAAATAGATGATTCCAAAATATGCTACAAAACGAGACTATTTATTCATTATAATGCCTTCAATACACCTTCACAATTCCAACTTCTATGAACATTCATTAATTCATTATCTATGAGCAGCACATGCTCCCATAATTTATGCAAGCCTCTAATTTGAGTATAATGAGCTCTAATTCTTAAAGAAGTCTCTCCATTGACAAATTTTGTGAGACACCCTTGGTTATAGGCCAACCAAGATAGGTTATATATCAATCATTATTTGTCCTTTATACATACATGGTTAAATGAAACATGCAAATGTGACATCTTGCACCTTTTCAATCCATATATCCAACCTCATTTAAGGGGCAGAAATGTATAAATATACAAACAAAAAATCCAATTTTTGTGAATTTCTCCATCATCAACATCTACAGCCACAAGGCCAGGTGTTTTGAACTGAAGCATATTTTGACATCCATAACAGCAATAATAGCTTAGCCTGCAAACAGAGAAATAATATGAAGAACTTGCAAATCAATGAAGTTATCTTGACAACCCAACTCTTTAACATTGTTATGTACTGAGAACAAAACCCACACAGGTACCAATGCAAGTGAATAATGCCACGGGATATGCTTTGAAAAGCATTAAGATATAAATGATTTTATAATTTGAATGAATTGAAAAGTTAGCTTCACATGGACTTGTAAAGGGGAACATTCATCCCCATCATAACATGCTTATATGGAATCGATCCATACAGAAGCTATTGATCTCAAGATTCAAGGTCTGTTGTCTTGAGAATATCATATAAAATTTTCCTAAAGTTTTAATAAAAAACTAATCTTTTGATTATGGAAAAATGCACACGTGGTGTTAGTAGATAGGTTAACAATTTCATAATGGAAAGCATTGTAACAGCATGGACTCTTTATTTTCACATCTTACCAAGCATATTGATACATATTTATATATTTTAATTTTAATTTTTTAAAATTAAAGTAACTTCAATATCCTATCCTAAAATGTTATGTCATAATATGTACTCTGTATTGCAACAAAAGTTTAGGATAATATATTAAAAACTCCATGGAAAGTTTAAAATAACAGGTTAGAACTTCCATGAAATCTATGAAACATTAGGAATCCCAACTCTAGATTACTTAATTGTAATAAACTGTAACTATCAACTAATACACCACACAGAATGAATCTTTCTCCTTACATTAGTTCTTTAACATGTTGCTAAATATATCCAGAGAGTAAAGGAATGCATAGAAATTTCCATCTTGGGATATATCTCAAGGGAGTTCATCCCATATACCAAGAAAGAAGTTTGATCAAAATGAAAAATAGCCACCCTGAGCAAAAGTTTGACTTTCTAGGCCTCCTATTGAGTGGCTTGATTGGAAATGGGGAAGGGCATTGTTTTTGTGTGTTATAATCTGGCTATGTTTATAAATGGATTTTTTCTAAGGGTGTTACAGTGTGGTCATATTTATAAATGGTTTTATTCCGAGTCCTATCTTGAAGGTATGTTGAACACAATTTTTCGTTTAAGGTTATATAAAAAAGTTGATTATTTTATTTTTAATAGTATTTAGAACTTTATAATTAAACTTTAAAAAAAATTCTTAAGACTGGTTGGCTGGGTGGTGGGGTTTCATATAACTGTCAAAAGATTAATTGGCAATGCAAAATCAATGATATTCATCATGTGGTCGAGATGACTTTCATTTAACCCTCCGCATATTTTTTTCCCAACCCCACCTCCTTTTGAAAATTTTGCATCTCCGCCAGTCGTTCAATCACCACTGAGCAGATCAGACGACTTATGATCATTTTCTCACTCCCGACATTCCAAAATTTAAAACCAAGGGGGAGGGGGGGGTGCGAAATAAGTGGTTTTCTCCAACCGCTCTCGTGCCACGTGACACCTCCATATTTTATCTCACCCCCTCATTCCAAACCATGCAATAAACCATCAAATTTTAAAAATAATAAAACCCCACTAGGAAGAAATGATATATTGTAAAATTGATTAAAGTGGGTATGCACTGCTAATTAGTAATGCTAGATGGTTGTTTTCTTATACCAGTCAAGAATATTTTCAACAAAGGTGAAGTATTGTCCCTCCCATACATTCATATTTATTTTTCTGTTTAAATAAATACTGGGTTTACCCTTGAAAATCATTTTGAAGGAAGATTATGAAATAAAAAATATAACCATTAATATTGAATATTTCTTCGCAATATTTAGTCATAATACTAGAAGCTTTGTTTTCTGAGATGGTAAACATTAAGTGATGACCCTAATCCCTATTTAAAGCAAGTTATTTAAGGAGTCGGTATAATGAAACCCTAAATTATTATGCGGCAAATCCTGAGCAATATTTGATAGTGTACAAAGGTAATGGAAATGTCCCCTGACCACGACAACAACAAAATGTCAGTGTCAAATAGGAAGCAGACGTTGCAGCAACACATGTCTACATATGGGCACTGCCATAAATAATCTGTCCCCATTATTAATTTATTACTGTACTCATTACCTCAACTCTTCCATTGCGCCATTGTCCCACATTCTAACTCTTTCAAACAACTAACACAACTATAGCCACTCTGAACTCCGGCTAGGGATGGGAGGTGCAAGAGTAAGCCATGAAAGTGCCGAAGAATTTTTAGATGCATTTTCACCTATTAAAGAATTATTTGAACAGACTGGCTGGATAGATTATATTCACAAGTTTTAGGGGCATGACAATGACATTGCCCTATAATTTTCCATGCATTACAGGGAGGGTAGATCAGAGGTAGCAGGGATAGTGGTGCATGCGACAAAAGAGGCGATTTTTGAAGTGCTAGGGTTACCCCACACGAGAGAAAAGTGGTTTGCACCCCGAAATCCCCAACCTAATATTGTGAGGAATTTCCTTGAGGTAGGTGAACAACTAATCAGGAGTGGCTCAGGATATGAGAGGAAGTCATTACCATAACCCTGGTCGGATGCTGCATTCCTTGTCCAGAGATTTTTCACTTGTGAAGGAAGGTGTGTGGTTATTTATTATGAGCACCTCCGCTTGTTAGACCACCTGTGTCCTGGCAGGTTGCTTAACATGCCTTTCTTTCTTGCAAAAACCCTAGACCAAATGGCTTGAGGTGTGTGGAAATCAAAGCGGCCACTCGAAATTCTTTCCCACCAATTCCATGTTAAACTTTTGGTGGTTGTTGTGCTGCAAAGGGAAGGGAGAACTTGGGATGAACTAGTTGGAAGGCCATTGCATGTTGAAGCTGCAAATCCACCCCATGACCTCTAAGCTGCAACTCTGCCCTATGACCTCTCAGCAGCAACTCCACCTCATGGCTTCTTAGCGGAAACTCTGCCCCATGACCCCGTAGCTGCAACTCTGCCCCATGACCTCTCAGTGGCAACTCCACCCCATGACCTCTTAGCGGAAACTCCGCCCCATGACCCCCCAGCTGCAACTATGCCCCATGACCTCCTAGCTGCAACTGTGCCCGATGACCTCGCACCTGCAACTGGGCTCATTGACCTCCCACCTGCAGAAATTCCCATAGAACCTTTCCATATGGAAACTGAGATGCCATTTGTTCGAACTAGGAGGGTTTCTAGGGTTTCTGCTTCTAAAGTTGCACATAAAGGATATGGCCAAGATGATGATGATGAAGTAAAAATATTGGGGAGTAAAATTGTGACCAGAATATTGAGAGGATATAGGAAACGCCTGGTAGCAGTGCCAAAATCCAAGCAGAACAGGGGAAAGAGAGGTCGTTATGCTCCTATTCCTGAAACCCTCCCCGTTGTTACAGAAAAAATCCTAGAAGAGATAGCAGTGGAATAAGAGCAAGAGCAAGAGCAAGAGTATCCACATGATGTATTAATTGAAGGGGTCATAGTGAAGGATGCATATGCAGGATGCATGGAAGGAAGGATTAGGCGGATTTTGCTGGAAAGGCCAATTCATAACTTCCTCTCTAACTATGGGCCAGCAGGGACTAGTCCAGATGGTACGGCTCGGATAGCTTGAATCTCAATTAATATTCGTGGATGAGTACTAGAAATTATGGAGGAAGAAATATTATGACTAATAACATCTGACCAACAATATTCTCACCAGATGAAACGGGAGATCCCCTACTTTTGTGCTAAAGCACGTTTTGAAAGTGGTGTCCAGAATCACCATTTTTTATGCACACATTTTGTATAATATTTTTATTTATGAAGTATGAATATTTGTTTTAAAATGTTAGTGAATTTCATGTTAATTTTGAAATGTATTGATGCAGCATCAACTTTTTTTTTTTTTTAGAGTGGTGATTTTCATGCTAATTTTGAAACGTATTGATGCTGCATCAACTTTTTTTTTTTGGAGCGGTGATTTTCATGCTAATTTGAAACGTATTGATGTTGCATCAACCTTTTTTTTAGAGTGGTGATTTTCATGTTGGTAATAAAACACAAAACTTAGATAAAAAAAATAAATATAAAAACAATAAAAAAAACCCAATAAAAATGTTAAAAAAAAAAATAGCTCGTAAAAATAAAAAATTTAAACAAAAATAAATAAATAAAAACAAAAATATTTGAAAATTATATCAAAGGAAATGACAAAATTTGAAAAAAAAACACATAATTTAAAGAAAAAAAACACAAATTGACCAAAATATTAAAAAAAAAAAACATCAAAAACATTTTTTTCTAACTTATTAAAAAAAATCATATTAAAAAAAATAATTATAAATAATTTAAAAATAATTAAAATTACAAAATTAAAATTTAGATTTAAAAAAAAAAAATTAAATAAAAAAAATTAAATTTAAAAATTTAAATTAAAAAAAATAATAATAATAAGAAAAAAAAAACAAATTTTAAAATTAACCCAAAAAAAAAAAAAATGAAAAAGAAAATAAAAAAATAAAAAAAAACTATCATTAAAAAACAAAAAAAAAACAAAAAAACCACATGCAAATAATTAAAAAACAAATACACATAAATTTAGTGCTCTTTTTTATAATGAAACAATTTATAGATTTTAAAAATGAAAAACTGAATAAACTAAAAAATTAAAAAAAACAATTAAATTAAATTAAAATTTAATAAATTTAATAAATAAATTTTAAATTTTAAATTTTAAAAAATAATTAATCTATAATATTAAATATAAAATTTAAAGAAAATTAAAGAAAATTAAACAAATTGAATTTAAGATTAAAAAAAAAATTTTTTGAAATTAAAAAAAAAATTAAAAAAAAATCAAATTAAAATAAAAATATTAAAAAATAAAAAATAAAAATAAAAATAAAATCAAATAAAAAATATACATATATATTAAAAATTAAAAACAAAAAATAATAATAATAATAAAATTTAAAAAAAATAAAAACAAAAAAAAGAAATCCAAACAAATATAAAAAAAACAAAACAAATTATATTTTAAATAAAAAAATAACTTTAAAAAAAATTAAAAAAAAATTAAAAAAAAATCAATTTAAAAAAAAAATTTAAAAAAAATCAATTTAAAAAATATATATTAAAAAAAAAAAAACAAAGTTGATGGTATTATTAACGATGACGACAGCGTAATATCACTTAGAACAGACGCGATGACAAACTGTGAACTGTGCCCGCCGACGTGACGGAATCTCTTAATTAAAAATTTGAAATCATTTCTGTACTTTAAGCGGAGTGTAAACAACAGCCTTACCACATCATTTTTAATTTATTTTTTTATTTTTATTTTTATTTTTTTTTTATTTTTTTTTTCAAAAAATTGATTTTTTTTTTTAATATAAAATATAATTTGTTTTGTTTTTTTTTTTTAATTTTGTTTTTATTTTTTTGTAAATTTTATTATTTTTTTTGTTTTAATCTTTTATTTATTTATTTATTTTGTTAGTAATTTTTATTAAATTTTGCTTCTTCTTTTTTATTTAATTGATTTTTTTTTTTTAAATTTTTCTTTATTATTTTATAAAATTTAATAAATTTTGTATTTTTTTTAAATTTATTTGAATTTAATATTGTTTTTTAAATGTTTTACTTTTTTATTAATTTTCTTTTTTTTAATAACATAAAATTTTTACATTTTTATATTTCAATTAAAATTGTGTATTTAAAATTAGATTTTTTTTTAATTAAACTTAATTTTTTTAAATTAATTTGTCTTTAATTTTTTTTTTTTATTTAATATTTTTTTTTTATTTTATTTTTTTCAATTTTCAATTTTCAATTGATTTTTAAAGTTTTATTTTAACAATGTTTTTTTTTTCTTTTATATTGAAAATTTATTTTTTCTTTCAAAATTTATTTGTTTATTTGTTTATTTATTTATTAAAATTTAATATTTTTGTTTTTAAATTTAAATTGTTATTTTAATATTTTTTTTTTTAAAATTTAATAATATATATATATATATATATATATATATATATATATATATTTTAATTTAAGTTCATATATATATATATTTTTTTATAGTTTATTTGTTTTTTTTAATATATATGGTTTTAAATTTAATATTTTCATTATAATTTATTTTTATTTTTTATTTTTAATTAATTTTTCATTTTTTTACTTTTAATTTAAATAATGTTTTCTTTTTCTTTATATTTTTATTTTAAATTTTTAAATTTATTAAAATTTAATATATTTCCTTAAATTTAATTTTTTGTTTTTTTTTTTTAAATTTAATAAGCATTTTCTTTTTCTTTTTTTAATTTAATTTCTATATTTTATTTTTTATAATTTCCTTCTTTTTTTTAACTTGTTTTATTTTTTTTTTAAATTTAATGTTTTTATTTTGTTTTTATTTTTATTTTTTAATTTCTATATTTTTTTAAATTTTAATCTTAATTTTTTTTTTCATATTTCGGTATTTTTATTTATTTTTTATCTTCATATATTTTTAAATTTTAAGCTTTTAAATGTTTTTATTTTTTAAATTTATTTTTTTCTTAAATTTTAGGTTTTTTTTTAATGTTTGAATTTTAAAAATTAAAAAATGTTACTTTTATTTTTAAAAATGCCAAAGTATGACACAAATTTTTTTTTTGTTATTCCAGCATCAACTGGTTTTGTTTTGAGGGTGTTTTTTCAATCCTTTTTTTAAAACATTTTGTTTTTTACCATAATTTTTATAAAATATGAAAATTTAATACTAAAAAAATGATACGTGGAATACCCTTTGTTTGGTGTTTTTCAATCTTTTTAAGCGATTTGACTGTTCATAATTTTTATAAAATGTTGAAATTTGACCTTCAAAAAAAGCATTGTATACGAATACACTTTTTATTCTTGATTACTTTTACTATGTTTTGATCTTTTTTGAGTGGTTCAGATTTGAAATAGATTTACCTATTTCCATGATAAGGTGTTATTAGTGTTTGGGGATTGATCAGGAGGACAATCGATGCATAACAAATTGTATGGGGATGATCGAAGGAGAACCAACCAACTACTGGCTATAAATTCCCTTCAGTGATGATCAGAAAGACACCGTTCAAAACGGTGTATGGGGAGGAAGCGGAGGACAAACAACTAAACCACGAAATTAATGACTTCTTATAGTAAATACATATAACATCTTCCTCTATATATTTCATTGTTAAGGAAGAATAGGATTCTCTCGATGAAAAATAGACAACTACAGATCAAAGTTAAAACCCTAACAGATGAGCTCTGACAAAAAGAAACTTTTGATAGATTAGATTTCTTGGCCCAAGTTGCAGAGTCCATACCCATTAGTGACATAGGTAGTCCTTCTTCAGGGGTCCAACAAGATATACCCCTTGGAAAAAAACAAACTGATGACATTGAATTTGCAGAGTCCATACCCATTGATGACATAGATATTCCTTCTCCAGGGTTCCAACAAGATATACCCTTTGGAAAAAAACAGACTGATGGCATTGAAGTTGCAGAGTCCATACCCATTGATGACATAGGTATTCCTTCTCTAGGGGTCCAACAAGATATACCCCTTGGAAAAAAGCAGACTAATGACATTGTTGTGCAAACAGAGGATGATACCAAAATCATAGCTATCCATACAGAGGAACAATAATTACATATCAAACTAACAAAAGAAATGGGTATATACATAGAGGAACAACAACCATATATGAAACTAACAGAGCATGAGGAACCAGAGATCAAACTGACCAAAGACATTAGTGTGCAAAAAGATGATGAGGAACGAAAGGATAAATTACAGTTGTCTAAATACCCATATCCGGGACACCTAATACCTTACAGTGTGCACAAAAACTCACTTCGTAACCTTTGCAAGATATCCGAAGAATATAAAAACAAAGTTTTACGAAGACATAAAAAAACAGTGGATGAGCTGGAAAAGAGGGTGACCAAGTTGGAGAAGGATAAGAAATAAATCGGAGAGATAATGGATGGTGTGCTCAGTTGCAGGGCTCCTTCAATCAATTACAATGTGTAATTGACTGAAAAATTCTTGATATTTAAAAATAATTCTATCATCGAAAATATCCCTCTCAAGCTTGAATGCAGTGATGGTTTCAAGGAGGCATATATGACAATTTGTGATCAAGATAGAGACTTGCTCTGTGAACTGTACCAACATAATTTTTCGGTACCTTTTAATAGAGAATGGAATCCCAACCATGTTACATGGGATGTCCAATTGAGAGCCTTTGTATCGTATTTGAGAAATCAGGCCAGTGGCTGGATGATGTGAGGATTTATTTGCATAATTTCGAGAGCCTTCTATGGGTTAGAGGAGAACATCCCAAACCTGTGTAGGTGATAGAAGAACATACAAAATCCATCAACTCTCTAGAAGTAGCAGAGGTTATCTCCAAGAACAGGGAGATGTTGATTGCATATTGTGCACGCTAGATTCAATTATTGGAAACTAAGGCACCAGCAGGATGTAAAGCAAGGTGGGATAACATGGGTAAATAAACCTGAAATAAAGATCCATTTAACTACCTCAACTTAAAGACAACCTTAACAAGGGTTACTCAGTATATTATTGCTATGGGACAGAGTGAGAATCATTGGATAGGTCTTAGATTTCAATATCCAATGATCTGGCTTCCAACAAGGGTATATAAAAATAAATATATGCTAAAAAAAAAAAGAATCTGATTGTTGGAATGTAATTAAGAAGACATGAGGGTATCTTCATCCTGGTGAACCAGAACATAGTGATTATTGTATCATCAATCTTCATGAATGTCCCCCTTCATCCACAGATTCAGATTGATAAAATGGACCACCGTTGCTGACACATTTGCTCATAGTTGCTGACACATTGGCTCACAGTTGCTGACACACTGGCTCACAATCGCTGCAACACTGGCTCACCATCGCTGACACACAGGCTCACCGTTGCAGCAAATCATAGACAACAAACGCATTATATTTTATGTTGTAATACATAACTCTCCAGTTTGTTTTGTTAGTTATAAAAAACTGGTAAAATTGTGTTTGACATATTTAGTTACAATTTCATTGCAGTTCCTCTAATAATTTTGTTACATTTCCATTGTTTTTATTCAAATTTATATATCAGATTATTGTTCCGACACCAATATATGCAACTATGCAAGTATGCAAAACCACTTGAAAGCTATCTTCCATGACTTACAAAACAATCAATGTTTTTAAAAGAATGAGTGTAAATTCATGGAGTTATATAATCATATTAAATGACAATTCTATCAAATTAGAGAAATCTTCAACCATATCCTCACCACCTATCAAACATACATGGACATAGTAAAAAAAACATCAATACATCAAATACAACTAATACAAGGATAAATATTAAAATCAAATTGAAAACAAAATCGTGCACAAAAAACTTGGAAAAGCATTCATTGTTGGCGCAAGGGCGACCTCACTTGTTGAGTTGTTCAAACTGAAATGGTTCATCTTCATCTGTCGGGATATTCAAGTCAATTTCCAATCTTGCATTTTGTTGCCTTGTTTTTATTCTCTTTTTGAGGCTTAGGAAACACTTCTTCCCCTTCAAAGACAAATCAAAAGCACCCAATCCATACGTGAATTCATAATACATAATATGAAGATTGTTGGCGTCATCCAACAATTTTTTAACTAAATCAATCAATTATTCAATCTTGTTCAAAGTAGAAAGAGGACCGTTTTGAACCAGGTCTAAGTAGCCAAATAACTCCTCCTTGGTTGTTCAACATTTACATCAACATTATGACTATCCATGGCATTTGTGTTTGAAGCTTCAGGAAGATCGGATATTGTCTCTATATTTATCTCAGGAGGGTCATTGTATGAATTATTTGTGCTTTGATGATTTGTAATTGGTTTGAAGCCATTGAACCGGAACACAACCAACCCACCTTTATGGCATGCTTGCATATGTTTCCACGAATAGACCATGGGAAATCACAAGTTATGAAATGTGTTAGCCACCCATATTTTTCTTTCATATCAGCTGGTGGTTAAATGATTCTTGGGAGCCTCCAAGGAACAAATTTTACCACTAAAACTTGTTGGCTCTTGAAGTCTCTATAAGGCCTCCTCCCTTTTCCCTCTGTTCAAAACCTTTTACTACTGCTGTTTCCTTCTTCAAACCTCTGATATCCTACAAAAATCCAAGTCAAATACTGTTGCATTCCTCTTTTTTCCCCTCCCTTTCTTCCAACTTACATCATTCTCCATTTTCCTTTTTCCATAAAAACCCCACAAAAACATATGTTTTCACCTGTCCCTTCATAAATTTCATTTCCTAAGGTTAAAAACCCACTTTTTAACATTGCCAAAACCTTCATTTCCCTGTAAAAACCATAGAAAATGCCTATTTTTCATACATCAGACTTTAGCCCCCTCAGGCTAAAGTCTCTAGCCCCTTCCTCCATAAACTCGAGCGCTGGAACCGACGACTTTAACCCACGGGCGCTTATCCCTCCAATGAAATTATTCCACCCAAAAACACCAAAAAGCTTTGAAAAGCATGAAAATCCAGTTTTAATTTAAATTTCTAAAGTTTTCCGCTCGAGAAATTATGGATTTATCTCGACCGTCGATCTGCTTCACAGATTGGACGGTGCGGCACGAGACTTATCGTGTGGCCCCCCCAGCATTTCGTCACTTCTCGAAACCGCTTGGTTTTTTTTGCACCGTCTTCGTGCGAAGTGTGATTTTCTCCCGTCGACCAGCGATTCCATACACTGGCCGACATGTGTCCCCGCCACTATTTCAAAACTGTCGTGCTATCACCTCATTTCGCACGTTAAACTTCACACCATAACCATGCAGCGGAATCCACCCCCACCGTTTGATCTGGGACTTCCCATCCGATGACTGTTGATCGCCTCACTTGCTCGACCTTTAACAGACATGCACGCCCGTTAACCCATCCATCGTGCGCCCAAGATTCAATCTCCACCGTCGATCTCTACAGATTGACGGCTATTATTCATCCTCCTGATTCCATCGCCCGGTCAGACATTTTCCCGCTGACTTCCCGTTGCCCGATCTCGACCGTCGATTTCTGCAGATCGACGGTCCTGATTTAATCTTTATTCAACCTTTTCCACGACTGCCCATATTTTATCTCGGCCGTTGGATGATGCCATCCAACGGCCCGCATTTCTCTGCACATTCCCCAAAGCAAATTGACCTATAAACTAGATTTTTTACGTGTTTTTTGTATTTTGCAGGGTTAAGGTCATTTGTTTGTGTTTTAAAAGGAAATTTCAGACCAGGAGGGTGATGATCCTCTACGTTTCTATTTCTCCAAGGAAATCACTTACAGAGTTAGTTTTCACGTCTCTTCAATGTTTCCATAGGCATTGATGCCTTTCCCTACCTGTGCAGCCCTGCACAACAGAGAAAACCATCAAAATCAATGCAGAAAAAGAGTATCAGAGATTGAAGACAACAGTAAGCCAGATCACAGCTTAAGTGGACAGATTTATGGGGATTAAGGCCAAGATAGTTATCAAACGCCTAATCCCTGCTCTCAAATACTGATTGAAGGAAAAACCTAAAGTGTTTATCAGACATATTCCCTCCACCACCACAAATGGAGGCGAGTTGATTCCTCCCAGTGACTACAGCGCCACCTGTCCCTCAAAGGATTCAATCAAGAACCGAATTTATTGATCAAAGTCAGAAATTTTGCCTCGACACAGCCAAAGGAGTTATTTCTGCTAGGAAATTAATGACATAATGTCGGCAGAGCAACCCTATTGATACACAGAGCCTCCAAAGTCTAATAAAGCTCCCACCGAGCTAAATTCATGAGTGTAAATCATTTAATATAGAGGAACATCTGTATAGTTCTTCGTTGAGCCCCTCGATGGCCAAGAAGACATTAATATCTGTATTAATTGGTTTTTGAGATCTTTTCATCAGATCTGACCTCCTCATCTTTCTATAAATACTTCAGTAGAAGATGAGTGAGGGGTTGGTTGTTAATGTAATTGTTGAAGCATTGTAATTGTCACTGAGCTGAAAACTCTTGATTGTAGATAGGATTTCACTGGCTCTTGGAGCTCTGATTGTAACAGATAGGTTAGGTTGTGAAGAGAGATGGATTAAAACACTGGATCTGAAGATTGTAACTGGTTTGAAGCATCAATACAAGCTGATTTATGGGATCCTAGTCTATGCTGATGGTGATGTTATTCTCACTGTAACTTGTATTTTGTTTTTGTTTTCAATTTGTTTCATTTTCCACTATAAAGAACAGTTTAAATAGGGTTAGGACCTACTGTATATCAGTAACCTTCTCTAGCTGAAAAACCTTTATTTAAATGTTTTCTCTCAACTGTGTTATTTGAAAATTATTTAATTCAGTTTAAGTACAGGGATGTTGGCGTTCCCTCGTCTTGTTGTCTTAGCTGAATGTTATTTTTAAATGTTACTTTCAATATATGTTGTGTGAATATGAACTGAGGAAATTAAGGTTAGCCCTGAGTCCCTTTCTTATTTTCTCAACTATTTGATTGTTTCCCTTAGGATGTGTTAAAAGCTGACTAGTTTCAAAGTACTTATCAGATCTTAGACCATTATGTGTTATCTTTGAGTTTCCCTTTTGTTTTTTATATGTTCTCTATCAGAAGTGTATCAAAGGCTGGATAGTTTCAAAGTACTTACCAGATCCTAGTTTGCTTCTATGTTTTTCTTAAGTGCTTGGTCAAAGGCTGGCTAGTTTCAAAGTACTTACCAGATCCTGGGCTGCTCTTTGTTCTGCATCTGTCATTTCCCTTTCTTATTGTATCACTCCATTCCATAAATAAAACTTTAAAGAGATCCTTAGGCATAGATGACTTGCCCCATAGACCACTCTTGGACCTGATTGTTTCAATTAAATCCCCTTATGACTCCATAGCCCAATGGACTGAAAACCTGCCATCATCTTTCTTCTTGATCAAAGCTTACTCTTTTTGCTTGCAACTTCTCACTTTTGAACCTATTTGCATATATATCTTTCCGCCTCAGACAGCAACTATGTTCAACCATCCAAAAAACCAAACAAACCCTTGGAATTCATAACTAGCCTAATATCATTACCCTAAACTTCAAAGACAAATCCATCTTTGTACATATTGGAGAGATCCCTCTCCGGATTCAGGAGGGCTAGATCCTAGAATCCCAAAGTTGGTTGAAATGATGTTAACTCTGTGATCGGACTTTGCCAATCTTGCTTATTACAGAGACCTAACATTTCTGGCGACTCCGCTGGGGAACTTGAGTGTTTGTATAAAACCTTAGACACCTCAGAAAACATTTTACTCAAGAAAACCTTGAGAGTAAAAAGCAGCCTTTTCAAGCACTACCAATAAATGGTAATCACGATGAAACTTGTTTGAGTCAGTGACAATCTAGGTCAATCCTAGGATTCTGATAAGTTTTTATCTAACCTTGAAAATCAGCTGGCTTAGCCATAAGAGTATACTGTCCTTGTCTCACAACAGTAGCTAAGTTTTGAAGCAAAGGTAGCTTATTCTTAGAAACCACAAATAAAAACAATTCAGAAAATACCAAAAAGAATTTTAGATTGGTAGTAAAACACTTGCTCTTACATTTCACTTACCATTGGATGTGTTTTACTTCATACTCTTAGACAGAGTCTGGAAAGGGCCAGGTAGCCTCCGGATCTCATCCTCTTTTAGAGGTGACATATCTGGTGAATGCCCTCCCAGTCAATCTCTGGTTAGAGTTTGTTGTGTTTTGGGATACCCTTCGAAGGGACGTTTCACAAACACTGTGGTGGACAGTGTACTTCTTTGGACACACTCTAAACTTTCCACCTGGCGACTCCACAATCCTAAACAGACCTTAAGATTCCACTGGGAAGAACCCTCATCATTATAATATCCTTCAAACTCAGTTAGAAGGCTGTAGGATTAAAATTGTGAAAACAGATTAGTTAACCCCTCAAAGATTGTCATATCTGGTTGAACTTTTCTTGTTTATTTGGGTCTAAAAACATAGCATAGTGGCTCCTAGAAATATTCGCACTAGAGCCCATCCTGACCCTGATCCACCTGAGATAGTTGATAACCCAGAAAGAATCCTTAGGAAGTCTCCTAAGATACAATCTTCAACTGTTTTCAGATCATCCCTAAGAGCTAATTCAGTCCCTGAAAATATTTCAGCTCTGCAACAATCACAAGCTGATTTGGTCAACCCATTTAGGACTAGGTCATTTGGTGATTTAGATCAGTTAGATTCTGAGTCTTCACATTCATCTCCGGAAACAAGTGAACCCCTTGGGAATAGAGAATCAACACCTCCTGATTTACATTTTCTACATAATCTAGGTGTCTCTCATCCAAGATCAGCTCAGCAATCTACTGTTGTCCCATCCACTTCTGTTCATCCCTCATCCACTGTTCAAACCACTTCATTTCAGCCCACCCCACCTCTTGTCAACCCACCGCCTATCATGGCAGCATGGTATGCTCCCTTAGTCCTTCCTGTACCATTAGTCAATCTTCCACAGGACTATCAGTCCAAAATCCCATTGTATGATGCTAGCAATACTACAACAACATCACAACATGTGGACAAGATGAATGACTACTTTGACACAGCATCACAACATGTGGACAAGATGAATGACTACTTTTGTTAGTATGAATTCTTCGTCGAAGTGTACGAAAAAGAACCACTTTAGCTACGCATAACTAATAGCCCTAACAACAATAATGGCTGCAAAACATCTTCAGATCTGCAATTAGTAGTTAAAGTGCTGCAACAAACAAATCTATAAATGGAAAGACATTAAGCAGTAAAGTAAAGAGTTTGCTCCATGCATCCAACAGACAAGACAAGAACACGATTTTTGAATGAATTTTTTATATTACAGGGCACCTGGGAGGAAACAAGAAGGTGTATCCAGATCTCCTCAATGGGATGGGTTCTTTGTAGTCCTCAGCACTTCAGATCTAAGCTTTCTCTCTCTTGTAGATGTGAAAAACCCAATGTAGAAGGTAGAGCTCAATGGGAGCAAAATGGCAGAAATGAGACCAAGTGTATAGATCCGGAGTGATCTAATAGGCAACAAAAGGTGAAGAATGATGGGGAAAACCCTCCTATTTATAACAAAATATTGGGTCATTCTAGATCTTGGTGCATGATTAAAATAATGTTAACCAAATCTAGATCCACCTCTATGGAATATTTTATTATTATTTGTTGGAGGGAAAGGGTGTTTGACTTGGGTCAAATCACTTGATTAGTGAAAAATAAATAAATAAATGATTTATTTATCTTTTTAAGGAAGTGGTTGGGATATAATCAAATAAATAATGATTTATTTGATTAATGGTGGTTGATTTGGTCATATTTAACAAGGATTATTATTTAAATAATTATTCCTAGAAAATAATAAGATAACTATGGGTTTATCTCATTAATTTCTTTGTTTTTGGGTTAAACATGACTGGGAATAATAATTAAATTATGGTTTAATTAATTATTCCTTTTGGGGCTTCCTAATTAACATAGTGAAAGCAGTTTTATTAGGGGTAAAACTGGTCTTACATGGTGTACTTGGGTCCATCTAATGGTGAAAGGTTAGATGACCAAAAAATGGTGTAACAGATTGCCCCCCAGCGTGCGAGTGTCGGGAGCAAATCGTATGACCGAAGTACGTTGTAAGAATACAATCACTAGACGATAAAAGGGTATGTCAGAGAGAGAAGTGGGAGGTAGATAGTGTGCTGGAGGACTAGACCCTAAGGAGACGAGACTCGCAGGTGCAACAAGTCTCTTTTTATGAGAGGGTACCTGTGCTGAAGGCGACGGGGGAGGCATACCTATGCCCGCCGTGACAAAGTACAAAAGAATAGTGTGTCCAGTACACAAGGGACCGAACCAGAGAGTACAGCTGGCATAATCAAGGGCCAGATAAAAATACAATGAAGAGTCTCACATACATGCTGTGCCTGGGATAACAGCCAGGACTTAGTACAATAATATCTGAGTACATGAGATAAATACAACCCAAATGCCCCCTGTAAATGGGGAAGGGCTCACAAAATCCGACGGATACATGCAAATCATAGAGGTGCTGCAAGTGGCTAAGGCCAACATCATCTAAATCTGGAGCGGCATCAAAGGCTGCAATGAAGAGGTCATCCGGGCATGTGGGGGGCTACCTGCAGGGCCACCCCCTCATGAGGGCTGAGACATCTCACACACGCCCGGGAATCATCAAGAGCTGCTGCGGGGTCACTGGACTGTCTGGTATACGAATCTCGATCATGCTGAAAGGAGATGGAGAAGCAATCAAGTCAAAGGGAGGTGAGAGATCCCCCTGCCTGATCCGAGGCACCGAACAAAAGTGGAAGCTGGAACCAAGGTACACCGCCCTCTAGACCTTGCTTCTGGAATAAATGTGCTGGTGTCGACAGAAGGAGGTCCGCCGTAGGTGAGGCAATGAGAGATCCTCAACTAAGGCACGAGAGAAGAACAATAGAGCGACGGACAGACTGACACTAATGATGATAGTGGAAATGGGAAGGATGGAGTGGCAAATGGACGACTTCCCTTGTTAGAGCATAAAGGGCATGAATGACATGGCAGCGACTGACACAATATCGGAAGGGACAGGGGACAGTGGGGCTGAAGGTCATAAGGTGCGACGCAAGAGAGGGACCAAGCAATGAAGGATGGAGGGCTATAGTGGGGTGTCAAAGGACGCAGGATAGACTCCATGAATGCAATGATGACTCGACTTGGATGCTCTAAACAAGGGTGACTTTTATAGTGCTGCCACACGGTAAAGGCCCCAATGGGGGGTCATGGAAGCATGAGTACAAGGTGGGCACTCATGACGAAAATCGACACGAACATGGACAAGTAAGGGAGCGATATGGTGCCCCAAGTACAAGTGGCGTGAGTGAGGAAATTCGATTTTAAGGAGCGGTGAAGTGACCCTTCGTGGAAAAAATGTGTCCGGGTGAAGTATCAAATCACCAAAAACTAACTAAAACCCATTTGAGATATCGGTGCGATCTGTCCAGCGGTACTGACGGTTCGTCGAACGGGGCTACGGTGTGGTCGCAGCAGGCAAAAGGAGAAACATGGGTTCTCTTTTAATGAGGCAGTTTTCCCTCCAAAATCATTCATTTGCTATTGCTGCTGTGGTGAATGTGGAGAGGAGAGAAGGCCCTGAATCTTGCGGCGAACGTAGCGAACAAACCGACCGTTGGAAGCGAGATCTGTCAGTTGGAGGTAAGAGGCCTAACCTTGCTCTTGCATTTTGTTGGATTACATTTGCAGTTTAGGGCCCAAAACCCCTAGAAACAGCCCCTCCTTCATCTCTATGGCCGGGTCGCACTTTTTTGGGGCAAAAAGTACGACCCAGGACACAGGTATTAGGGCAACAAGTGCGTCCTGGTCCAGAAAATGGCAGAGAACTGCGACCTGGGAGATGAGGGGGGTTTGGTGCTGTTTTATGGCTGGAAGTTGGATTTTGGTGAAGTAGGAAAAATGAAAAAACAGATGCTGGCTATCTAAAAGAAAATAAAACATGCAGTTCAGAGGGGAAATGCTAAGGGTAATATTTCCTAAGATAGAGTGCATTGCGAGGGTTAGGAAGGGGGTGGCCTTCGAAATCCTCTAAGAGGTATGGTTGGGGGGCAGAGGTGCCCCCAAGCATGGTGTGGTCATGCCAAAATGTATCTAGAAAAATGGGAATCTAAACACATTTTAATGATGTGGTGTGCCATTTGTTCTGGTTATGGTTATGCAGTTTGAGAAAGGAAATGGAGGATTACCGATCTCTTTTGGTACTGCATATAGGGATCAAATGGACTTTTAAGTTTCCGAATTGGCATACCTGGTGTCACTATCCCAAAAGGAGGATTTGGAGATAATGAACTGATGCTCTCGTAGAAAAGCTATAGGTTGGTCAACAATAATGTCTAAAAGACTGGGTTGCGGGTGTAGGATGAGGGAACGATAAGGGGTATCGTCCCGAGAGTGATTTGAAGTGCTATGGGACTCTAGAGGTTCTTCTAAATGTGGAAGAATACTGGGTCTAGAGTCAACACGACCAGATACACTAGGAGAGTGGTGGAGAATGGCGTCTCGTGGTCTCTCAAATGTGGGTGCCCCCTTACCCAAACATTGGGTTTTGATGTAATGGCCACAAGGTGGATGTGGTGTCAACGCATGGGTTCGATGTAAGGGAGAATAGATAAAGTCAGGGGTGGGAAGTTCTTCCATAATGTCGTCATCGTGATAGAAGATGGGGTGACTGGTGCAAGAAGAACCACCTGACATGGTGAAGTGGCCTGAATCATCATCATGAGAAGAGAGGTTCACATGCGCATCGTCACAATGGGTGACCGAAGAGGAAGTAGATAACGGATCTACCGATGTTGAGCCCAAGATGACCGCTGAAGGAAAGTCAAGCGAAACAACAGGGGAGGATTCAGATGGAACGTTCCCCAATGGTCTCATGGATGATGACAGGTACAAAATGGTGACTGAGGGCTCCGTTGGCTGAAAAGCAGGAGGCGGAATGTGAATGTCCTCTGGTCCGATCGAAGCGGCCTTGAATTGGCGGGACAAGTCCAAGGAGGAACAGTACTCGTCAAGGCGGGGACAGAGGTGGGTGTAATGGCCGTGAAAATCGCACAAGGCACAAGGGTGGTTTGTGCGCAAGTGTTTGAGTTTTGGGAGGGAGTCGGGAATAGTGACATGGACTTCTGGGAGATCAGAGTCGGGGAATGTCGCGTTGACCAGAAGCTTGAGGTGGGGTAATTCAGGACACATGTGAGTGGCATGACCGACGACATCACACAAAGCGCATCGAATGGACATGTGAGTGGCATGACCGACGACATCACACAAAGCGCATCGAATGGCGGGCTTTGGTGGTCGTGGGGGGGTAGCGGCTGGGGGGTCAAGGTACCAAACCGGAATACCCAAGGTCAAGTTAGGGAGAGAGAGGGTGGCCATGACGGGGACAGAATATACTCCGGGAGGGGGAGCCAAGAAGGGGATCTGTCCAGCAAGGTAGTGACCAGGAGGTACGGCTCCAAGATGGTTAAGGCCGGGGGGGACCGAGCCTGGAGGATAAAGAGGTTCGGGGATACCAGCTGTAGGGGGAGGGCCGGAAGGAGGAGGTCCGGCTGGCGGAGATGAATGGTTAGGAGCGGGTTGCGGAGGGCGGGGGAGAGGGTGCGGACTAGCCGAGGCAGGCCGTTTATGGGCAGCCTGAGACGATTGCAGCATGCAAATATTCGACAAGCTGGGATCCGTAATAGGAGGGGGGGGAAGGTGAGGAAAAGTACCGAGCAGGGTGGAATATTTATAAACGCCGGGGGAGACACTGGTCAAGGAATCGACGGTTTGCTTGTTGGCTACAGAAGAGATGGTCGTCTCGGAGGAGGACTGAGACGACGGCTCATGATACGATAGCTGGTCAATGGTGACTATCTTCCCGTTATGTGGAAAATACATCTTGCGGAAGACCGCGGATGGGACAGCAGACATGGCATAGGTGTAGCTTCGCCCCAATAGAATGCTGTAGTCTAGAGGGGCGTCAATGACTTTGACATCAACGCAAACAGTCTTACCGGCGAGGGTGATGGGACAGTTACGAAACAGGCCAATAGGCTGGGAGGCATGACCGTCCCACGCTCGAAGGGTGATCGTGGAAGGGGCCAGCTCAGGGGATCCGAGTTGCTTCCAAACCAAAGCGGACATCACGCAGGTGGATGCCCCCTCATCAATTATACACCGGGATACAGTGGCGTTCCGGATTTTGACTGGGATTTGGAAAGCAACGGAAGGAGGAAGAGGAGGGTGGTCCGATTGAGTGGCGTCGAAAACAATCATTTGGTCATCAGCAGGATCAACAGCGCCCACGGCGGATAGTAGAGCCTTCCTTTGAGAAGGGCACGACTGGAGGAGTTCCAGTGTGGAAATGGCAGCAGGGGATTGCGTGATGGGGCGGCTCGGCGGAGACGGCATTTCGGCAGTAATGGACAGTCTTCTTTGGTGAACCTCAACTGAGTTGGAGGATGTGTAAGTCCCTTGGGTGTCGAAGAACACATTAGGGCAGAGAGATGGAGCTCGGAGACGGAGCTTGGCGGAGGCTTGGGGTCTTGGCGAGACCAGAGTTTGAAGGTGAAGGTCGGCTGGGAGCATGATCTGACATCAGATCTGGTAGTGGGGCAGAATGGTGAGGGTGTGGGAGTTTGCATGGAGCAGTCGGGGGGTTGGGTATACAGTCCACGTTGAGGGAAAGGATCAGTGAACACAGCTGGCTGGGTAGTGGCCACATTAGGAGGAGCTTGAGGGGAGGCATGTTGTCCGCGCAATGTGGCTTGAGACTCTCACATCTGTCGCATCTGGGGTAAAAGAGGACAATCGTGAGTGTAGTGGCCGTAAACACCGCAACACGAACAGGGCTTGTTTGTGCGAAGCGGCCTGTCCAGCCTGGGCGGAATGCCCTGAGGCTGGTTGCTAGTGTTAGGGTCCATACCAGAATTGGGTCCTCGGTTACCGGGGGCAGATGGGTTCTGGTTGCCTCTCTGCCTTCTTTGAGAAGAAGGGGGAATAAACGCACCCTGCTGTGCAAATACTTGCCCTGGAGGGGGTTGTAAGGGCTGTTGCAGGTGGTGAGGAGGCAAGGGAGCGGGCATATCTTTGGAGGAAATTTGTACAGTACAGGTCAAAACAAAGGTTGGGTTGGGCGGCAGTTGGTGGGGAGAGGCTGGGCAAAGGAGGGCATGCATATCCTGGACATGTTGCGGGAGGCGAGTCTTGCGTGCGGCCCTCCCGAGGAAGACCATGGGCGATGGAGGGTGGCTTGAGAGGGGTGGGAAGGATCCAACAGGTCGGCGAATGAGATGCAGGACGTTAAATGCAGACAGAAATTTGGGAAGAACGGTATAAACATAGCCAGATTGAGCGTAGATCAGGTCATATATTAAAGCTATTTGGAGGGCGGCTTCTTCAGATTGAGGAAAGTGAGAGGCGACATCTTTGCCGATGGGAGACGGGAGGGTGCGAAGGAACCAGTCCATGTAAACCCGATCTTCGAAGGGAGGGGCTCGACATAAGCTCCGTCTTCGTCGCCATTCTTGAACATGGGCAGAAAGGCGTGTGGAAGAGGATTGCTTAAATGAAGTCAAGAGCTCCGTACCAGTGTCGTATCGGAGAGGGAGCTGGAAGTACGACAAGAAGGCTTGGGCAAGAGTCTCGAACGTGGTATGGGAGGAAGTGGCCTGTTCGACATACCATTTAGAAGCTTCGCAGGTAAGCGTGCGTTGGAACAAACGAAGACGGATGGAGTCATCGGTAATGGAGTTGGAGGAACACCACATGTGGAAAGACCGGACGTGATTGGTTGGGTCTTCGCCGTTAAGGCCCTCGAACTTAGGGATATCAGAGGGTAACTTGGTGGGCATAGTGGGCCGGGTAGTATTATGGTGAATGGGGTCGTTAATCAACTGATGGAAATCGGGGAGGCTGAGGCCTGCAATGTACGGTAGCACAGGGGTGGCCGGAGTAGTGGTTGTGACGGTTCCGCTAGAAGTAGGCTAGGCATTAGGACATTAGATTTTGTCCGGACATAATTGAAGATTAAGGGAAATAGGGAGGAGAAGGGGGCGATGGATCAGTCGGAGTGCGGACTTCGAGGTGGGTAGCGCGGCGGCGGCCCGGTGCGGGTGAGGTCGATCAGCCGGCGGGATGGAGACGAGGGTCTCGGAAGGCGCCTTGGGGCGCAGTGTGAGGAAGAGAGGCAGACAAGGGCGAAGGGACGAATCAAGAGGTCAGGCAGTCCAGGTGGTGGTGATTTTAGAGTCTTTGCCAGGCGGTGTAAACCAGGCGCTTCTTCACTTAAGGTCAGTGTGTGGTGTGCATTAATTTTAATTTTTAAACCCTTTCCGTTGTTGAGAGCAAAAAAGTGTGCTGCGTAGCTGAAAATAAACCTACAGAGAACAGAATAAAATGCTGAAATAACAGAAAAATAACAGCTACGTATGCATCTATTTAACCCAAGAAGGTGGGTCTCTCAAAACTATGCTGGAAAGAAAGGGAAAAACTATGGAAACACACACAAAGGAATCTCAACAGATCTAGGGTCAAAGGGGACAGAGATGCAGAAAAACTGCCCAGTCAGAGTGCGTCTGACCAAGGTGCTAGCAGGTGAGAATTTGGAAAAGGAAAATGACAAAAAGCTAGAGGCAAGGCGAGAGGCCTTTGAGTCCAAACAAAACGACAAGAGGTGATTTGAAAGGAAAAGTAGTTCAATGGATCTGGAAGTAAGGTCTGAATCTGGAAAGGAGAGCAGCTTCTGGCAAATGACAGCTTAGTAGAAACTCTTCCACAAGTGGAGGTACTAAAGCCCTAGCTGGGTCCCCACTTAGAGGAGTAAAGCGAATCGAATCTAGAGACATTGTAATTTGAGCAATTTGGAAAACCACAGCGTAAAACACGAGAAAAATTCTGAAAAATGCGGGAAAAAAAAAAACAGTCTGAGGAACACAAGAGGTCGGTGGAGTCGCGGAAAGAAGGGCCAAAGAGTGCGTGGTCATCGGGTTTGGGCCAAAAGGTGCGACCCCCCCGTTCCGGCGGCTGTTCCCGGCGGCGGGTACTACAGCGTGCGGATCTCGGTTGCGGTGTCCTAGCCTTGATGGGGCCAGAAACACACGGAAGTTAGAAATTTTAGGTTTTTAGGGTTTTATGTGAGAAAATGACATGAAAAGAGAAAAACTAAGCAGCTAAAAAAGAAGCCCTAGGGCCTGAAGTAGCTGGATATGCAGGAATATGAAAAACGACAGCGGTCGTAATTTAAAACCCGTGTGGAGTCGCCATTTGTTAGTATGAATTCTTCGTCGAAGCGTACGAAAAAGAACCACTTTAGCTACGCATAACTAATAGCCCTAACAACAATAATGGCTGCAAAACATCTTTAGATCTACAATTAGTAGTTAAAGCGCTGCAACAAACAGATCTATAAATAGAAAGACATTAAGCAGTAAAGTAAATAGTTTGCTCCATGCATCCAACAGACAAGACAAGAACACGATTTTTGAATGAATTTTTATATTACAGGGCACCTGGGAGGAAACAAGAAGGTGTATCCGGATCTCCTCAATGGGATGGGTTCTTTGTAGTCCTCAGCACTTCAGATCTAAGCTTTCTCTCTCTTGTAGATGTAGAAAACCCAATGTAGAAAGTAGAGCTCAATGGGAGCAACAATGGCAGAAAATGAGACCGAGTGTATAGATCCAGAGTGATCTAGTATGCAACAAAAGGTGAAGAATGATGGGGAAAACCCTCCTATTTATAACAAAATATTGGGTCCTTCTAGATCTTGGTGCATGATTAAAATAATGGTAATCACATCTAGATCCACCTCTATGGAATATTTTATTATTATTTGTTGGAGGGAAAGGGTGTTTGACTTGGGTCAAATCCCTTGATTAGTGAAAAATAAATAAATAAATGATTTATTTATCTTTTTAAGGAAGTGGTTGGGATATAATCAAATAAATAATAATTTATTTGATTAATGGTGGTTGATTTGGTCATATTTAACAAGGAATATTATTTAAATAATTATTCCTAGAAAATAATAAGATAACTATGGGTTTATCTCATTAATTTCTTTGTTTTTGGGTTAAACATGACAGGGAATAATAATTAAATTATGGTTTAATTAATTATTCCTTTTGGGGTTTCCTAATTAACATAGTGAAAGCAGTTTTACTTGGGGTAAAACTGGTCTTACATGGTGTACTTGGGTCCATCTAATGATGAAGAGTTAGATGACCAAAAAATGGTGTAACACAAACAATCTCCATTATCACACATCATGAGAGTATTATGCCATATTACAAACAATACAAAACACATAAACATGGGAGATGTCATTTGATGGCCAAAATATCTCAATTAAAATGAACATGCCTTCTTCTGCTTCATTATGTCATGGATAAACAAGGCATGAGTCAAAGAATTATGAGCTATTGGGTGGTAACCATACTCACCCAAGAGCAGCCAGTGCAACCATGCCTCCTTCTTCATTACATGAGTTTTTTTCAAGGCATGGATCAAATAAATAGGAGCCTTTAGGTAGTAATCAAACTTACCCAAGAACAGCCAACGTAACCAAACTTCTTGTTGGCCCATGTCATATCTCTTCAAGTGGTCATGCAACACCTTGCTTATCATCCTCACCCACTCATCCCAATGTGGATGATGAATGATGTATTGGATAAACATGGTATCCTCCCTTTTTAGAATAACATCCTCCCCAAACTAATGAAGAACTTTTCACTCCATGAAATGTTGAAGTGCACCTCCAATGAGATCTCTTAATGAGACCTTCCTCTCATCAATGGCCCTAAAAAACCAGTGAGGTTCTGGATCTGCTGCAAGTAGAAGTTTATCTTTGAGCTGTGAGATGCTCATTGAGAAAGTGTCATCTAGAAAGAAGAAAATATTTCTCATCTCAGGATGTCTACCATTTATCATCTTAACCTCCATTTCTCCATGAGTGAAGCTACCTTCAGAATGCTCCAAGAATAATGGGGCTCCTCCTTTATCACTGCTACTAAGTGACAGTGCTGTAGATCTGCATGGTAATACATGTGTTGTATCAAATCAAGGCACAATGATGCTCTCATAACCATTCATTTTACATAGGATGATGCTCATCCCATTTTCTGAAATTATACACTTCAACTCAAAGGGTTGAATGTAGCTCAACAATTATGAACTGGGATGTCTCTTCATCTCGTCCTTGATTAGATCAAGGGTCCTCTGCACTGTGATAGGTTGCTGCTTCAAATCAGAATTTTTTTCTAACCCTTGGTTATCCATTGGCCCTTGGATCAACTGATGTGTGCGGACCTCTTGCAAGAACACAAGAGTTCCTCCAACTGAGATAATGGTGTCTCCAACTGCTGTTAAGAGTGATGGATGCTCTTCTCCAAGTGTACCAGCACTAGAATATAGCTCCTCTTCCTCATGCATCTCCTGAATCATGCATGGGACTCTGTTTCAAGAGCTCATGACCATCTTGAAAAGTTGCAAGTGTCTCTTCTCTGGATGTAAGTACTTATGCAGCTAGTGGTGAATGTAGTGACCCCTTGTCCAAAGTGACAAGAATGAAATTTTCCCTTATTTCTTTAGAAAATGTTTCTTTGTGACACATCTCTAGTCTTCTCACATCAAAAATCCTTCTCAAATTATGAAAGAAATCTAAATATTTAGTCACCTTTGCATGCTCAATGTGACCAAACCACCAATCACTGGCTTCCCCTAAAAGATGAAGTGCTACAATATGGACAACCTCTTTTTCAGCCATAGGATGTAGAATGAAAAATGTATCTAACTCTTTCATCCAAGCCCTAACAGTGCTTGAGGAAGATCCATCAAATGTAGGCAAATAAAATCTATTGTTCCTCTTTCTTCTATTGCTGCTATAGGATCTTCTTTCTTCTTTGAGTTCGAAGAATTCTTGGAGAGTTAGACTCTCTTTGAATGCTCTAGACTGTGCCTTTTACTCTTCAAGATACAAAAAGAGAGTCGCATGAGTGTCAAGTTATTTTATTCCTTCATTTCTATACCATTCACCTTCTTCAAAGAAAGTGGGCATAGTAGATCTATCACAATATCTATGATTCTCCAGTCTTCTTTTTTGCTAATGGGAAGTGCTTGGACCTCCCTCATCAAATATTCTTCTTCGATCCTCCTTTTTCCCTTATCTCTTCATTTGACTGACCTCCTTGGAGATATCTTGAATGGATCTAAAGGGAGGAGTGGAAAAACTATAATCCTCCTTCATGATAGATCTCATCTATCTTCTTCTTCTTTTGATGCAAAAAATGAAGTGTCCACAAGTTGAGCCAAAGTTCATGCTCTGATACCACTATAATATCCCAAAAGGGAGAATGTAGTAATACTAAAACACAATATAAGAACTATAACAAAGAAAAAAATAAATATAAATACACATCAGAATGCATATAAATAGTTGAGCCATTTTATTATATAGGAGGTGAAAAATCAAGTAAAACAATGCTCAAAATATGAGACACTCAAGCCAAAGGGATGGCCTAGAATGACCCTGCAATGATCCCACAAGAGGGACTACGTAACTGTTGAACTGCTGGAAGGTAAACTATGTTGTCCTTACTGCAACTGTTGGGACTACGACTGCCTGAAAGATAGAAAGTCAGATCTAGGAATAATGGGAGCTCCGATGATGTTGAAATCAGAGATACGGGCTCTTTGATGGATACCAAAGATAAAATAGAAAGGGTTTCTCAGATCTGTCAATATAATAAAACCACCCTATTAGGGCTTCACATATATGTTGCTGGGTATGCATATCTGAAGCTATATCTGATGATAAGATGACTGCAATGATGCACAATTAGATCTATGCAAGAAGGGCTGACCCTTTCTCTATATCCTTGGGCTAAAAGCTTAAGATCTAGCTCCTCCAATCTCCTCCACTAAAAATATCTGCTGGATGAACAACAACTTTACAAAACTGCCCTGTAAGAGAGGGAGGATCAATATCCTACTGGTATATGTGTCAATACATCTCCTAAATTATGGAAACAATAGATCCAATGTGAGGAGATGATCCCTCACAGGATTTCCAGCTGAAATACTGGAAAATTCCTTCCTCCAATAGATCTACAAGACTGGATTGCACAATCCTTGAAGGGAATGCTACTTCATGAAGGTAAAATCCAATGGCCTAAATGCCAGATATAGATCTGCTGCTCCTGGAAGACTAAATGTGAAGTAAAAAGTTGTAGGATTAATCCTCCACTGGTTTCCTAGCTGAATGCTAGAAACAACCTCCTGAAGATGGCACCTATGCCTGATAAGGAATGTAGTACAACCCTCTTTCAAGAGCTACTCAATGAAAGCGGAGGGATTCCCACTTGGGAATACCCTATGCTAACAACACTGCAATCTTAGCTAAACAGCTCAAGAATGCATAGAAATGTCATAAGAAAAATCTAGATCTAAACAGATGAAGAAATAAATAATCCAAATCATGCCTTCCGTTTTGCCTTCACCTTCATTATATATATATGAGCCTTCCATAGCCTCGGCCCACTCCAAAACTGAATTGTACATGTGGACGTAAGTCTCCATGGTTGATTGCCCCATTTCTCCATGTCCTCCATCATGTTCATATGGGGTGATCACCCTCTCCATCATGTGTGCATTAAATGCATCACTTCCTCCACTAACTTATCATAAGTGCTTTATGATCTTCTTTGAATTCACTATGATCTCAATTGACCTTATCAAATATCGTCATGATTTTACATTTAAGATCCATGATCTTATTTGACATTTTCATCCTCCATCATCTATTTCATACATGAGACATGATCTCCATTAATGGAGCTGCTCCACTACTCCATGTTTTTAGATATAGATCTAGAATATCCACATACACACATTAAAAGTGGATTTTACTCATCTTTGAGGTTTGTGGGTCCCTCCACCCTTTTATTTACTTAATTAATTAAGTTTATTAAGAACTCTAATATTCCAAATATCATGTGAAAATTTGGGAATGTTACAGAAAACGAGGGTAGGTCAGCCTAGCTGGGTTTCTTTTCGTTCCAGATTCTCTTAAATATGATCTTTTCGGGATCAAATACAGAAGGGGTTCTTTGCTGGGAAGTATATGATTGAGTGTGAGGCCTTGTGTAAGCCAGGATTATTGGTTGGTCTCATGTGCAGGGTTAATTAAGCGGATGAGAAGGTATCACAGATGGGATTATGCTGGTGGAGGTGTGGTTGGCCAAATGCGAGGTGCGGTGGTGCACTCTTGATCTGCTTGTACAACTTGTTCGTCCGGGAAGGGGGTTTAGCTTGTATGGTAAAATTAACCTTATGCATGGTGAATGGATGGGCATGAGGTGCTTTCCGGACTGAAGTGGTATGGCCATGGTGTCACTTATGTTGTGATATATGGTCTACTGTGGGTGACGGGCGCCACAGAGGGGAGGCTCTACCAAGCGACGCAAATGTTTATCATATGCAGGGTGAGGTGATGATAAACACGGTCGGATATGAGGAACCTATGGTTTATCTCTAATGGAGAAATGATGTCAGGATATGCAGAGTTTTTTGGGACTCTATCATGCTGGGGGTAGAATGATACCTGCTCTGGAACTTTCAGGAGATAACTTTGTGGATAGTTTGCGATATTTTCCAGCAAAAAAAAATACCTCAAGTGAAAGAATCTTCTTTATCAAATATTATTGAATGTCATGAGCTTAAAAAAAGAAGATGAGAGAGGAAATACCTGTTGGCACTGAAAATTTATTTTTTCGGGAGTGCAAATGTGTGGCGTCGCCTCTGTTTATCATGGAGTGCTAATTGTGGCGCAACTTATGGTTTAGAGAACACAATTTCTGATCTCTCGTTATGGTCCTCTAATTTTTTTTGGAAAGGGAAATATACAGGTGGACATGGCCCTAATTCAACTCATTTGTACTTGCTGAGTTTTTGAAAGGTCAGAGGACTCTGCGTAGCATTTCTTGCCATTGTGTTTAGCCTGAGCACCAGGGATTTGCAAGATCATGCCCAGGTAACCTTCATGACAGCCTGTACTTGATTTTTTTTAGTTTGATGGTGCCGAGATCTATACAGACTAGGTTTGTATGGATTCTAGGTATTTTTTTCCCTAGATTGCATGGGAGATCAAGGCAAAGGCGTGCCCCCTGTGCACTTTTTCGGGGGATAAGCGCACTGATGCACTCATTTCACATTTTTCAGTGCACTTGTGCAAAATACAGACGAGCGTTCAGAACATCTATCTAAGGGACATGCGCACAAAGCTGAGGAAAAAAATATTTTTGGATTTTTTACCTTTTTTGGGTTTTTTCTGTACTGATGGGTACCTATTTTGATGACAAGTTATTGTGGAGGGAGCGGGACTCACCCAAGCTCCATGCTGAGCTAGATTTTGATGTTGGGGCACGCTGTCAACTCACGCTATGGGGACTCCTGAAGTTCGCGGAGAACGAGCTTCTTCGGTCGTAGGACCGACTGTTACGTTATGTGATCTGTCATTTTCGCAGGAGGCGCAACATGTTCGTATTGCACGGGATGCACTTGGTCATCCATCCTAATATGAATGTTTACTTTGTGACTGGCTTACACCCTCAGGGTGAGGCGCTAAGATATCCACTCCCTGTCGGGAGAGTTGACTTGGAGAGATTTAGGAGATGCCATTGTGGTGGGGCGCCTTTTACAAAGGGATGCATCAGCATTGCATTAGTTACATATATTGTAGAGAGATTTTCTCTGGTAGTGATTGTGCGACTGGCAGGGTCGGTTGATCCGCATCGGGCATCAGGCACGTAGGTTGGAGTGCTGCGTCAGTTGAGGTTTGGGCATTTTTTCAACTTTGCCCGTTTCTGTTTTAAAGGGATGGTGTCACAACTCAACAAGGTCAAATGTGGATTTAAGTCATTTTCATACGCTAGTATCTTGTGCAACATTAGGTACAAGGGAGTAGTGTTTTTGAGGCCAGTATGTAATATCCCAAAATAGGGAAAATCTACACTATTGGGAATATATTAAGATATTCCAAGAGTGAAGCTACAAAAATTTATGAAAAGAGAAGTGTAAATCATCTCATAAGATGTACAAGGAACATCTAACCAGCAAATGAATGATTAGCAGCAAGAATATGGCCTATACACTCCTTCCAAAGTGAGGAAATGCAACAATATAGGGCATAAAAAGGTTGCCTTTAGAAAATCACGCTATATCTTGAGAAATGGGACTTGGATCCCTTAGAATATACAATATACAACTTACATCCGGAATTGGAGCAAAAAAAAATGCTTCTAGCCAGGTTAAACAGGTCTCCCCAAACCAATACTGTTCAAATAAGCCCAAACCCCATGACCTTTGCTAACAGAAATTACTGAAGCATACAAAAATGTCATTTTAATGAGGGTTTATGCAGAAATAATGATAAATAGAATATCTAGAGTGTAAAATCATCCAATGGGTGAGAAAAGTGGAGATCTCTTCCCTTTTATACAAAATGAGAATAACCCGGAAAGGGCTTCATGAAGTACAATATATAAAATGAAAAATCTGCAGATCTAGATCTAGAAAATTTAGTTACACTAAAACTCTATATAAATGTAGCTGAAATATACAAGAAAGAGAAAAGAAGGCTTTATACAATCTTCCTGGGAGAAGGGTTGGCCCTTCCTCCAAGAAACAAGCTCAAGATCAAGGGTCTTGACCCTGCTACTACAACACTGAGTAAAATGACACAGCTCCTGCAAGGGACTATGCTAAAGGTGATGGAGACTACTTTGGCCAAGTGCCAAGATGTAAAATATGCCTAGAATTCTTCCTTACAGATCTTGCAAAGAAAGGGAAGCTCCCTCCTCTGAAAGATAAGCTCAGAAGGTGGTGTTGTGATCCTTCCACTACAACACCTTGCAACACAACACTAATCTCTGCAGAAATAATGTTGTAGCTAAAGGAGGATGCTTGGCCTGAAGCCTAAATGTGGAAAACTGAAGTACAATTCTCCTCCAAGAGGCCTCTCACGGTAGGAGAAGGAATTCCTAAAGAGGAATGCCTTGTGCTAAACAACACTGCAACTCTTCTAAACAACAAGAGGATGTCAAATAGTCATGCAGACCAAAATCAATAATCAACCAGCTAACCTCAAATGGTTTCCATCCTCTTCCTTATAAGATATGTGAGGCTCCTCACCTTGGGTCCCACCCATTAGGGTTTCCACATGCACATGATCAATCTCCCTCCAAAACTGCGTTGTGTCTCCATGAAGGCCACTCCTCCAAAATCACGTTGTTTGATTTGGTCAAGGTTGACCTCTTCAACCTGCTTCACCCCTTTTCACACCCAAGTGTCTTCAAGATAGCTCTCATATGTTTGTTTAAGCTGATCCTTGTTCACATTGAGCTATTTGCATTGATGATCCACTCCTCTTCATTCATGCTGTTGACTTGGTCAAACTTGACTTTGTCCACATGCAAAAAGTCCCTTTTCACACATGAGAGTGTGAAATCCAGCTACTAAAATGATCCCCTTTCACACCAAGAGGGTTTTTATGCTAGTTTAAGTTAATATGGGTCTCCTCCCCCCATTTATTCATCTAATAAGTGAAAAAATCAAAAATTAATATTCACATTAGCTGCTTTCTAATGTAGGAATATTACAATCCTCCCCTCCAAAATGTTTCTTGTCCTCAAGAAACTACAAGTATAGAACTGAAGAGCTTCCTCCCAAGGAATAGAGTCTGAAATGTGTTTTGGAACTATCATTCCCATGTAAAACCTCCACCCCCAAGCTATCATCCATACAAGATGAGTCACCCTCCCACATGGCAACTCATAAAATATCTCCTCCACGTTTAGCTCCTGCAATGTAGGTGGGATGAATAATTGAACATGGTAGACAAGATGGACTACCCCACAGTGTCTTCCTCTCCACTTATGACAAGTGTAGAGCATATGCTGTCCTCAGGCTGCAATAAGGTTTCTCTCAAGTGGCAAGAAGAAGATTAGATCTCCAAGGATCCTTTCTCCCATGTCATGAATCATGCTGGCCCAAATCATCCCATTAAAAATGAATGGCACATCATCACCATTTGGCATCCAAATAAGAAATTTTTTTAAGGTTACATGATACCAATGGTTTACCAAGTGGATACAATGCAAATTTCCCAACTGCTGCTTGAGAACATCATGTAGCAAGTTTTTTCTCAATGAATTACTAACTGCACAAGTTTGCTCAGCTACGATGTGGTAGTAAATCAGCAATATATATTAGCTGAGCATAATCAAAAAAATTATACACTTGCCCAAAGTTATGAGGAGACGGGTTATCATCAATATAAAGATTGGTCCTAAATTGACCATGAAACCCAAAAATAATATTGCCCTCTTGTGGAGCAATGCATTGTTCATATATGGTGAGAAGATGTAAATACTCAATGGAACAATTAATAAGTACAAAAATACATTTCTTACCATGCATGGTGAGTGAACTAAAAGTGAGGTCCATGAGTGAGTCCTCCCATGGGAATCTTCTCATAAAAATATGCAAAAAGAGAGGATGCATACTCCCTTTGGAACACTCCATCAATAAAAATGAACTCCCAAGTGACAGCGTTGTAGGCCTTAGTGATAAGGCTCTTGTCACTCCATGACTTCTCTCCTTGACATTCCACATGCCAAAGCCATCCACTAACATGCTGCCATGTGAGAAGATCTTATTCCTGTGTGGAAGCTTCTCCTTATCCTCCATTGTTGAAGGGTAGCCCTTCTGCATCTTGAATGTGCCTTCCCTCTCTCTGGAAATATCATGATAAGTATGGGAAAATTTCTGCCCATACTCTCTCAAGTGTAACCATAGCAACAAAAGTTTTTTCTACCTCCCCATACTCTCATCATACAAATCATGTGATGACAGCATAATGATTGATATGGATGTCATATCAACCCAATTTATAAATACTCCTTGCTGCCTAATGATGCAAGTATCCTGCCAAGTTTCTTCCCTCCTCATACCCCTTGGAAAAGGATATGTCACATGGTGGCCAAATTATCTAAAGAGTGGCCAATGCAACCTTGCCTCTTGCTGCCCTGTGTCATAAATTTAAAGTGGCTCACCAGCCTCTTGCCCTCCATCCTCATCCACTCAACTCCTTCTGTATGTCTCCTATCATTCTCCATCTTGGTACTCCTCCAATGAGGGCTACCATCCTCCAAAACCAGTTTCTTCTCTTTGCATTTCATGGGATGTTGAAATGCATCTACTTGGAGATCTCTTAGAAAATATCTCATACCCATGACCATCTTGAATATATCAATATCCAAATGTGATGAAGGAAAAACCTCCTCGTTGCTCTTGATTGACAGCACTAATAGTCTCTCCAATGGTGGAGTGGCTGCTTCATACTCCAACTCAAAGATGAACATATGGTTTTTCATAGGAGTATTTTGGACATGGTTCATTTCATCCTTCAAAATTTTACACCCCAACCTCAAGGGTTGTGTGAAACTCAACAGAGATGCATGTGGATGATGGTTCCTCTCTTCCTTGCACCATTCAAGTTTGCACAACGTAGTGCAATTCTGCTGCTCTAGATTAGCAATGTGATTTGACCCTTGGTCATGTAAAGACAAATTCCCACAACTTCTGGAAAGATTTACTGCAATAATAGAAAGTGGAAATTCATTCATACCTTGATGAGAATTGGAAACACCTTGTAGGGCTGCAAGATTTATTTCCCCCAATGCAATGGCTCCCTCAACTGCTGATGTTGAAGGCTGCTCCTCCAAAGTTGTAACAACGTTGGTACAAGTTTCCTCCAATGGTGGTGAGGGATTCTCCCTCATTTTTCCAAGTCTCTTGATCATCCTTTGAGAAAACTCAGCAAGAGTAGACACTCTTGCATGGTTGAAATGGCTGAACCACCAAGTCTTTGCTTCACCTTCAAGGTGCAGCGCTGCAATCTCTATAGCCTCTCTTTATACCACTGGATGTAGTAGGAAGAATGCATCAAGTTTTCTTGCCCAAGCTATTGCTGTAGATGACCCATCAAATGTAGACAACAAGAATCTATTGCCTTTAATTTCTCTTTTACTGCATGGTCTCTTCTCTTCCTTCAGTTGAATGAACTGTGGGAAAGCTAGAGTCTCCTTGAAGGCTCTAGGTTGAGATTTGTACTCAACAAGGTAATCACTTAGAATCTGATGATCCAAGTGTCTTTCATGCTTCATGTCTTCTTCCTTATGAGAATATGAAGTGCACGGTCATTCCTCTTCTTCTTGAAACCCTCTAGGAGTTTCTTGGCATCTCTTCTCCTTCATCAGCTTAACCTCCTGGGAGAGGTTCTTTATGGATCTGAAAAGTGATGAGAGTAAACTCATCCTCTCCATAATTCTGATATTTCTACTTCTAATAGATGGAACTCATAGGCTGAGCTGAATATCATGCTATGATATCACTATAATATCCCAAAATAGGGAAAATCTACACAATTGGGAATAACTTAAGATATTCCAAGAGTGAAGCTACAACAATTTATGAGCATATCAGTGTAAATAAGCTCATAATATGTACAAGGAACATCTAACTAGAAAATTAATGATCAACGGTAATAATATGGCCTATACACTCCTTCCAAAGTGAGGAAATGCAGCAATATAGGGCATAAAAGGGTTGCCTTTAGAAAATTACGATATAAATATGAGCAATGGGAATTGTATCCTTTAGAATATACAATATACAACTCACATCCAAAATTAGAGCAAAAAAAAAAGCTTCTAGCTAAGTTAAACAGGTCTCCCCAAACCAATACTACTCAAATAAGCCCAAACCCCATGACCTTTGCTAACAGAAATTAATGAAGCATACGACAACATTAATTTAATGAGGTTTTATGCAGAAAATAATGAGAAATAGTAGATCTGGAGTGTACAATCATCCAATGGCGAAGAAAAGTGGAGATCTCTTCCCTTTTATACAAAATGAGAATAAGTTGGAAAGGGCTTCATGAAGTACAATGTATAAAAATATAGATCTGCAGATATAGATCAGGAAAAAAAAATTATACTACAACTCTGTATAAATTTAGCTGAAATATACAAGAAAGAGAAAAAGAGGCTTTATACAATCTTCCTGGGAGAAGGGTTGGCCCTTCCTCCAAGAAACAAGCTCAAGATCAAGGGTCTTGACCCTGCTGCTACAACACTGAGTAAAATGACACAATTCCTGCAAGGGAATATGCTGTAGGTGATGGAGACTACTTTGGCCAAGTGCCAAGATGTAAAATATGCCCAAAATTCTTCCTTACAGATCTTGCAAAGAAAGGGAACCTCCCTCCTCTGAAAGATAAGCTCAGAAGGTGGTGTTGTAATCCTTCCACTGCAACACCCTACAACACAGCACTAATCTCTGTAGAAATAAAACTGTAGTTGAAGGAGGATGCTTGGCCTCAAGCATGAATGTTGAAAATTGAAGTACAATGCTCCTCCAAGAGGCCTCTCAAGGTAGGAGAAGGAATTCCTAAACAAGATTGCCTTGTGCTAAACAGCACTGCAACTCTGCTAAACAACAAGAGGATGCCAAATAGTGATGCAAACCAAAATTAATAATTAACCAGCTAACCTCAAATGGCTGCCATCCCCTTCTTTATAAGATATGTGAGGCTCCTCACCTTGCATCCCACCCATTAGGGTTTCCACATGCACATGATCAATCTCCCTCCAAAACTGCGTTGTGTCTCCATGAAGGCCACTCCTCCAAAATCACGCTATTTGATTTGGTCAAGGTTGACCTCTTCAACCTGCTTCACCCATTTTCACACCCGAGTGTCTTCAAGCTAGCTGTCATATGTTTTTTTAAGCTGATCCTTGTTCACATTGAGCTATTTGCATTGATGATCCACTCCTCTTCATGCATGTTGTTGGCTTGGTCAAACTTGACTTTTTCCACATGTAAAAAGTCCCTTTTCACACATGCGAGTGTGCAATCCAGCTACTAAAATTATCCCCTTTCACACCAAGAGGTTTTTTATGATGATTTAAGTTAATATGTGTCTCCTCCCCCCATTTATTCATCTACTAAGTTCAAAAATAAAAAATTAATATTCACATTAGCTGCTAGCTAATGTAGGAATATTACACAGTAGTGGTGGTGCCTCATGGGGGATCACGGGAGCCTCAGACGAGGAGATGGGCTCCAGTGATGCCGCGAGGAGGTGGTGGCATGGTGGGGCATTACTAGGATGTCACGACAGAGGACTGGTTTGAGGCCAACCTGCAGATGTTCCTACCATACCCGTATGCGGGGATGGACTTCAAGGGGGATCTAGACATGTGTCTCCCTTATGGTTACGCTTGGGGTCCCACAGGTATTTTGTGTATGTTTTCTACAGTTATTTTGAGTATACATGTACTGTGTTTTGCTAGTGACACTAAAATCATTTTGGTTACTCTTGCAGGTATTGGTGAGGTTGGTCGCACCTTCGCTTGGTTGGTTGACCAAGATCCTCCACGACGACCTAGGGGTGATCAGGGAGGAGGTGCTACTAGGGGACCCGGTGGTGGTGCTGGCCTTTCTAGGGAGGGCAGCAGGTCAACTACTAGAGAGATTGCAGCCAAGCGAGCTCATGCCTATGTGGCAGTGGCTCGTGCAGATATGGCAAATGCTCATATTGAAGAACTGACAGCTCAGGTGTCAGTTCTTGAGGATTTCAAGGGTCGAGTGGACTGCTTGATCTAGGGGATGCCTGCTTGAGGTTTCATGGATGAATTTTAGGAGGTTTGGTTGGAGACTTTGATGGCCCACGAGAGGGACTATCGACCCGTTCTTCATCGGGTTACAATCGCGGTTGCAACGAAAGCTCTAGTGGTGGCACCGGGGGTGGTGGCGGGTCCAAGTGCCCCGCCTAAGGGGGCACCACCCTACAGTTTACTTGTACACAGGGAAAGCACCCATGAGGATGCTTCCATTATTTTTGATGACTTTTGTATTTTTGGGCTTGTGGGTGGGCCAACGACACTATTTTTGTACTTAGAAATACATATTGTGTTATATATATGAGATATATATTTTTTTTTTTTTTTGCGGCTCTACATGAGGTGTCATCTATTTTGGTTTATGTATGATGTTATGCTAATGGATATCTATATTTTTGATGGTTTATTAGAGATGCATTCTAATTTAGGATATTTTTAGCTATGCGATCAACTGTTTGGTTTTGACTCCTTGGTATATGTGTAAATGTGATATAGTCAAATTGTCTACTTAATATTTTGGCGCGCAAATGTTTTCTAAACAAATTTGTATCTCTTGTCTCAAATGTTTGGTTTAAATACGACACTACTAACAGGGAATTGAGGTAGATATGCATATGGCGTATACCCTGATGGAGGGAATCGCACATAAGTCCGATGATGGCATCATATTTTTCCTGATTGTTTGTTCCTGAACTAATGCACACCTAATTTGAGCAGAGTGGCGATTGGTCAGGGTGGTAAATGACCCAGGTAGCTGCGGCTAAAATTTGAGACCATCTTGATGCTCCACCAGCAAATCTAAAATAGGGTTCAGGTTTGTGTTCCATGGTGGCACTTTGAGCACTTTTTAAATAAGTCTTTTGGTCAAAAATACTAAGTGGTTGGGGTTGTGTACATTCACTCTAGGGAAGGGCCGTCTTAGCCCTTATGGGTAGAATTTCTTGAGGTAAAGGCCGTTGACGGGGTTATTGATGTAGGTCTTGTCCGGTTCCATCAAGATGTATGCCCCCTATTGGAGGCAATGTTTAATGGTCTAGGGTCCTTTCCACAAGGTTTCAAACTTTCCTGGCCTTAGGGCTTCTTTTGCGACATCATAACGGAGGACTAATTCTCCCTTCGTCAATGAGCAAGAGGTGATGTGGCGGTCGAATGATTCTTTTACCCTTTTCTCGTGGGCCTCATTGTGTTGCAGCGACTGTTGTAGATTTTCGTCGACAAGCTCTAGTTGTACTAGGCATTGTTCTAGAGGTTCGGTATTATCGAGGAGCTCAATGGAAACATGTAAATTTAGGATCTCTCTTTCGATGAGAATCACAGCTTCGACCCCATATACTAACTGGAAGGGAGTGAAACCAGTGGATGTCTTTACCATCGTGCGATATGCCCACAGGGCAGAAAATAGAATACTGTGCTAGATGGTTTTATGGTTATTCACCATGCGTTGTAACATAGTTTTGAGTACTTTGTTAATAGCTTCTACCTATCCGTTGGATTGGGGGTAGTATGGTGAAGTGAATTTTTGGGCGAATCTGAGGTGGTGAGATATTTCCTCGAAAAATTCATTCTCGAATTGTTTCCCATGGTTGGAGAATAACCCTTTAGGGACGCCGAATTGGGCGATCACGTGGTTGAATAGAAATCGAGCGGCGGTTTTTGTTGTATTGTCGTATGTAGGCATGGCCTCAGCCCACTTGGTGAAATAGTCGATAGCCACGATGATGTATTTATGGTTGCCTGATGAGGTAAGGTTGCAAGTCATCAAGTCAATCCCCCATTTACAAAAGGGACCGGCAACGATGACAGGATGCAGAGGAGCAGGAGGTGCTCTTGCTTTATGAGAAAAGTGTTGGCATCATTCGCATCTTTTGACTGCTATAATGCAATCCCAAAACAAGGACGGCCAAAAATATCCTAGCCATAGGATTTTTTGGGCGGTAGCCATGCCAGATAGATGGACGCCACAAGCACCTTTGTGGGAGTCATTAAGGGCTTGTTCTGCTTGGTCGTGGGTGAAGCACCGCCAAAAAAAGGTGTCGATGCCTCATTGATATAAGACATCTTCCATGAGGAGATATCGGGGGGCTTGCTGGCGTATGCACTGACAGTCATCTCGAGTGAGATGAGGTCTAAAATTTTGGGTTCGCAAGAAGAGGAGAATTTCATCGTACTAAGGTTCGTCGGTTGCTATGTAGAAGAGGTGTTTGTCGGGTAGTGAATCGTTCAGTGGTGATCCCTTAGTATCTCCCGGGAGATCCATAATGAACTCTGCTAGGGCAAGTGCCTTTTTTCTTTTGGGGGAGTGAATCTGTGAGTCATATTCTTATAGAATGACTATCCAGCGAGTGTACTTATGGTTCATTAGGTGGCGCGTGAGCAGGTATTTAATGGGGTTAATATCTGCGATGACCATAGTGGTTCTTAAGATGATGTAGTGGTGAAGTTTTTGGACTACATAAATCAATGCTAGTACATTATTTTCTTCAGGCTCATATCTTAATGCTGCAACCAATAAGGTTTTGCTAATGTAGTATATTACATGCTCCTTCCCATATGGGCCATCCTAGACTAACACTCCGGCTAATGTGGACTCGGAAGTTGATAAATACAGGATATAATCTTTGTCATAGTCTGCGGGACTGATGAGGGGTGCTGAAGATAATGTTTATTTCAGCGCATCGAATTCTTTCTAGGCGAAATCATCCCATTTAAATGGGATGTCCTGGCGGAGAAGGTGCAGGAACCGTTGAGTGCAAGTGGCATAATCTGGGACAAACCGTCTCAGAAAATTGGCCTTCTCCTGCAGGCTTTGAAGTTGCCTGAGGGTTCGAGGTCGAGGTACCTCTTTGATGGCTTGGACCTTGAGGGGGTCCACACAAATTCCTTGTTGGGACATGATAAATCCTGAGAGTCTTCTTGCGCTGACGAAAAAAACACACTTGAGGGGGTTCAAGCATAGGTTGTATTGACGACATCGTTGGAATACCAATCGCAGATCCTGGAGGTGGTTTGAGCACTTCTCGGAGCATACAGTCAGGTCATCCAGGTAGGTGAGGATAAGGTGCGCCAAGTCATGAAATATATAATTCATGGCCCGTTGGAATGTGGCTCCAGTGTTTTTTAGGCCAAATGGCATTATCTTGTATGTGATTGTGCCCCAGGGGGTGGTGACCGCAGTTTTGTACCAGTCTGTATGGTGGATTTGGCTTTGATTGTATCTGGAGAACCCATCCATAAAGGATAGAGCCTCATGTACTGTGCAAGAATCGATGACTTAGTCGATGAATGGAGTGGGATAATTTTCTTTAGGACAAGATTTGTTCAAATCTTGAAAGTCAGTGCAAACGCGTATAGTGCCCTTTTTTTTCATGATGGGAATAGGGTTGGAAACCCAATATGTATAGGTGATGGGGTAGATAAACCCAGCTTTGTGAAGCTTGTCGATTTCTCACTTTATTTCTTCTGCCTTAGATGGGTGCATTTGACATTGTTTCTGGCGCACTGGAGGTATGTCAGGCCAAGTGTCAATATGGTGCTCTACGATAGTAGGACTAAGCCCAGGTATTTATGATTAGTCCCACACGAAGATGTCTTGGTACTCTTGTAGCAATTAGGTATAACAGGTTATTTCGTCTGGAAAGTATGTTGTCCCCAGTGAGATTTCTTCAACCTTTGCAGGATTTTGGGATATGTTCACCTTGATGGTAGGTGAGAAATTCGACATATTTCCTTCCTCAAATGCGTCAGGCATTGGGATGTGGTTTTTGAACCAATCTAATTTTCCTGATGGAAGGAAATCTTTTGATTCGATCACATAGATCTCTTGTTCTTTCGTCTTATCAGGACTGAACATGTTTTTGGGGAGAAAAAGCAAACGGTGATGCATTGCATCTCATGGGTAATATGGCTCCATCATAGCCTCAAGGATATCCTCATCTGAATGAAACAAGGACATGAAGGGGGATTGTTCCTGTGTAGGGTTATGCTGAATGGGGTTAATCCATATGGAGCTAGTTGAGAGACATGAGAAGGATTCCATCGTGGATGTGGTGGAACTAGACGTGGTCGACAGAGTGTAGATAGATTGGGTCTACACTGTCGCAAGAATAGATACTCTCGTAGTTGCAACTGAGTTGACACATATGGTAAATGAGTAGACAGCTCGAGTCTTAGTTTCAATACATGATGATATGAATCATATATTGATGTGTCGTGTCCTCAAAATTTGGTGCAGGATGAATCTCCCTGGTTGGTCATCTTTCAGTTGGCAAGGATGGTATGGATCTGTTTGTTACGTCCTCTTTACTTATCAAAATATTCATGGATTCTGAGTCTGTGCCATATTCTTAGGAGAGGTAGATGATGATTGATCGCATACAGGCTAGAGCTATGCGGAATCTTGGTATGTAGTGACAACAATGTACATGGTGGTTGTCACTGCATATCTGACATGAATATGGGATGTACATGTCGACGCGGTATACTATATGGACTGGGTACCATCGTTGGAAAATTTCCAAAGCTGGGCAGTCAATGATGAAATGATCAAGTTCATCACAAAGTACACATCTTTAAATTGGTGGAGGGGGTCTGGCAGGGAGCCTTTCAGGTGATTGTCGCTCTTCCTGTAGGTAGAAGATGATACGAGGTTCATCTCCAACAGACTAGGTGGAGGGATCCTCTTGATAGGATCACTCGATGGCATGTAAGGCATCCCTATATCACAGGATCTATGGGAAATGATGGGTATAGTACCCATGGGTATTGTAGAGAGCGCATGCGTTATTGGTACGCAACGTTTTTTCTTTACCTTTGGTGGTAGGTTCCTTTTTATGGGAACACGGTGTCTTGATGTCTGTCTCAGATCCAAGGAGTAGTTTTAACTCATCCAGAACTGGACAGATATGGGTAGGGTGACCAATTACGTCTCATATGGTGATTCCCGTTGAATGGCAGGGATCACCATCTTCTTTCCTCTCTTCTCGGTTTTCTTAGTTGTAATCACCAATTTTGTAATGGGAATTTCCTTTGCAGGGGTGGTTTCGACTGTTTCTTAGATGAGTGGGGCCTCCTCAGGGCTGAGGGGCTTAAATCCTGTGGCAGTGACATGGGTGGCTCCTTTTCCTGCAAGGGGAATGAGGTACCAAACTAGGATTTCCAACAATAGGTTGGGTAATACCAGGTTTTCCAAAACCTGCTCGGAGATGAAACCAGCTGGGGGGTAGAGGAAAGGGGTTTGGGAGGCAGCATAGGATAGAGAGGCTACCGTGGCCGATGACTCAGTGCCATTACTGCTTATGTCTGTGTCCTGACCAGTTTCAGTGCTTGATGTGGACATCATGCACATCAGAGCCCCTGTGACATCAGGTGATGAATTAGGGATTATGGGAGGATCTCCTAGGAATGACCCTAGAATGGACGATGGTTTGAATTGGTCGGGGCCATATATTTGGTACCGTGAGAGATCATTTGAGACTGTGTCTACATAGGATAGAATTTCATCAGTGTTTGTTAGAGGTTACTTCTCTCTATGCGTCAGTTCGTCTACTATAATGATGCGGTTCTCGTGGGCGAACATCATGATGCGAAAGACGTAGGAGGCTATGGAAGACATGCCATACATATAACTCCACCCAAGGAGTATATTGTAGTCCAGGTGAGCTCCAAGACTTCAATGTCTATGTGGACTATCTTTCTGGCTAAGCATACTGGGACATTTTGGTAGAGGCCGACAGGGGTCAAAGGACAACCGTCATATGCTAGAAGTGTGATGACTGAGGGTTTTAGTTCGATAGAACCTAACTTCTGCCAAAATTTTTTGGACATGATGCACCTGGGTGCACCTTCGTCTATGACACATCTGTGGATAGTGATATTTTGCACCAATACTAGTATCTAGAAGGCGACCATGGAAGGAAGCCTAGGGGTGGATTTATCTAAGTCAAAAGCCATTAGGCACGTATCGGCAGGGTCGATAGCACCTAACGCGGAATGTAGGGCTTTCCATTGTTTTGGGCATAACTGTAATACTTTCAAAGCTGACATAGCAGTGGGAGATTGTGATAAATCGTCCATGATACTATAATTATGGGTCGCTTTGGAGTAGTTTCTTGTTCGCCTATTAGGTGCCTTCGCCATTTTTGGCAATGGTTCTATAGGCATCTTTGAAATGGTCAAAGGTGCAATCGGTGCACTGGTACTTGCCCCTGATGTATTGGTGTCTAGTGGGGTATCTTAATTGCGATTATGTGTTTGGAAAACATTTGTTTTTGATTCATGTAGATTTCATGGCTGCTTTTCCCAGAATCCTCTATACTTTGCTGCTGAGTGCTTACCGTCCCTTGATTGGGGAAAGGTTCTTGCATCACGGCTGGTTGATGGGAAGATCCTCCTTGTCCTTGGTTACTCTATAGTTTCTTCAGCTCAGGGAGATCGGGACAGTGGTGAGTATAGTGACCGTACTCACCACATATCTAACAGGAATGGTTTGTTCAAAGAGATGACCTTTTTCTCTGTCGTTAGGCATTTCTTGACTCCTGGCTCTAATTCTGGTTGGAGTTGCCTCCAGCCTGGGGTCATGGTGGGAATTGCTGGTTGTTGCCCCCCTATCCAGGGTTCCCTTTTGGCTTGTTTTTGGATTTTTTCTTCACCATGTTAGAAGGGTAGTTCTCTTGGTTTTATTGGTGTGGTTGGTTTTGAGACGACTGCACAAAGTTCACCTGTGCATTATTTTTCATAAGTGGGTCGTGTGCTGGGGACTAAGCATAACGTGGTCCCTGGTTTGCACCTAACTATTCAAGGGGAGTTCTTTTGTCAATGTTTCTTTATACGTATTGATTCCCCTGAGCCGGAGGATAAGATCCTCCCTGGTGATACGCTGGCGCCCTATTGGTCAAATTTTTCTGAGGCATATGATGACTTTGAAAACCGAGTTGAGGCATGTTCTGGGTAGAACTATATGTTTAACCGAGGTTTTGACTGCTGCTACCTAGGTAACCTTGGGTCAATGACCCAATTAGTCCGTCTGCATATTTCGACACGCCTGGAAATTCTTGATAAGTTTGTAGGCGTGAGGTGTTAGGTAGGATGTTATAAATGTATCCTGACTACGTATAAATCAGCTCAAGCTTCTAGGCTTTGCTGATTTCGTCCTCTTCGAATGTGGGATTATGCTGCGCCACATCCTTTGAAATCTCTGCTGTAAGAGTTTTCAAGAACAAATCTAAGAGAAGTCGATTGTTGAGTTTAGCCTTACATAAACTGTGATGTCGCCTCCATTCATGGAGATGGTTCGAGATATGGACGGTGGGGGTTTGTCTAAAATGCATCAGTAATTCCATTCCGGAATCATGGTGAATGGGTAACTGAAAAATATGTTATGAACGCGGTAGCGAGGGCGCTAAAGGTTCTATGTGAAGCTAAGGGTTACTCCACGTACCACTTCACGTCTACTCCTATAAGAGTGCGTTGAAATAATCTCAATCAAATAGTGTCATCAAGATACTGTTCGATGAGCACCAGAGTTGAAAGGTCATGACATGATTAGCTGGGTCTTCCACTTACTTGCCTTCAAATTTTGGTATATCCGAAGGGAGCTTCATGGGCATGAGAGGCCAAGTAGGATTTTTTGCGATGGGTTCATTCGTCAGCTTGGTTAAATTGGGAAGATTCATCGAAGCTAAAAAAGGTGACTGAGATGTTGACGTCATTGCAGTGTGCGAAGACACAAAGTTCCGGTTAGAATGAGGGTTAGTATGTAACATACCCTGCTGTGTATTTGGCTGCCTTCCCAAATGGGATGCACTCCTCTGCCCCCTAAGGGTCGTGGGAGGAGTGGTGTGTGGTGTGGTGTTGGGAGACTGACCAGGGTTCCCAACTACGGCTGCCCCAATAAAGGACAAACCAATAATGGTGGCATCATTCCATATTTGACACCTGAATGGTGAAAGACCTAGAACCCCTCTCGGTAATGGGGGGAGGTCCAAAGGATGCCTGGATCGACGAGGTTCCATTGGGATTGTTTAGGTGTCGATCAGGTTTGGTTTCAAAAAAATTTGAGAGGATAGAATCTATGATCAAAGCAAACTTATTGTCACATACATAAAACAAAGCGAAAAATAAAATAAAATTCCCTTTAAATTAATATATGTGATCAAGCAATCAAAAAAGTGGTTTTTGTTTGTTTGTGTATGATACTCAAAAATCCTAGAAGACCTATGTGTCCTCACAAAGTCAAAAGTAACTAGTCCTTGAGAATATTTCTTGCCAGTGCTGGCACAATGTCCCGTAAGAGCTGGCGATGCCCCCAGTCATCCGAAGAGAATCCATCAAGGTAAGGGTAGAGGGTCTGGCACTTACCTGCATCATCACCTATAGGGAAAATGTTGCCATAGTTTTTGGCCACTAAGAACCACCATCCCATGTGAGCATTCGAGTCTTGGGCTTCTTGGTAGTCAGCTAACAGTATCTAGTATTAGCCAAGTCAGGTAGCCCTAACTGATACCTACCCGCATTGCACCTAAGCCTAACCCCCTCTAAAACGGGTCTCTGCCGCGCTCGGGTTTTCTTTGCCATGGGCTGATAGGTGGATTTGAAGCTCCCTAAATACAAAACTTCTATGTTTCAATATGAAGTATGATCAAGGCGGCTTATTGGATTCCTACCCACTTTATCCTAACTTAAGCTATAAATTCTTTTGTGGCCCCTGTGGGGAGAATTTAGTGAGTTTGGTTAAGTTATTTTTAGGTGTCTTTGCTTTGCTTAGTGGGTGATTGTGTGTGACCACAAAGTGGACAAGAACATAGTTTGAACGTGTGGATATCAATGATCCTTTACAAAATCCCCTATTTAAAGTATGTTGTATTGTTCCTGGCACAAATGAAAAACGTGTGTGGATAATGGGCCGCTTTCTATTTTTCCTAGTTAATCTATGTGACTAAGTATAGGGAGATGGCAAATTGTGAATAGGGAGTGTTCATATGCTTACCTAGGATCACCAGAGGGTGCAAAGGTAGAAGAGATTACTTTCTCTTCTATAAACAATTCAATCCCAGTCGCGAAATTCCTAGTGCAAAAATTGAACTAAACTAAAAACAATTTACACTAGAAAAATGAAAACTAGCTATGGATGCTTGGTCTTGGGCCACTTACTTGGGCTAGTTATCTAGGTGTGTAAGTACCAAAATTTTGAAAACATAATTTTTTTTTGGAATGCAAGTTATTTTTCCCCCCTACTTAAACTATGTATGAACATTGAAAAAATCAACTTGAAGTAAAACTGACACTAAGATTACAAAAAGCAACTAAGGGTGAGCTTTAAAAAACTACAGGGTACCACAACCAATGCTGGCTTCCAAGCACCTTACAAGTAGGAAAAAACAAAAACTTGGGAGAAATTTTTCATGCTATATTTTGCGCAAAAAAGGCTGAGACAGGCGCACTCTCTGTGCACAGGTCAGCTCTAAACATGTGCCCTGCACTTTTGTGAGGAGAAAGCGCGCGCAAATTCCTGCAAGAATTTTTTTTTGGAGTTTTTCTGCTTCAATCTATCACTTGGGATGAACTAGCGACTACAAGAGAAATAAGGGGAAATTCAGCTCCACTCCACAGCACAGACAGAGGTCTCTGCAAAAAAGGCACAACCACACAAACTTATAAACGATAGTGGAGTCGCCAATCCTATTGTTGTGTGTTTCATGCATGTATGGACAAAATCACACCAACTTAAGGGGTGTGGTCTACCCACTTAAGTTATTGGTAACAGGCAGAAAAAGAAGTGGAGTCAAGCAAGTTAGTGGAACAAGCTAGAATCAATAAGCATACTATATAGAGAAATATAATGCATATATAAACTAAAAACTAAACAAATAAACACAAGCTCTGAAAAGAGCCAAATGAAAACAATAATATGAATGATGGCTCTACGCCCCTTCTTATTGAGCGCTAGTAGTAATAAGAATGAAACTTTACCCTCTTGCTAAAGGGCCCCTAGACAATGGTTTTAGGTCCCGATGCAAGGATGTTTTTATCCCAATCTTGCCTCGGTGTAGTCTCCCTCTCTCTCTACTGTGTTGGACTGAACTTGTTGTGTGGCTAGCAATTGAGTCCCGTCTATCTTCAGCTCTGGCTCATACACTGCTAGTATTTCTTGGGCAACTTCGGCCAGCATAACAATGTGTTCACCAATTATTCATCTCATGGTGGTCTTATATAGGAGATTTCAAATCCTCCCTTCCCTCTCTTGGTACATGGAGGATGGTGACTCAAGAGAGGGGTATGATTCCTTTGTGTGCTCCAAATATTCCATTGTGTGCTCACATAGTGTCTAAGGAGGTGTTGGTGGTTGTCCTTAGGCAGCTACAAGTAAGGCATCACTTTTCCATTACTTTGTGTGGTCCCGAATAGTGAAATTTCACCTCCCAGAATTGCGTGCATATCAGGAAAAAAGGCACGCGGAAGGCGCTCTTCACGAAGGATTATGTGCTCAAATAGCATTTAGGACTAGTTCAAATTTTATTTTCCTCGGACCTTAGAGATTTTTAAATACTTTCCAAATTCTATAATGTCTTCCAGCCCTGTACTTTTGCCTGAAATTAATTAATGTTGTCTTCTGTTGTACAATTTTCTAGTGTTAAGAAGGGTTATGCAACTCTCAACCCTTCATGCTCACTTGATTTAAGGGTGAAGATAATGTCGTATCCCAGGGAAAATATTTCTTCATTCATATCCCTGGAAACGGCACCAAAAAGATGTTGTAGCTCCTAGAGACAGCCTCGAGTTTCAAAAGACCAGTGCCTAGGACATATTAAAATCATAGGTTAAATGTAGAAAATTTCCAGGGTGCCTCTGACATAATATGGATTAAGAGAGTAACGGCTGTGGTGGTTAAAAAATGATAAAGACTTTGGAGTCTGGTTCATGTGAATTACCCAATACTACGAGAGGATTCAGAAATCTATATGGCTGGATGGCTTTCAAATGGGCCAAGTATGAAACAATGAGCAGAGGATTTCAAAATATGTAGAGGTGTTGAGAAGGAATGGAGGAGGAGGAACCCATGAGAGAGAGGCTTAGAAGTCTTAAGAATATTTCTCCCATGAACTCAGAAGAAGCGGATTTAAGTGGAATATGACCAACAACAGAGATTCGTGGAGCGCAAATTAAGGGAGTGAAGAAAATTTAACACATTAGCATTATACATACATGAATTCATGGATAAAAATGCATACCACCGACAGCTACATTACGCGAGTCATCAAAGCAGTAGAACATTGAAAGATGATTATACATAAAGAGGAGATTATTGATAAAAATAAGAATACAGATACATACTACTCATTTCTCTATCTGGAATCCAAACAAACAATGATGTATATTAGATTATATTCAAAGAAACTCTCCCAAATATGTATCTCGGAGCATAAAGAGCACAGTCGCACATAACTACAACAAAACTTGTCCAAAATTCAGAACCTTTCTTTCCTCTCTGAACTCTCTACATATAGATTTCCTTTGAGGGTCTACGATCGAATAAACATTCATGATCAGCCCAAACATTTGAAATCAAAATATCCTAACTAAATTACTAAGCGTGCATCAAGCAATCACTCCTGTAATCAGAAAATCAAAACATAATCGGGTGAATCGAGATTTCACCAGCAAAACATCGCAATCAAACAGTAAAAAGAAACAACATAGTTGGCCATGGAGGCCAAATCCTGAAATCTTCAAAATGAGTTGGCGAGGAGTAATTGTGAACAGGTGGGGCAGTCTAGCTTCCATCATTTAATTTCACCTTCCCTTGTTCTCATGATTCACATTAACCATAATGAAACGGCCAGTCATGCTGCACATGACAAGATCTTTAGTGGGGAGTTCTTGGACAAATTGAAGACCAAATATCTGTGTTTGCCTCGCCAAAACCCATGTTGTGTTTGAATTACAAAACTGGAGATCGGATTTCAGAGGGGGGCCTATCTGGTTTGTGGTATTGGATGGGGGGGTGGGTGCAAAATCGCGGAAGGCTGAAAAGTAGCACCAGAGGCAGTTTCCAAAAGCGACCATTTCAGAGCACCCCCCTGGCCTGAACCTTTGGAAGGTGTAGGTTGTGCGAAATATATCATGAGCCATCGAATGTGTGATAGGGAGCAGAGATGAGGGAGTAGTGGCAGAGGTTTAGCGGTGAGTGGAGGATGACGTGGCATGAAGGAAGTAGGGTCCACCCGTGAATCACAATTATAATGGGTTTAGTATGAGCGACGAAAAGTAAGAGTTATATCTCATGAGGAGTGATCTGTGGTGAGCGGTGAATGGACGATGACGTGAGATGATGGAGGCAGGTCCCATTTACATCACAATAAAGGAAATGGTGCAAGTGAGTTAACAAAAGTGTAAGTGTAAAGCATTTGCCGATGTGAAAAGGTGAGTGGGTGCAAATAAAGTTTTTAGATCAGAAAGGAGAAAAGGGGCTAAGGTTTTATCGCATCGGGGGTTTTGCGAAGGAGTGCAATTGTAACAACAACTCTTTCCTCTTATGACTGAGAGGTGTCCGCTTGTTCTGCGCTTGGACTGCTTGGCCATCCCTTTAGTCATTCCTGTTCTTCCTTCACTTAACTATCCATGCTACCCTATTCGATCACAGAAAACACAAGCCAAAACACCCCATTGAGGAAGGTTTTCTTTACATCCATCTAATGTATCTTTCATCCCATCTACGTTATGAGTGCAAGGATGGATATAATTGATGAGTACCTTGTGACTAGTTCAAAATTCTCATCATAATCAATACCATCCACCTGAGAACCCTGTGGCCACCAACCTAGCATTGTGCTTCTCCAAACTCCCATATGCTACCCGCTTCGCCTTGTAGATCCTCTTGGATCCTACAAATGACTTCCCCTCTGGTCTTGGGACAACTTCCCATGCACTGTTTCTGATAATGAGTCATACTCAACCATGGAATCAAATCAAACTAGTTGTTGCACTGCTTCCTCAAAAGAGGATGGCTATATCTCTATATCTTCACTCATAAGAGCCATGTATCTAGTGTACCTTCTCTTCTTGTGTTGTGATGTGGGTTCTCGCACATTCTCTCTCGCATCTAGAAACAACCCGTCAACCTCTATGGCACGCTTCCTTCCATCTCTGGTGGATGGATGTTCATGAATGGGTGTTTCCACTCTCTATACCTCTACTTGTGGCTGCTCCACATCTTGAGGTTCTTCTTTTGGAGCCAAGAGCTCATTAAATGCATGCAAGTGAATCTTCCTCTCAAGGTAAATTGACATGGCCTTTTCTTCATCTAATTTCACATTTCTTATGACCACTATCATATTGTGTGCTGGGAATTACACCCGATAGTTGTGAGGTGTATCAATGTACCCCAAAAATATCCCCATCTTAGTTGTTGGCTCTAGTTTCTTCCTGGAATCTTTGGTCACATGGAAATAAACTGACGAACCAAAAATTTAAAATGTGATACATCTGGTATCTTACCTAAAAAATCTCCCTCTAGTGTACTCATCCCAAGTATTCGATGAGGACTTCTGTTCTACACAAATATTGTTGTATTGCATGCTTCCACCCATAGATGCAACAGTAGGCCTTGATCAAGCAAGATAGCTTGTGCTACTCCCACAATAATTCTGTTCTTCCTTTCTGCAACCCCATTCTTTGTGGGTTATGAGGTGCTATAAATTCCCTTTAAATTCCTTTTGAAGCAAAAAAATTCTTCAATTCATTAGAGACATATTCTCCACCATTTTCGCTCCTCAGAGACTTCATATTATTCCCTGTATCTTTCTCTACAAGTGCCTTTAACTCACAAAACTTGGTGAACATCTGATCTTTCTTCTCATGACTAAAATCCAACACTTTCGTGAAAAATGATATACAAAAATCACATAATACTTGTGTTTTTTGTGGAACATGTTGATAATAGTCCACACACGTATGAGTGAACTCTCTCAAGGGTCATCTTTGCTCTTGTTTCCTTATCGTGAAAGGTGGATTTGGTATACTCCCTAATGCACACCCTTTGCATGTATCTCTTTGCACAAGTGCGCTCTTTGGAAGTCATGTATAAATGTGCTGCATGATCTTCAAAGCGCCATGGTGTTGATGGCCCAATATCCAGTGCCATAACTCACCGATGTCCCATCTATCCAACTTCTTTGCATTTGTTCTTAATGAAACACAATCTTCTACATCCAATTTGTAGAGGTTCTTTACTCAAAACCCAATCTTTTTCACCTGTCCCGTGGATTTGTGATGAAGGAGGGCCTTTCCTTCACTAAATATCACATCACACACACACTTTTCCAACATAGAAAAATAAACAAAATTATTCTTTAAACCGAGAAAATACATGACATATTTTAATGTAAGAGTATTACATGAATCCCTCTGAAAGGTAACTATACCTACACCGGTAGCGTTATACCTCCCGTCATCTCCCATCTCGATGTGCCTATGGAGATCCTTCTCCTCTAAGCTACTGAAGAATTCTTTGTTTTCGGTCATATGGAACAAAGCTCCACTATTTGAGTACCACACATAACCCATCACCGATGACACTAGGCATGCGATGAGCATGAAATCCAACTCAAACTGTGAAACAAATGCTTCACCTGCTGCTCCTTCTGAGGTATTCTTGTTGGTATTATTATGCGAATAATTTGTAGCATAATGTACAAGATCATGACAGTGAAAACATTTTACCTTTGACAAGTCTCTCTTCTTGCCTACCTTACTAGACTATGATTTGGAATGTGACATCTTCCCTTTCCCTTTGTTCTCCTTTCCATCCAAGTCACAATTATCCTCATCATCAGTATTTGATGAGGATCCATCTCTAGTGTTCCATTGAATCTCTTCTTGTACCAAGTCAAACCACAATCACTCCCACTCTTCTAACTTCTCCCTCCCATTCGCTGAGTCCTAGAAGCTATGCCAACACTTGGGAAGGCCTAGAAGTGTTAGGATCACCAAATAATCCTTGGAAAATGTTACCCCAACAATCCCAAGCTCATCTCGACATCGAGTGAACTTCGTCAAGTGTTTTTGGATCATGTCACCCTTGTCCATATTGATCTTTATGATCTTGTCTTTCAACGCCAAATTCCCATGGTCGCTGCTATTCTGAAACAAATCTGTTAAGACCTTCCACATAGCATATGGATTTTCCTTTCCATGGATATTTGAGACAATATGATCTAGAACCCCTTTCTAACAAAATCCTTCTCGCCTTTGCTACATTTTTCTTTCATGCATCAATAAGTTGAGCATCTGCTGCTGTGAGCTGGGGAATTTCATTGTCTATAAATTCCTTCAGTGCATTGTACGATAACACTTCCTCCATCCTATCCTTGCATGTTATGTAATTCTAATTTCCCTCGACTACATATTCGAGTCTAATGCCAGTGAAATACATCTTGATATGTTGTTGGTCCCGAAGAATAAATATGAAAATTCGATGTACCAATTCAAAACAAACTATGTTTCTTCTCTTCTATTGTGATTCCTTCTTTGATACCATGTAGAGATATCTAAATAAATTCAAATTATCTTGTAATGTACTAAAACAAAATATTGAATCAATCTACAATTTTCAAAAATCAAATTCGATCGCACAATCACATAACAAGTAAGAGAAAGAAATTATCAATGAGACAACACAAGATGTATATGGGGAAACAAACTGCTTAAAATCCTGCTATTTCTATATTGCATAAAGTCCAGATCATGGAATAATACAATGATATTCCCTTCCTAAGAAACCTTTGCACTCTGCTGATTGTCTCACTCTAACCTAGGAAAAAACGGTCCAATACTTAACCAATTCTAAGCCTTTGTTTGACCAGTCTTTCTTACGCATTCTTGGAGGAATTGTGGCCCTATTAATTAATAAATTCCCAAGAATTTATTGTGCAATACCTTCAAGAAAACCTGATGATCTAAAATGTGAGAACTTCTTATTTCTAATACAGAGATGGACTGTAGGGGCATTTACAGGATATGTCACCTTTAAACAAAGGATGAGATCCTGAAGCTTTTTGGCCCTTTACAGACTCTGCGTAAAGAAATAATAGAAGTAATCACTAATGAGCTGATTATGAAACTACTTGTTGCTGGTGCAAGGTATCCATTATCCATAAACTTATGTGTGAAAACTGTTTAATGTGTTTTTCAATTGGAACAAAATGTTTTTGGTGAATTTATGAGTCTTTTGTGTATAGGAGGCTTATTTCATTTTACTGTTTAACATATTTAACTCTGATAAAACACAACAAATAAATCACATAATATAACACAGCATATGATAAGGCAGTTCACCCCTCCTGGCCTACATCTGTCGGGTCCAAGGCCCCCAAATGGGCATGTCCTTGCTCTTATTATGCTCAAATTTGTTAATACAGTGATTAGAAATCTTAAATAGGCAAAACATGCTGTGAAAATGAGTTTAGAGCACAAAAAACAGTAAACATAGGATTTTTTTTCCCCTCCAAAGGTTAACCATAGCCTAATACAGCTCCAACACTCCCTAGGCCCTGATGGCTCTCCAAGCTTCTCTGTTGAAAAAGTACGTGAATATGATCTCTGTTTTCTCTGCAACCTGCACCAATGGCTCTGGAATGCTCAAATTACCCAAAGTAGACTCTTGGTTCACCTCAAATGGTCAACCACAACTCAGCACAACATCAACCCCAAAATGGCCCTAATGGCTCAAAAAGCTTCTCTGAAGCTAAACAGGCTGAAGATCTGCTCTAATGGCTCTGAAACCTATCTCAATGGCTTCAACATGCTGAGAAGACCCAAAAAAAAAAAAAAAATCACGCAGAAAGGATCTCCCATGTGAAAGATATGGCCCAAAAAGTAATTTTCCCAATGTTAGGAAAAAATCCCACAAAAGGTGGGCCATCTTTAGTTAACTGGAGATAAAGTTGGAAAATCCGCCTAAACTGGAGGAACCGGTGCTAAATTCAGCGGGCGGTTAGGGATAACATTAAATGTTAATGGATTGTTGGTCACATGTGGAGAACCTGCCTCCGAAACCACATGAAAGCCACCTTCTTAACTGTTTAAAAAAACGTGGCATTAACCGTGCCCGCAACCGCCGCTGTGACATGTGAACGTTGATTTAACCGTAACATTTTTCTAAATGCATTGTCCACCATTTTGGAAGGCCTGAAGGCCAAGGTTTAATGCTTGCAGTCATATGAATGGGGGGGGGGGGGCTAGCCCGAAGCCCCCTTCAAACCTCCGCTTCCACCATTACACGTAACCTTTAACCTTTAACATTTACCACGTAAACAACCCATATGTTCTTAACCTTTTTCAATTTGGTTTTTGGGTTTAACATATGACTTAAACTTTGATAATTTGGGTTTTTAAATAATAATTCGAATTTAAATAAATAAATGTGTGGTATAATTTTTTTTAATAAGGTTTTAAAATTAATAAAATTATATATAGAATAATATAATATATGATTATTTAAAACCATATAAAACATTAAGAGATATATAATTTAATTTATTAATTAAACTTTAATTAAAATAAAAAAATTTCCAACACATAAATTTATAAATTCCCTTTCAACATTGGAGGTTATTAGGCAATTTCAAAATGTAATAACTTCTTCATACGGTAACGGATTTGAGTGTCGTTCATGGTACCAGGATCGTATCGCTGAGGCCTATCTGGTCACTCAGGTTCCAACCAATTTTGAGAAAATAAAATTTTTAGCATTTTCTCCAATAGGACATGATCACCTGATCACACCTCCCAAATGGGAAGCTTTTGGACCCACAAAAGCTCTATGATTAAAGAAAATGAAGATGAGGAGATTAATTCTCCACTCTTCCAACTTTGAACCACTAAAATCTTCCTGACTTCATCAAATTGAGCTTTTCATAAAATGTTAAATTTTCCCTTGAATTCACTGATCGATCGTTGCTAAAACTAACTGAGTGATGACGCAAATTCTTGAAATTTGCAGAACAACAAATATATTTTGCAGAAAAAAAATTGTTTCTACAATGATCAAACTTCAAAAAAGACTTAAAACAAGATTCACCTTGCCAACTGTTCACATGACGAATTTTTTCTGAATGATCCATACACTTGTGTCGAATTCCGACCAAGTTTTCTCACCATAAAAATCTGCCATTTTGAAACCAACATTGACCCATTCTTAATTGTGTGCCCTCTTTGCTTGCATGCCTTTCCATCTCATGGACTCTTGCACTCCTTTGCACCGACACTTTGTCCTCTGCACCGATCGACACCAAAGGTACCTTGTGCAACATAATGTCATCTTCTTTCAAAGACGAACTATTATCAGACTGAGACATAACATTAGCCATATCATGAAAAGGTAAATGTACAAAATCTTGTTGTTTCAACATCAACAAAGTCAGATTTTGACTTGCATTAACTAGCCTTTTCAATTGACCTACATGGACTAAAGAAGATTCTAGCTTCTTCTTATGTGCTCTCACAATGTACTATTTTCCATCCTTGAACAAGTGATACTTATTCTCATGGCGATAGAAGATTGTCTTTCTATTATTTAAATATGGACTACCCAACACAACACCTATTATGTCAAGCGGTACTACATCTAGTTGAACCCAATCAACATAATGAGCTGTTATGGTGAAGCGCAACATGCACTTTCTTGAGACTTGTAAGTTTGCATCCTTGCATATCCACCCAAGTGGATAAGGCTTTGGATGTGGAATTGTCTCAAGTTTCAGCTGTTTGACCAAGTCTTCTGAAATGAGATTAGCTTGAAACCCACTATCAAAAAGTGTGTCTATCTTTGTGTGGTTTGAGATTATCCTCACATGAAATAGCTCTATCCTCCTCTTTTCATCTTGAGTTTATTTGTGACAGTTTAATGAGCTAGAATTGGGATTTGATTCTTTTACAACCTCTTTCCCTTTGATGTTCTTTAATACCATGGCGATACTTTTTGTCTCATCACCTGATTCTGACCCTAAGTCCTGCTCAACAGTTGCTACAGTTTTTCTCTTTTCTTTGGTCTTGTCTTTGTTTTTATATTTCTATGGTTTCAGCTCAGGATGAAGCTTCCAACAGTGGTCTTCATCGTGGCTTATTTTTGAACAGTTATTGCAAAAGAATTTACCTTTTTCTTTTCTAGAATTTGCAACCCTTTTTCTTCCTTTGCTTTTAAAATCACTATCCTCCTTCAAGGCATCAAAAGTGTTTTTCCCTTTAGCCTCTAAATGCGTAGCTTGTACACAAACTTCGTCTAGACTAGTAGGATTAAACATAAGAATAGTGTGTTGAAGGTAACTGTGCAAACCACCTATGTACTTTAACAAAGTATCTTGGCTTTGTAAATCTACCCCAAGTAAGAGTGCACTTCTCCTAAATTCCTGGGTATATTCTTGCACATTCTGTCCCTTAAGCTGTCTAAAGTTTTTCCAGTTCATTATAGCCTTTTGAAGGTGAGCAAGAGGATAAAATTGCTTCTTGATTTCAGTAATAAACTCAGTCCATGATAAAGAAATCTTACCATGTTTCTTGATTTCCTCTCTGGTTTTGGCTTCCCACCAAACCAATGCTGCTCCATCCATCCTTAGTGAGGCTAATTGTATTTTGGTGTCATCATCATGCAGATTTTGAATCCTTAAATAGACTTCCAGTTGTCTGATCCAATTATCTAATTTATCTGCATTAATATCACCATTAAACATTGGCAATTCAAATTTGACATCAAGCTTTAACAAAGGATTTTTATCAACAATTTTTTACTTATGTGATTGATTTACTGAAGTTGAATAAGATGATGTTGGGGAAGAGGATGACAATGGAGATGGTGGATCACCAATTCCTCCATTCCCTTTATTTGACTTATCATTTTCCTTCTTTCCTCCTAAATAATCTCCTCCTTCTCTTTGGTTTTTAGATCCTTCTCCAGCAATCCTATCATTTCTTTCTTGATAGAGGATCCTTACCATTTCAGTTATATCCAAGAAAGCTTTCTGAAAAACCCTTTCTTCTTCCTTAGGATCCATTTCTTCATGAGCTTCACCTTCTTTTTAAGACATGCTTGTAGCTGCTTCTAGGGCTATTGGAGGTGGTTCTCTAACCCTTCTTGGTTGTGGATTAGTTTTTGCACTAACCAAGTTTCCTTCACCTCTCTTGAGTTTTAACCTAGTAAGCATAAAAACTTCCAAACAGTAAAATGTTTCTTTGCACAGAATTCAAAAAATTTTGAGCTCAAGTCTATGTTCAAACCTAGGCTCTGATACCAATCTGATCTAAAATGTGAGAACTTCTTATTTCTAATACAGAGATGGACTGTAGGGGAATTTACAGGATATGTCACCTTTAAACAAAGGATGAGATCCTGAAGATTTTTGGCCCTTTACAGACTCTGCGTAAAGAAATAATAGAAGTAATCACTAATGATCTGATTATGAAACTACTTGTTGCTGTTGCAAGGTATCCATTATCCATAAACTTATGTGTGCAAACTGTTTAATGTGTTTTGCAATTGGAACAAAATGTTTTTGGTGAATTTATGAGTCTTTTGTGTATAGGAGGCTTATTTCATTTTACTGTTTAACATATTTAACTCTGATAAAACACAAAAAATAAATCACATAATATAACACAGCATATGATAAGGCAGTTCACCCCTCCTGGCCTACATATGTCGGGTCTAAGGCCCCCAAATGGGCATGTCCTTGCTCTTATTATGCTCAAATTTGTTAATACAATGATCAGGAAGCCTAAACATGAAAAAAAAGATGTGAAAATGAGTTTAGAGCACAAAAAAAAGTAAATATAATCTTTTGTTTCACCTCCAAAGGTTAACCATAGTCCAATACAGCTCCAACACTCTCTAGGCCTTGATGGCTCACCAAGCTTCTCTGCTGAAAAGGTACCTGAAGATGATCTCTGTTGCCTCTGCAACCTACAGCAATGGCTCTGGAATACTCAAATTACCCAAAGTAGACTCTTGATTCACCTCAAATGGTCAGCCACAACTTAGCACAACATCAACCCCAAAATGGCCATGGTGGCTCAAAAAGCTTCTCCGAAGCTAAAAAAGATGAAGATCTACACCAATGGCTCTAAAACCTATCTCAATGACTTCAAAATGTTGAGAAGACCCAAAATAAAAAAATAAAAAATCGCTTAGAAAGGATCTCCCATGTGAAAGATATGGCCCAAACAATAATTTGCCCAATGTTAGGCAAAAATCCCACAAAAGGTGGGCCATCTTTAGGTAACTGGAGATAAAGTTGGAAAATCCGCCTAAACTAGAGGAACCAGTGCTAAATTCGGTGGGCGGTTAGAGATAACATTAAATGTTAATGGAGTGTTGTTCACATGCGGAGAACCCGCCTCCGAAACCGCGTGAAAGCCACCTTCTTAACTGTTTAAAAAAAACATGGCATTAACCATGCCCGCAACCGCCGCCGTCACATGTGAACGTTGCTTTAACCATAACATTTTTCTAAATGAACTGTCTACCATTTTGGAAGGCCTTAAGGCCAAGGTTTAATTCTTGCGGTCATAAGAATGGGGGCCGGGGGCCTAGCCCGAAGCCCCTTCAAACCTCCGCTTCCACCATTACACGTAACCTTTTACCTTTAACATTTACCACGTAAACAACCCATATGTTCTTAACCTTTTTCATTTTGATTTTTGGGTTTAACATATGACTTAAACTTTGATAATTTTGGTTTTTAAATAATAATTCGAATTTAAATAAATAAATGTGTGGTATAAATTTTTTTAATAAGGTTTTAAAATTAATAAAAATATATATAGAATAATATAATATATGATTATTTAAAACCATATAAAACATTAATAAATTTATAATTTAATTTATTAATTAAACCTTTATTAAAATAAAAAAAAATTCCAACGCATAAATTTATAAATTCCTTTTCGACATTGGAGGTTATTGGGCAATTTCAAAATGCAATAACTTCTTCATACGGTAACGGATTTGAGTGTCGTTCATGGTGCTGAGATCATATCGCTGAGGCCTATCTGGTCACTCAGGTTCCAACCAATTTTGAGCAAATAAAATTTTGAGCATTTTCTCCAATAGGACATGATCACCTGATCACCTAACGACCTCATGCATGACATGTGCAATTTTCTAATTATACAACTGATAGTTATCTTCCCTTTAACCCCAATCTCAACTGGGCCTTCCTTATAACTGACATGCAACAACTATTTATAGCGAATTATCAGTAACTAATTAACTACTACTTGTGAATTAAATCATATTTAATTACTGGACCTGTCACTAGCTCATATCTCAGTTCGAACTAGTTAAACTAATTTTAACTCAAATAATTGAGTTAACTAATTACAACTCACAAATAACTGTAACTAGACCTTCTAAGACTTAGAGTGGACTCTACATGCCTCTATTTTGAGCCCCAACTCGAATTAACTGAGCTAACTAAGTATTCTTGACTCAGTTAACACTTACAAGATGCCATGTGATGGAATTACAATTTTACTTCTAATTTAATTAAGGGAAAATTAAATAAGAAGCCCCATTGGGGTGCCATTTCTTGTTTCCATTTCAACATATTTGTTACACCATTTTTTGGTCATCTAACTCTTCATCATTAGATGGACCCAAGTACACCATGTAAGACCAGTTTTACCCCAAGTAAAACTGCTTTCACTCTGTTAATTAGGAAACCCCAAAAGGAATAATTAATTAAACCATAATTTAATTATTATTCCCAGTCATGTTTAACCCAAAAACAAAGAAATTAATGAGATAAACCCATAGTTATCTTATTATTTTCTAGGAATAATTATTTAAATAATATTCCTTGTTAAATATGACCAAAATCAACCACCATTAATCAACTAAATCATTATTTATTTGATTATATCCCAACCACTTCCTTAAAAAGATAAATAAATCATTTATTTATTTATTTTTCACTAATCAAGGGATTTGACCCAAGTCAAACACCCTTTCCCTCCAACAAATAATAATAAAATATTCCATATAGGTGGATCTAGATTTGGTTAACATTATTTTAATCATGCACCAAGATCTAGAATGACCCAATATTTTGTTATAAATAGGAGGGTTTTCCCCTTCATTCTTCACCCTTTGTTGCATATTAGATCACTCTGGATCTATACACTTGGTCTCATTTCTGCCATTTTGCTCCCATTGAGCTCTACCTTCTACATTGGGTTTTCTACATCTACAAGAGAGAGAAAGCTTAGATCTGAAGTGCTGAGGACTACAAAGAACACATCCCATTGAGGAGATCTGGATACACCTTCTTGTTTCCTCCCAGGTGCCCTGTAATATAAAAATTCATTCAAAAATCGTGTTCTTGTCTTGTCTGTTGGATGCATGGAGCAAACTCTTTACTTCACTGCTTAATATCTTTCCATTTATAGATCTGTTTGTTGCAGCACTTTAACTACTAATTGCAGATCTGAAGATGTTTTGCGGCCATTATTGTTGTTAGGGCTATTAGTTATGCGTAGCTAAAGTGGTTCTTTTTCGTACGCTTCGACAAAGAATTCATACTAACAAATGGCGACTCCACACGGGTTTTAAATTACGACCGCTGTCGTTTTTCATATTCCTGCATATCCAGCTACTTCGGGCCCTAGGGCTTCTTTTTTAGCTGCTTAGTTTTTCTCTTTTCATGTCATTTTTCTCACATAAAACCCTAAAAACCTAAAATTTCTAACTTCCGTGTGTTTCTGGCCCTATTGCGCGGGTAAGCGACACCAGCCGCACCTGAGACGGCAATTTTAATCTAGCCTTGAGCGGCGGAACGAGTCGCACCTTTGGCCCAAAACTACTGCTGACCTGGGCCTTGCACACCGACTGTAACTGCTGACCTCAACCAAAATCCCGGGTCAGACACACGGCCTGCTTATTTTTCCGGCTTATTTTTTATTAATTTTTCGGGTTCTCGCTGCGGCCTCTGCCGGGGTTTCCGACCTACGTCTCGGCAGCCTTGACCCAGTCTGATCTGTTTTACTCATCTAAGTGGGAACCCAGCCCCTTCGGGCTTTAGTACCCTCCACTTTTGTGAAGAGTTCAATTTGTTGTAGTCGGTCTTTGATTCGGCCCTTTCTTTCAGTCTGTGACCTCATTTCGGATCCATCGAAATCAGCCTCTTTTCCTTTCAAATCACCTCTTGTCGTTTTGTTTGGACCTCCCCTAAAGGCCTGCGCCTTGCCCCTCCGGTTTGGTTGCTACGGTTCCTTTTTTTTCGACCACCTTTGTCTCTTGGCTGTGATCTGCACCCCTTACCTGCAGCTTTATCCTCCGGATCACTGTCCCCTTTGACCCTAGATCTGTTGAGCTTCGTTTGTGTGTGTTTCAATAGTTTTTCCCTTTCTTTTCAGCATAGTTTTGAGAGACCAACTTTCTTGGGTTTGATAGATGCATATGTAGCTGTTATTTTTCTGTTATTTCAGCATTTTTATTAATTTGTTCTCTGTGGTTTATTTTCAGCTACGTTGCACACTTTTTTGCTCTCAACAACGGAAAGGGTTTAAAAATTAAAATTAACGCACACCACAGACTGACCTTAAGTGAAGAAGCGCCTGGTTTACACCGCCTGGCAAAGACTCTAAAATCAATCGTCACTGCACCTTATCTGCCCTTGACCTTCTTGATTTTGCCTCTTTCTGCCCTTGTCGGTTTCCTTCTTCCTATCATCATTGCGCCCCCAAGGCGCCTTTCCCGGAGACTTCTTGGCCTTCATCCTCGGTTCCCGGTTGATCGACCTGCTCCGCACCGTCGTCGTCGAGCCAGTCCACCTTCGAGTCCGCACTCCGACTCCTCTC